>CM039586.1:6627100-7015674 GCA_022457205.1 Saccharum spontaneum | reverse complement strand
CGCACATGCATGTCGAAGGTGTATATACAACATATATGCAGATGTGCATTGCATGGTGCTGTAGATCGTGCCTTCTTTTTGCTTGCTTGTGACCGTGCATGATAGTATGCACGCACGGCATGTAATCCACGAGCACCTCACATGCGCGACCCTCTAGCTAATCCACTCCTTAGCCGATCGGATATTGTAGATACTTCCGTGCTCTTGATTGCTTGCTCCCCGTTGTCAGTGTAGATGAGGATGGACGAAACCAGCGCCGCCGGATTTCTCGTGACCATGATCTGACCAGCGGCTCGTACTTGGGGCGTCTGCCCTCTTGACGAAGGCCTTGGCCAGCGGCGGCGCGACGACGGCTCACAAGGAAGCTAGGGCACCAACATTATATTTATATATATATGACCCTAGATGAAGCAAGAGCTAGGCCTCTGTGCGGCTTAGCACCTGACGTGGAGGGGGGACTTGGACTCGGGCTATAGATGGGCTTGTTGTCCGCCGAGCAAACAACAGCATTGCATGACCGACCATGATCAAACTGATGGCTTGGTTGAGTTGGAGACGTATAGGTGAATACGTATATATATATCTATGTCAAGGAGATACGTATTACTCTGCTAGGCCAGGCTAGATTTCCAAAGAAATTTTAACTGAATTTTAAATTCCCTTTTTAGTTTTGAAATAAACCACTCAAAACAAAATAGATGTACAACAACATGAATGTGAGAACAAGTTGCTAATCCTTATGATAAATTTTAAGTTAATGAAAATTTATTATTTCCCTATGTTTCATGAGCACCAAAAATACAAAATTATCATTTTTATCTATTTCAAATATGGCAAATTTTAGGGTGTTACAATTCTACCCCCCTTAAGATGAATCTCGTCCCGAGATTCGGAAGATGGTGATCAAAGAGATGAAAACTCTGACTATAGATCTTCTTCACTTGATCGGGAAACCTCATCCTCTCAATGTCACTCCAGTGTTTTAACATACTTTGATCATCTTACTCCGAGTAGCTTGCTCAACTATTTCCAAGACATCGACGGGTACTCCGAACAACTCTTAGTCCATGGTGTCGTCTGAATCTTCTTAGCACAACCCTTCGTTACTAAAGATATCGGCATCGACTCTTACTTCTCCAAGCGACAACACTTTTGCAAGTCATAAAAGTCTTGATCAGGATCAAACCGACGATGATACCACAAGTTCAAAACCAACATAATGTGAAGATGTCCTTAAGATTCTTGTGATGCATGTAAATGTCACTCCTAAGTCCAGGACCATAATACCTCTAATGACCCTCCATTAGAATCTCAATTCATCTTTGGGTCGGTGGCAATTCGGCACATTGCTAGAGATAACCTATTAAAGCAGTGAACTTCCTTCACTCAAAACTCTCTATCCTTGCTTGGTGTAATGATCCAACAAGTCTCTGAACTGGAGGAATGATACTAGCCCTTCATAGTTCCTTCTCAACCAGAGGGTTGATCTATATTTTCATGTGGAGCACTAGAACATACGAAACCTTCACCTTGTAACATCTACAACTTTGCTACCCCTTAAGAAAAGAGAAACTAAGGCACTAAAAAAATAGCTTCTATAATCTCCTAAACAATATAACTATCACAAGAACCATCTGATATCTCAGCAAGACTCATGTGCGTAGGTAAGAACAAGTAACATGCATTTCCTCGTGAGCAGAAAAATGGCAGTGCGGAAATCCAGTGATAACTCGAGTTCTGTAAATCCGATGATGTTGTAGCTTATACCGTTGGAAAGTTTATCAAATTTACTACAACTTTCTTATAGAACACTTCTCCAGATTCTGTAGTTAAGGTGGTCAAAAACTATGCACAACATAAACTATTCCAGATTGCTGACAGCACAGATTCGCCGCCATGTGATTTTCATAACTCCCAAACCATAATAGCTATCAGGGTGGTTCTTACGGTCAGAGAAAAATATTTAAGTCTACTATTGTCCAGAATTTATCCATGATTTTTGGGCGTCCAAAAATAGAGATATAAGCCAAGGAAGACAGATTGTTCTAAAAAAACAGTATAAGGCAAAAACGAGATTCAGAGAGATTAGAGAGATAGATAACACTAATATTCAAATCTTCATTCTTCTTTGATTTGTGTTGATGAGATACAAGATATGGATTGAGTGTAGCTAAAAGATGACAAGAAAGATAAAGTTTGATCTTCGGTTCTTCGTACCTCATCTCTTGAGATTAATGATGGTAGCGGACGCTACCCCACTTAACAAAGATCTTGTTTCACCTGGCGACGTCATTGAAGGCAACACTTTCTCTAAGGCTTGCTGCTATTGATGAGTCCTTCATGTGTTGATACTCCATTAAGATGAGTTAAAGAAGGTAGCATGACAACCAAGGGTAGACAAAGACGGTGTAAGAGAAAAATAGCGAGAATTAGGATCGATTGAAAGATAAGTAAGATACAAGATGTCACTACCCCACTTAACTTGGATCGAGCTACTCCTCAAGACTTATACCTTCCGAGCCACTTTCAAAACACGAGAACAAGGACAACGCACAAGCAACACATCAAGCAAAACAAGCACACATCACATCATCGGTACTACACGTGCTCTTCAACAATGGTGGTCATCCTATTGGCACATTGGAGATGATGAAAGGCCATCGAACTTTGAACCAGGTGGGATGAGAAAACTTGTAGTAAAAACAACATAAAATGAAAACCAAGGGAGTAAGAAATAATAGCTCAAGGAAGCTATCAAGGAGAGGATACAACAGGACAAGGAAGATGAAATAGTCAAAATCATTGAGTCAAGGGATGACAAATTAGTTTTATAGTAAAATGAGTTTTAGCATACATCCAGTGCTACTTGGCATACGTCCTACAGTCAACACTGCTCTGATACCACTCTGTCACACCCGGTTTTCTAAAGAACAAAACCAGGCTAATCATATGTGTGCCCAGGAAGTCCACACATATGCCAGAATGAAAAAGTATCAGAAACAATGTTATTATATAACGTATACATAGCTATATTAACACTTACATCAGAGTATCGCGGAATGGTGACTAAACTTCAGGCTCCATTCTTCTCAGGGACGGCTGACTGGTGGCTTCATATGCCAAGCACTTCTGAAAGACTTCTGAAAACTCCACTACACCTTCATCCTTCTTCTAAGTAGCACCTTACTACACACTGAAGTGTGGTGGAAATAGCAAGAGTGAGTCCATGTCGAACTCAACAAATATAACACGGGGTTCATGAGGCTCAAAAAGGATAGACACTGGTTTACTGCATTTAGCTTTTAATTATCACAGTTTTATCATATGAGTAGAATCAGGTTTGCATTAATCCCACAATAAACATATGATCAATGTAAAGATGAATAATGGATAGCAAAAACACATTTATAGTCATTAGTGATCATCTATTCCGTAAGGGTCCAAGGCCACTCGTGACCGTGAGCACGGCTGATATACCAGTTTTACACTCTGCAGAGGTTGTACACTTTCACTGTGAGTCGTGATTTACCCTTTTGCCCGAGGTGATCAGCCTCTTGACCCACTACCAAGAAAGGTCGGCAGGGTTCACTATGAAGTCTTTCAAAGGTTCGTCTAACAAGTTAGGGTTATTAGATTCACTCGGCAAACAGATGTAGAGCCCCCCTTCCAAATGGCACAATGACGCGCAGCCTATACACATGAGGACAGAGGCCGCACTATACCCGATTCGTCAAGCCATTCTTACGCCATGAAGGTTACCACTAACAAGCTAGAAAAGGTCCTCATACTTGATTAAAGCCAGAGCCATATAGCCCTCACAGTTGTACTGTAAGTCCCGGATGTTCGCTTACAGATGAGTCCTTATGGAGAGTAATTAGAGCATCAAAAGTAACCCCCATGCTCTAATCCCCTTTAAACATTAATCAAGATCATCTTTTAATGTTTGTTGCATATTCCATTAATCAATTTACATGATCATAGTCCATGTTTAAGCACTAGCCATACTACCCAATGCAATATAATAGGTATCAAGGTATAAGATCAACACTAAGTCATCCTTAACAAGGGAATAGATGCATAATGATATTATTTGCATATTGTGAATAGGACAACAAGGATAATCTCATGCTATACTTGCCTTATTCCCAAAGTTAGCTGCTCAGAATCTCCATCTGCTATATTCCGGTCTCCAACTTTTGCTTCGACTATCAGTCCTCAACTCCTAGTCTTCGGCGCTGACGAACCACGCTTCCTCTCATTTTCTTCCTGGCAATCCTGTACAGCTAGCCAGGGAGGAAATCAGGGTGCTGCTGCTGCTGCAAGTCGTGGAGGGGACCGGGCCTCGGCCAGGGGCTCAGAACGGGCGGCGTGGGGCTGCGGCGCGGACTCGGCACAGGTCAGGCGCGGAGAAGTTTCGATGGCTCGACGATGCAATGAGTTGAAGTCCTAGTCGTTGTGGTAGTCGAGGATGAGTAGTGATGGATGGCGATGAAGATTACCGGCCGCCCACACATGCATGTCGAAGGTGTATATACAACATATATGCAGATGTGCATTGCATGGTGCTGTAGATCGTGCCTTCTTTTTGCTTGCTTGTGACCGTGCATGATAGTATGCACGCACGGCATGTAATCCACGAGCACCTCACATGCGCGACCCTCTAGCTAATCCACTCCTTAGCCGATCGGATATTGTAGATACTTCCGTGCTCTTGATTGCTTGCTCCCCGTTGTCAGTGTAGATGAGGATGGACGAAACCAGCGCCGCCGGATTTCTCGTGACCATGATCTGACCAGCGGCTCGTACTTGGGGCGTCTGCCCTCTTGACGAAGGCCTTGGCCAGCGGCGGCGCGACGACGGCTCACAAGGAAGCTAGGGCACCAACATTATATTTATATATATATGACCCTAGATGAAGCAAGAGCTAGGCCTCTGTGCGGCTTAGCACCTGACGTGGAGGGGGGACTTGGACTCGGGCTATAGATGGGCTTGTTGTCCGCCGAGCAAACAACAGCATTGCATGACCGACCATGATTAAACTGATGGCTTGGTTGAGTTGGAGACGTATAGGTGAATACGTATATATATATCTATGTCAAGGAGATACGTATTACTCTGCTAGGCCAGGCTAGATTTCCAAAGAAATTTTAACTGAATTTTAAATTCCCTTTTTAGTTTTGAAATAAACCACTCAAAACAAAATAGATGTACAACAACATGAATGTGAGAACAAGTTGCTAATCCTTATGATAAATTTTAAGTTAATGAAAATTTATTATTTCCCTATGTTTCATGAGCACCAAAAATACAAAATTAAATCATTTTTATCTATTTCAAATATGGCAAATTTTAGGGTGTTCCACGATACATGCGTGCGTGCATGGCTGCTGTGTTGTCTTGACATGTAATTTCTAATGTGTTAGTATGGTATAAGGTGCTTTCAGTTTTGACACTCAAAAAATACAATCTGGAAAACTGGGGCTTTCAGTACGCCTTTGCCTCTTCTGCAATGAGATCAATTCAACAGTCATCAGCAAGTTGGTAAGACCTGTTCTTCCCATGGAGATTCGAACTGCCTGCGTGTAATTGAACTTTTCTTCTCCACACATCCCTGTAATGGTTTAGCACATTCCATTTCTTGGTGACTGCATTATTGCGGCAAGCGTTGCTTTATCTTTCCAGCAGCTATATAGTATAATATCATCTCAGATGAAAGGCAAGAAATGTCAAATTTACTTCTTTATATTGTTTATAAATAGAAAGAATTAGTGCAAACTTACTGGCTCAGAAGCTCAGTTTGCAGGATACAACCAGAATTTCCTGAATGAGAAAAAAAAATTGCCAAGGATGAACTTCTAAACATTAAAGTTCAGGTGTATCACACGCTCAACACAGTTGTGCTGTTTTATTTCAGCAGGACAGAGCACACGTTTAAAGGGGTTCAAGTTCAGAAACTCGTGCTGAAACTTGAACAAGAATGTAACAATGAACTAAAATGAGAATCTACTAATACAACTCATCACGGTGAACAAGAATGGCCACAGGTCTAAGCAATTCTCACAAAAAGGTTGGACATCAAGTATCGACAGGAATATCTAAGCTGTTTTCTTCGGGTTCTGTGGTTACTTCCCTTACATCAGACACTTCAGAAGAATGGGGATTATCCCACTCAGTGTCTCCGATTGTAGGGATATCGACTCCCTCGTCATCCAACTCAACAATGTTCTCTGTAACCGGGATTGGATCTGTATCACTTACGCAAGCTTTATCAACATTATCATCTTCCATGTGCTTCGAAGCAGTAGAGCAGAGCTCCGAGCTCTCTTCACAAACCTGTATTGTGCTAGTCTCTTGCCTGGGAAAACATATTATCTCCCATTAAGATGGCTCTACAAGAATCTAGTTTTGAGAAACTCTCAACTGGATGAAAACAAAGGAAATCAAATAGAATTATGGACACCAAACCTTTGTATTTGAGATTGTAGAGCATCCACAAGGGCTAGGAGATCCTCCTTTTCCTTGACGGCAGACTCAAGTCGGCTCATGGCTTCTTTTATCCGGATGTCAGCATCTGCTGCTGAGACCCTAGCTTTCTCTTCAGCTCTGACAACAGCTGCTTCTAGAATTACAGCATTTCCTCTAGCTTTTCCTAGCTCTGAGCGCCACATCTGAGCTTCTTGAAGAGCAGAATCTCTCTCTGTTAGCAAATGATCTCGCTCTTCAACAAGAAGCTTTGCTTTCTCCTCCGATTCCCTTAACTGAAACAAAAATACAGATAACTTCAAATATTTTCATTGACATGAAGCACGCTCTGGTCTGTATCTAATCTATAATTCTGTAACAACTAATAAGGGTTAGAAGATATGTGTATTGTATGTGTTGGTTACCCTAAGCAAAGATGCTTCAACTTGTTTCTCATGGTCTTGTTTCAGACGTTCAAGTTCTGACGTAAAAAATCTTCTCTCTTCATCAATTGAACGTGCTGCAGAAGCAGCAGTTTCAGCTGCTTCTGCAGTCTCCAGTAATTTATCCACAATCTCATTGATGGTAGAATCGCGTGCACGAATATCCTGCAACAACTGGTGGAGTTCATCGTCTTTAACTCGAAGGGTCTCCTGTTGGTCGCAGATGCATTGCCATTGCCAGAAAAATAGAAACAAGAAAACAATTTCAGCATCCAATGATCAAACTATAACATACTATAATTTTAGAAGTATCACTTTGAAAGACAGACCACAAAGTTATTCATCATATGAGCAGTGAATGCTTTGTTATACATGATAAGTTTATTGTCAACTTTTGCATCACAGGATTACAAATCAGTTTTCAGTCAGTCAGTGAACTTTTCTGAAGTAATTTTGTCATATAATCCAGCTATAGAAACAGGGTGATGAAATATATCTCCTGTTGGTTGCAGCAACTTCAGTATGCCAGGAAATTGGCTGGTACCTGGCAGAATTCCTGTTGATTTAGCAATATTTATGCTAATTCTAAAAAAAAAGTTATCATCTATACAAAGTAATATAGTTCCTCACAGTGCATAAATAGTTTCAGCAACTATATGACAACCCATTTGCTGGCTTTTCTAGCAGTCTTATGTACATCATCATTCAGCAATTCTAGCATTCATTGCTCAATTACTGAATATGAATTCAGGTACTCTTATGTACAAGTAGTATATGGAAGAGCATACCATCATTATTGTGAGATCATCTAATTGACCTTTTGTAAGTTTATTTGTAGTTGAGCCCAAAGCTGCCCGTAGGGAAATCTTCATTGCAGCTTCTACCTCCTTTGTTGCTTCAATTGCAGTGGCATTGGCAACAGCCACAACAGTTGCAACTGTTCCCAATTTTGCAGGACCATTCTCACCCAATGAATTCACGGCCTCCTTATGAGCCTGTAGTACCAACTGAGTCGCACTGCATATGAAGCAAGAAAATATTACTAGGCTTCAAGGTGTGCAGATATAACAGCAGTACACAAAATGGGAAAGAATAGATCTGTGCACATGGGATATATCATACCTCAACCAAACAAAATTTAAGGGAAGGGATATTATATATAATGAGGCTATTGTAAAGCCATAACCTAGTTCTACATTATACTGCATTAATTTAATAACACATTATGCATGACATGTTTCATTATGTTCTTTTTTCTGACAAATGGGCAACCAAGTAACATTATCAATGAGAGAACCAAACAAAACCCCTTTGCATGATGCTACAAGCAACTGTTTCTTTGTTTCACTTTGGAAGAATGAGCGCCAGTAGCACTAACTATTTACAGGAAGCTTTCCTAATCATTGGGGAAGTGGTGAGCACTGAGCAGTGACCAGGTCAGCTAATGAGAATACCATAGTAGAGCAACAAATAGAGCAGAATTTTCACGTTTCTGATTCTGAATTTAGAAATGTCACACAGCAAAATAACAAGGTGATTCACGTCTGCTAATTTTCTAACCACTAAAGCTGGGAAGTGTTTACATATAAAAAGTCTACTCCATCCATCCTGGAATACAATGGGTCAAAAAAAAGGGCAGACCCAGTGCCAGAGGCTCCCACACGAGTGGGGTCTGGGGAAGGGAATAACCGAAGCAAAGTCTTACCCCCGCAGAAATTCTGCAGAGAGACGGCTTCGAACCCAGGACCTGGTGACTCGGCGAGCTAGCACTCACCAACTGCACCAGGCCTGCCCTTCTAAAAGGGAATGCAACACGAGGACTTCCCAGGAGGTCACCCATCCTAGTACTACTCTCGCCCAAGCACGCTTAACTTCGGAGTTCTGATGGGATCCGGTGCTTTAGTGCTGGTATGATCGCATCCAAAAAATTTCACCAGGTCAATGCATTCAAAAATTTTCTAGAGGTTAAGGAGGAGGTTTATTTTCAGGACTGTTCTCACCCAATGAATCTACTCCCTACTCCTTAGCCTTCTCTAAATCCACCAACCACAGTCACCATGTATGCATGAACTAAATAGATCAGAGTTTAAGTCAAGCATACATGGGTCTTTTGTAATTTCTCTTAATCTGTCTTAAATATCTAGGATCACAGGAAGTAGGGAGTAGTCCACTAATATGGTTATCTTTTTTTTTCCCCATCTTTTCAGTTCTGCCAATAGTGACACTTACAGGAAGAAATCAAACAGCAACCCACTATAGATCCAGTTGTAAAAGTGCAAATAGCAGTTTCAACACACATTCAATTAATGTTTATTTAGTCTTATTAGTCAATCCAGTGGCAAGGAGGAGATAGTGAAACAGTAATGCAAAACTCATGATTCAGGACAAAATTGGTTTCAGGAAAGAAAAAAAAAAGGTTAAAAATATAAATATAAGAAAGACCCATAGATTATCAAAGCTTACTGTAAAGTGGATACCCATGCTCTTGCAGCGCTGGGAGTTTCTGCACAAAGAAAGTATTCCTTTTTCTGTGGAGTTTCAATATCTAGAACACTAGTCAAAGAACACAGCGAACCAAATCTAGATAAAAGGAGATGAGATTAAACATGATAGCGTAAAGACACCCCATACGGATACAGAAACAGCATCCATCGTATTTTGCCAGTCCACTGCACCAAGAGTTGCACAGGTCATTTTCAAAGTTTCCACAGCGTACATCTGAAAATCATGAGGAACTAGAACAGAAGTAGGGCCATACTGAAAGTTCATAGGCGATAATGTCACTGTGCTTGTCGAATCAAACACGATTACTCCCCTAACATCCTTGTCACTCCTACGGACCCTACATAATCCAAAAATACGGTGTCATTTATTTGGTGTTTCAGGTCCTGCCTCTTTGGCGAAAAGGAAAACTCTGCAGTTACCGTACTTGTATTCTATCTTTCCAGTTGTTGGATCAAGTATGACCCAGCGCTCATTCCACTTTCTTAGCTGACATTGAAAGATGTAAGATTATATACGAGTGAAAAGAGGAAACATCGTAAGTGGAAGACAAACGAGAATAGCAATGGGATGAGGATGGACAAGAACACCTCAGAACTATACGAGCAAAATGGCAGTTGACAGGTAAACAATCCACAAACGGTATCCAAGGGACAGCAATAACAGCACAGTTTGGCTTTCTAGCTGTTTCCTGCAGTAATTGCTACTGACGCCGAGACAGGGAACCTGAACGAAACTGGAATCCAGAAAGAAGGGGGAAATGAAGGAAGCGGATTTACCGTGTCGGATCGCTTCAAGAGAGGGCCCTGGAGGAGGTGGCGGGTGGAGGTGGAGGAGAGCTGGCGCCGCACCCGGTCCAAGCTGCTCTGCATCTCGCCCACCACCTGCAAGAGCGAGGAGCAAGAGAAATTCCCAGCTCCCGGTGAGATCCCAGCTCAAATGATACGGAAACGCAAAGGAAAAGGAACCCGCCAGCGTCGGCCGGTAACTGGCTCGATCCGGGGAGAAGAAGCGAGGAGATGCCGGACTCACTCACCGTGCTGCTGCTCCCGTTCGAGGCCATGGCGGCCTGCCGGTGCCGGCCGGACAAGAGGAAGAAGAGGAACCAAACCAAGACCGACCGACAGCTCTTTTCGTGCGTCTGACCGAAGACTATAGGATATACGTGTTCTGGCTCCAGTTACGTATTTCACAAATTACGCTTTCGTCGTTTGCAGGCGTATTAGTTCTCCAATACGAGGCGGAACGGGAACAGACACGTCGTCATCGTCAGATATATGGATATGGAAGCAGAGGTGATCGGATTGGAGATGGACTTGGAGACTTGGAGTCCAGCCGCCTTCCGTCTCCAAGACGCGGCGCGATCAATTATTACTCATAAATATAAATCCGGGGCAATCTCACGGACGCCGTGATAACAAGATCGAGATCCATCATACATCCAATCCGCAGTAACAGCGAATCATCGATTTGGAGAAGAGATCGAACTAGAAGCGATGACCATGGCCGGCGGCGACGAGTGGATTTACGTGCTCTCACAGCAGGAGGCGGTGGACGAGGCGGAGGCGGAGCAGGCCGTCACCGCCGACGCCGCCGCCGCCACCGCCACCGCTGCAGGAGAGGAGAACAATAATTCATCCAAGAACCCGGATGGCGACGGCGAAACCGCCGCCGCCGAGGAGGAGGAGGAGGAGAGCAAGGACGACGACGAGGAGGCCAGCGCGCAGCCGTCGGAGTCGGACAATAAAGCAGCAGCGCAGCCGTCGTCCAACGACGGTGGCGGCGCGCATGCGCAGTCGTGGGACGACGAGGACCGCCGCGAAGAGGAAGAGGAGGAAGAGTACCCGGACTGGTACACCCCGGAAGAAATAGAGATCGAGAAGGCGTACCGGGCGTACGCCGCGGCTTTCGATCGCGCCGCCGACGAAGAATACGAGAAGGCGCTCCGGGCCTACATCGCGGTTCTCGAGCGCGGCGCCAAGATCGGCGACGGCGACGGGGCCGCCGCCTCTTGTAATACAGGCGGCCGGGGCCGTGTCATGGAGAACCCCTACTACGACCGCTACGACAGCAACTACGACGACACGTACGGCGCCGAGCCGTACCCGTACTACCGCGGATACGGCGGCTCGGCCCCGGGTTCTCTCGGTCTCGGTCTCGGCTCCGGCTACGACTACAGGTACTACTACGACAGGTACGGCTACGGCTTCCCCGGCGCGTACGGCCCCGCTACAGGACCCGGCTACGGATACGGCTACGGCGGCTACTACTACGGCAAGCCGTACGCGTACCCGTACGTGCCGGGATACCGCACGGCGGTGTACCAGGCGCCGCCACCTGCCTTCAGCGCCAGCTTCTACCCGGTGTCGCCGCCTCTGCGGCCGTACGTGTACCCGGCCCCCGCGTCCGCGTACGTGCCGTCGGTCCGCCCTGATTTCAGCCGCTACTCTGCGCGTGCCGACGAGCCGTCGTCCCCGCCGGCCGTAGCTCCGACGACGCAGCCGCCGGAGCCCTCTTGGGATTAGTCATTGTATAATGTAGATTTCAATTTTTTAGGGTATAAACACCAGATTATAGTTTACTTTGCTAGGATCGGATGTGTCGAATTTTGGTGGGTAAAGTGTCATTGTTTTACTTGCAATGCAAGCTGCAGTTTTAATCTAAATTTTGCACGATAACCACCTTGCCATTTGTTTGTTATATTCTTCCGCTACAGACTTAAGTACTGAACTGAATCCATCTATGTTCTCTGGTGAGTTTCTATTGAGACGAAAATATTTTCTGTCTGTTACAGGATCCTAACCAAATGTTACAGGAACCCAAAATCACCAACCACATGACCCTGCATCTAAGCTCATCAGTTTCCCACCCTCAGCAAAAACAGGTCAAACGCCTCCACTGCTCCATTCCGAGCACCTGGAGCACCGACAGGCCGGGACACCCCAGCTTCCCTTGAGCCCGAAACTTCGGCAGGTAACCAGAGGTCAAACTATGTATGTACTACATGGGTCATGCGGTGATGGATGTCCTGGCCAGAAAACCAAAGTTCTATGTACAACGGTGGTGTGCCGTCCCCTCCTAATCCACGTTCTGGATCTCGCCCATCATTATACGGTTGCTCACCACGTTGAACCCCAACACCGCCGCGCTCACCTTCTTCCCCTTCTTGCCTTTCTTCTTCCCGACGCCATCCAGCTCCGCATCCGCGCTCGTGCCTCCTCGGGCTGCAGCGGCAGCGTTTGCACGCCCTGCGCCGTCACCGCGGGTACCGCGCATGCTGGGAGCTTGGAAGGCCATGTCGATCACATCTGCTGACAGGAAGGCCTTGTAGTTGAGGAACTTGTCGATGAACTGGTGGCTGCGGTCAAGAGAACCAATGTTCTCGTGAAGGAGCATTTCCGCTTCATTAGTTGATTGCTTTATGCAGAACTCAAGGAAGCTTATATCTGAAAGGGGAAGTATATCAACATTAACAAAAGTAATACAAAAGATTGAATTATCCTAACTTGAAGCAAGAGCTAAAGGCACAGTTCGATACCATTTGTTCCAGTGAGCCTGGCCCATTCACTCTCGCACCAATCTCTGAAGTCCATTGCCTCTGCATAATGACAGTTGTTAGAACTTTGAACGTGATGATAGTCTTTAAAGAATGCGACTAAAAAACTTTAGCTATACCAGTCTGCTTGTTTGCAGCCTCTGCTTTCCCTTTGCCAGATTGGTTGGCAGTAGCAGCAGAAGAAGCTGGCAATCTGCCTGCCTGAGACTTCTGACGATTGAGTGAAGATTGATCCTTCATCATGGAACTTCTGCTCTGACTCGACAGAGTTGGAAACTCAGACCTGGTTACGATATAAGATAAAACATAAAAATACTCAGAAATTATTCAGATCCATATATCCATCTTTTGCGATCCAAAAACACCAATGAGAAAAGCAAGGATCTTAAGTCTCAAACAAACTAGATAAGGGAATGAAGCTTTAAATTTAATTTCAAAAGAGATCCTTTCTGCAATTATTTTTAGTATGAAGTTCAATCATATTTTGCTAATTTCGTTTATTAATAAATTCACTAATCCTTTGTAAGCATAGAATCCAAAATAAAACGTTTAATAACATCTTGAAAGCAACACCAAATAAATTAATTCAATTATAAGAGCTGCTGCAAGACATACTGCTTCTTATCTTGTTTGGAGTGCTCAGAAGGGCCCCAAAACAAATCATCTTCAGCACTTGACTTAGAACGACTGGGAGCATTGGAACTCATTTGGACAGGGGCAACTGCCTGTGATGGAGATGATCCAGAAGCTTGCCGGGAAGAAGCATTCCCGTGACTTTTTTGGTTCGGCACCACCTTTGCTGGAGTTGGTGAGGGTGCTTGTTGCTGGATAGAAGCGGTTCTCCTTTCTTGTTCTCTCTGGATATCTCTCAAAGACAAAGGTTTCTGCACCTTTGCTGAGTCATTAGACCACGCTGGAGCAGGCACAGAGCTAGTCTGATCACTCTTCCAAAGAACAAAATCTCCAAAGGATGGACCACTTGGTGGAGCTGGCAACATTTCTAACTCCTGTTGTGCTTGCTTGGCAGACTTTCCCTTTTCAGAGGGCATGGAAATAGCTGGTGGATCAAAGGAACCAACAGGTGATGGAGCTTTCACAGTAGAAGCTTTGGCTTTTGCTGCCTTCTTTTTGTTCTTTTTGTCCTTGGCCTCAATGAAGTCATTATCATCAAGAGCAGGAGCATCAGGCTGAGGCTGAACAGCAGCAGGCGACAGAGGAGGGTAAAATGCATCATTGGCATTACGAATGTTCTCATTATCTGCAATGCTTGACCTCGCCAGAACTTCTTCTGCCAGCAAATCATGCAACTGGCTTCTTTTATTCCTCTCACCAGCACTTTCCATGCTTCCCAATGATTTACTTGAACCCCCATAATGTTGCTCCGAAGATATTGTCATGCCATTCCAAGGAATTGAAGGGACTGAAGCCGCTGGCTTAGCAGTGTCAGTAGCTAATCCTTTCTGTGCACGCAATTGTTCCTCAGCTTGGATTTCCAGCAGTGACTTAGGCCTGAGACCCTGAGTAGGTTGTTTCCATGCACGCTGGCTTGCCATGCTATGAGGATCAGATGATAGAGAACTAAACTGCGATTCAGCTTTGCCAGCATCATATTCCTCTGGAAGACTTTTGGGGGGTAAAATCTCATTTTGCACTCTGATAGGTGAACCCCAAAATAGTTCCTCTGTATCATCTGGTAAATCATGCTTGTTACCACCAAGATCAGAACTGTCAACCTCAGTTTCCTGCCTTGGCTGCTGGGCTGAAACCGCCTTTGATGCTCCTTTGCCAGCATCTGCAGCAGCCTGTTTTTTCTTTTGCTTCCTTTTCTTTTCTGCTTTCTTGGTCTCCTGTGTATCAGTAACTTTTACTTCAGTTGCCACAGCTGTCGCAATGCCAGAAGAGGTATTTTCTGCCGACAGATTCAATTCTTGAACCTGACCAGAAATATCATATACTACATTTTCTGACTTTGGATCTAGTGGTGGCTCATGTAAATCCTTAGCTTCATCTGTAGCACTCCCAATGATCCTAGTAGATCCAGAATCCAAATCCTCTGCAGACATTTTGTTTTTTTCTGCTGCAGTGTCCACTTCGTGCGATTTAAACCCCTCATTTATATCTGCAACTTCCACCATCTTTGAGTTTACCATAGTTGATTTCAATTGTAAGTCGACATTCGCAAAATCTTCCAACATTCCAGGACGGGAGTGATGCTCTTTTGGAAGTGCACCCACAGCAGTTTCATGGGGCACCGGCAGTGTAGTTACAGAGCTTTGCGATAAAGCTACACCATCCATATTTCTAAAATTCATAATTGACTGACTAGGTTGTTGCCCCACCTGCATACCATGGATAGGCAATTTCCGATCGACTTCGATAGCCTCTTGCATTCTTCTAAGACCAAGACCCATAGAATCATCAGATGGCACAGAAGTATGCTTCAATGTATAAGAATCATCAGTGTGCTGATTGGGATGCACGTGAGGTACCATCTGAGAAAGTAGTTGCTGCTGCAGCAATAGCTTTTGTTGCTGCTCCAGCTGCAGCTGCTGTTGCAGTTGTTGCTGCTGCTGCTGTTGCAGTTGTTGCTGCTGCTGCTGTTGCTGCTGAAGTTGCTGCTGCTGCTTGAGCAATAACATCTTGTCCAACATAGAGAGTTGTGGCTGAGGTGTCAAAGGTGTCTGTGACTGTGACTGCAACTGTAGTTGTGACAAAAGATATTGCTGCTGAAGCATATTTAACAGCTGTGGATCTTGAGATATCTCAGCAAGCTTCTCAGGTGCCAAATGAGGCAAAGCTGGTCGGTTTTGTGGCATTAAGTTGTGCTGTTGAATACCAATACCAATGTTCTGGGAGTTCTGCAGATCTTGACGCATATTAAGAGCCCCTTGGGCAAGATCTCCACCATGCATGTTAGGATTAACATTTCTTGCTTCAGGGTAATTGGGCCATAGTGGCAGTCCAGAATTACCAGTAGCAACTTGAGGTTTCTCCTTTGGTTGCAGCATGGCTAGTAAATCAGCATTCTGAGATTGCAAAGATTGGCGAGATGTATCAGCCATGGGATGTGCTTGTGATGCTGGAGCAGCATCTCCTGTCCAATATGGAACAGGATTTTGCAAAGAATTTTGTCTCTCCAACAGTCCTTTCTGTGCCAAAAGATAGTTCATATTGACCCCGCTCTCACCTCCACGGATAGAAATGTTGCCAAAGCTACTACTGCCAAGTTCATTCATACCTAGTTCAGAAGAAAATAATGTCAGACAAGGAAATGACAGGTAGCAAAGAAGGTTAAGGAACTAATATGAAATGAAATAAGCACAAATAGAACTCTTCATGACAGTAACGAACCTCCAGTTATAGCATCTGCCAAAGGATTCCGCACACTATTGGACATAAGTGACTCCAGGAAACGATTTTGAGCCTCAACAGCATTGTCTTTCCTGCTTGGCCCACTGTCAAAAATTCCAATGCCAGCTGATCCTGCTTGCATGCTAGAGCTGACAAGTTTCCCTGTAGGTTGGGTCTCCGGAGCTAGCATATCGCTTGGCTTTGAAGTGGCAAATCCTGGTGGGGGCCTTGCCTTTGCTCGCAGGTGAGGCATAACATCCCCAAGCATTAAGAAAGGAACATCAGGGGGTGCATTCACTGGACGGACTAGCAAATCAATGCCAAAATAACCTGCCTCAAACCAGCCAATAATGTCAGCACCAGAAAAAGGGCCTTGAATTTGACCTTGTGGATCTTTGTAGTATAGAGAGAGGCTTTCTGGATTAGGATGAGGCTGCACTGGACTGGCAAAGCTATCAAAACCCATCATGCCAACAGTTTTAGTTTCTTGATTTAAGAAACTAGGTATTTGATGCCCAAATTCAGATGGCCCAAGCTTATGTTCTCCAATAAACTGAGACCTTTGTGGAACAACATAAGTAGATGTCCCAGGACGCATTGACTCCCCTCTTGCTGTTGAATCAGTATTTCCAGCAACACCTGTTAAAGATAAATATAAACAGCTTTTAAGGGGGTAAGAACAATTGCAAGCTTCAAACT
Organism: Saccharum spontaneum; assembly: GCA_022457205.1. Classification (NCBI taxonomy): domain Eukaryota; kingdom Viridiplantae; phylum Streptophyta; class Magnoliopsida; order Poales; family Poaceae; genus Saccharum; species Saccharum spontaneum. The sequence continues at coordinate 6,998,661 of CM039586.1, read as the reverse complement.
ACATCAACACTATGCTACAGGAAATAGAACAAATGAGTTATTCAGTAATGTTATTTTCCTCATAAATTATACTTTTGTTTTTCTTTTATATGTAAGGACCTTGTGTGAATCAACGGCATAAAGCCAATTATGAGATTAGTAATATTCGAAACACAAATGCTCAAAACATGAATAGTAGTTCTCAAATATGCATGGCCACTCTACGTGATCTCTTAAGCTTGTTCAGACATGTGAGATGATGTAAACAACATGTGCAAACAGAACCAGGCAAGGCACCTGAGACTTCCACGCCTCCTGGCTGCTCTTCTCTACCAGCTGGAGAAAGTTAAAAACAGCATTCAGTGAGAAACTATGCAGTAAGTAGTATATATACATGCCAACGTATCAAAAATAAATAGATAAACAGATAAACCATTTCTCAGTAAAATTTTGGCTGCTTTGACGCCAGGATTACCTTTTCCAACAGAACCATCTTTAGAAGCCTGATGGACACCACTGTTAACGACATCCCCTTTGTCAATTGCTTTTAGAATGGCCTACAAATTTAATTCAACAATGAGATAAGAATGTTTTGATACAACAAAAATAAGAAACTACTGAGGAAATAATAGCATAATCACCGCTTCTTCAGCAACAGGAGCAGATAGTGCTAAAGGTTCCAAAGCATCTTCTTGCATGAACACAGAGAGTTCCTCCAAACAATCAACAGATAACTTAAAATCAGTGACATCACAACTTCTGTATATGTCAAGCAACTTCATCCTACTATATCTGAATGCCGAACGATCTGATACACCACCAGGTCTGTCAGAAAGTAGACCAAGATGGAATGGTCGTGAAGATCCACTACTGATTGCACTTGTACCAGATGTGAACTTTCCACGATTGTTTGGAAAATTTGCAAAATCATTGTCTGGCTTCCCCCTACCATATCCATAAGTAGCAGATGATTTCTGCGGAGTCTGAGAAGGATAGTGAGGTAAATCTCCACGCCCACGGCCCGCAGAATAACTAGATTTCCATGAACGAGAAACATTGTCATCCTTTTCAGTATCCTTTTCATAACTGTTGGCATCCTTTCCATAGTGAGAGAAACCTTTTCCACGGGAAGCATCACCCTCTTTACCTGAATCCCCCCACTTATCATTGGTACCCCAACGTGCAGCCCACTTATTCTCACGGCGTTGGTCATAACTGCCTTCCTTATTATTGGAATCACCCCAGCGCTCCTGCGGAACACGATGACCATCCACAGAATGCTTGGAGGTGTCATCTGACCATCTTTCCACTTTGCGTGCATCACCATGTTCCTTATCTGTCTCCCTCCAGCGACTCCACCGATGGGTCGAATTTGGTTCCCTTTCATCATCGCGCCAGCGGTCACGACGCCCAGTTTCACCATCAAGCACAGGAGCCCTGAAAACATCCTTTTTCTTCGTGTTGTAGCCTGGGTCTTCACCAGTCCCTGATGTCTTTGAAACATCTGAGCGGATACCCTGTGAAACAGGATCCTGAAACAAACAAGCAATCATATAAATCACTGTATGATATTAATATACACCTAACAAGTACCCTATTACTGCAATCGTCCTGTATGATAGTAATAGTATGATTTTCTCCTCGAGGACTAACCTTGTTTTCACCCACCTTCAAAAGCCACTGAGGAGAAAGGGGTATTTCAGTATCAAGGCCTTGCTTCTCTGCACCAACCAAAAGCTACTTCAATATGACAGGAGAGAAGTACCATAGTATCAAAATAGCATTAACAATGAGGAAGATTATGCTATAAACAACTTATTATTATTGCTGATGCAACCTTCATCTATTCTAAGTTGATAACCGATACTTTATCGATTCATCAGACAAGAGAAAGATGTAGTAAATCTTCACATATAACTGATATGCATATATTTGGACAGAGGAGATTTCCAGTGTGTTCTATAGTTCAAGCAGATTCTTCTTTTACAATGACAATGGTATAAATAAATTGTAAAGGTAGTTTAAAAAATCCAAGCGCAATCTAGTAGCTTCTGTACACATATCAAATGAATATAAGCATTAACTAAAACTGCCGTAGACGTAGTACCACAACATAACACGGCATGTTCTAAGAAATAGGGCTGAGACATTGGTTTTCAGCTACATTATGCATCGTAAGAATATTAACGGGTGCATCAACATCACCACACCGATCTGCATGTAGTGAGCAATACACACACAACAACAAATCTACACAAAACATAGACATCAAACATAATAAGAGGGATCTCTACCAGCATCAACAACAAAAATCAGAACTATTACTGACTGAAACGAATCCAATCAGTCAAATCAGCGCCCCAAAATCGATACAGAAGGCAACCTGACCATTGCATCCAGTCCACCCAAATCGAAGCGAACTCCCTTCACTATCCTAGCACCACCCCCTTGACGCATCTAAACACCTGGCGCCACCAAACATCAATGGCCCAGCCACGAACCCAGCACCTGCAACAACAGCACCAAAACCCACGGGGGCGGCGCCATCCAACACCCGCCGAAAACCCCCGCAAACCCTAAACCTACGGCGCGGATCGAAGGGCTGAACGAGAACCGAATCGAGAACAACCCGAGAAGCGGACCTGGGCTAGGGTTTCGTGTGGATCGAGAAGGGGGCGGAGCGGTTACCTCTGGCGATCTGGGGCGGCGGAGGAGTGTCGACGGCGAGGCGGCGACGGAGGTCGGCATTGGCGCGGTCCGGAGTGGCGGCCATGGGCGGCGGCGGCGGCGGCGGCGAAAACCCTAGAGCTGCTGGATGGGAAGGTTTGGTAGCGGAGGAGCGGAAGCGAGCAGGGGAGTGGGGCTGTTCCTTCCGCTAGGATAGAAAACCCGGCGCAGACCACACGGCACACGATTCCCCAAGGACTCTTTTGCGTCCAGGCCCCTTGGTATTATGTAAATAATTTTAAGTATTTATCTTTCGTCTTCCTTTTGATATTCTTTTTTTGTGTATATAAAAAATATCAAACACCCTTATTTATTAATGGTATTTAACATTATTTTTATTTATGAATGCATGTAAGCAATGTATGTATGTTTTGAAGTTGACAATGGAATTATTACCATGTATTGGTGTTTTTTTTGAAACTTAAGATACACAGGACGTGGCAGATGTTTCGAGATGGACTCGACAACATTCTTGAATATGGGCCTCCAAAAAATAGAAAGAGCCCATGTTTGTTGATTTTATGAGAATCCTAAAAGGGAACTCCACCATATAAGCCAGCTAAGTGGGTCCAATGACTATCCTTAGTCTGCATGTGTGCTAATCCATGTAAGAGCCTATGGAAAGCCCAATGTTTTGCAATAGGGCTTGTTTGCTTCGGACTCTGGCCTAGATAGTGCTGGTAGACGGGCCAACACCTCAAACATTGCCTGGGGTAGCCACTTTTTCCAATCCATAAAGTAAACAAGGCCATGCGTCGCAAAAAAAAAGTAAACAAGCCCATAAAAAGCGAAGTCCTTCCACTTTTGGCAATGTACCAACAATCGTTAAAGTTGGGCCAATAGTTCTACCTTTAGCCTATTACGCTCAACAACTCCTATGCCTAACCAGGACCGTGGAAGCCCAATTTTTTCACATGTGTGATGAATCTCTTTGGAGTTAAATATTAGGGAATACAATCACAACCAAGGTGTGTGTATCCGTGGGATAGTAAAAAGAGGAAGGTTCAAGTGCACTTTTACACCCACTTGTCTAGTAGGTCACTTGTCTAGTAGGTTGGATACTAAGGAGGGGCGGGTGAGATAAGATTTTAGTTTTTACCCACATGTGCCTATTAGGCCCCAACTAAACAATATAAGCTCTCTAGCCCAACTTGCAATCTTCTACACATTACTAGTAGTAAACTCCATTGTGTAGGAGAGTTACCTATTAACAACTTGACGATAACATGCCTTACGGGTCAAGGGTATCACCATGGAGGATGAACCCGACCAACAAGCCATATGACGGTCTGAACCGATGACTTGGAGTCTAATGTCTACCCGAGGAGTAACCAACTAACCTCACTATGCCACACAATCACACCACTCGTAAAGGAAGAGAAAACAGCAACAAAAAGAAAGAATTGAGTGAAGGTGTTGATCCATCATCCACCTGACCTCATTTATTGCTAGAGGTGTGTTCGATGACAACACTAGAGAATCTTCCCTTGCATAAGCGTGAAAGTTAACATTTATCCACCCACTCTTCATATGGGTTAAAATTAGCATGTGGCTAGGGGCAAATTCATCGGTAGGGCGTGGTGGGCCCAAGGTCCTCCTACCCACTGCAAGCCCCACATTGAGCCCCTGATCCATTTTTTGACACATATAAGAGAGGAGAAGGGGTTGGAGGCAGTAGGTTGAAGATGAAGCCGCTCCTTCAGTTAGAGTCTGCGTCCACCCCTAAAGAGGGGAGAAGGGGCCATAATAAAGAAGATACTGAAACTTTTTTCCTTAAATCAGAGCACTAAAATAATATCGCAAAGTACAATTCTGATTTGGTGACATTGTTGGTCCGCTTTGTACCAAAAGGGAAAAAACTATTTGTGCTACTAGATTTTTTCTTAAATTTGAACATTACAATTTTGCTCCACTAAAAAATTTTCCACACGTGGGAGGCATATCGTATTGTTGTTATACACCACCCAAGTGGAGTATAACGACTCTTGGCAACACGAACCATGAATAGCACGGTTGTACTCTAGTACACTTCTCTCCACTGCTCAATAATGATGGGGTAGTCGTGACGTGGCTTTCGCTGATGCCATGGCGCTAGCATATCACAGCCGCCTTCTCCTCCAAATTGATATTGTCCAGGACCTTGATGTGCCATCCATCGGAGGTGTTGATCTCTTAGACACAAGGAGTGTGTGGACCAATGCAAGGCCCTGGGTTAGACACAACAACGTCACATAGGGGGCTCCACGCCTCCTTCATGTAATTCAGATCCTTGGGTGTGTCCTCAAGTGCCTATGTCCATCTAGCTTTAGGTACATCTAGGTACATGTGCCAATTTCTACGTGATAAACATTTGGGGAGCATGTTCGGTTATGCGTTTGTGTTCATTGGTGGCTTGTTGGTTTCCATCAATAGCTTATAAAATCTGTCTCCTAAAAGATATAAGACAATTCTGCATTAGAAATCCTGGATTATTTCTAAATCATGCTGACCATCTTTATACTTTTTCTCTCTTATACATTTGCATTTTGGAAACCCTGCCCTTACTCTTATTCTTCCTTATGCCCTGCACTCTAGACTGTCTGATTGATACGCATGTGTATATTTTCGGGTGATTGGATCGATTTTCTAGGTGCAAAAAGATCGAGAGTTATCGGAGAGTGTTTTTTTTCAACCGTAACATAAATTCGAGATTAAGAGTGGGTTTTGAGAACTTTTGGAGATGCTTTAACCAGACCAAAGAAAAAAGCAGGAGCCAGGAGATGAACATCCTCATGCACGTCGCACTCAACAATCAATATTTGTGATCAAAGAAATGTTTCGAAAAACAGAACCTCACAAAAAAATGAGTGTAATATTTCAGAGTGACAAGGGTCTATCAGCAAAACGGTGGCCCGTGTTTGCGTCGTTTCGTGGTTGCGTTGCGGCCGGTCAGATCCCAGCGAACAACGATAGCAGTTAGCGCTCGCTCCCCACAGGAACAGGACGGCACGGATAGTCGACCGTGCACAAAAATAGCAGTTACACCTGCACCGCACCCTGACGGCCAAATCCAATACGTACACTACTACTTGGCCCTTGTTTAGTTGACCGAATCGGTGACTGAAATACTGTACCGAATCACTGTTTATCTTTTGTTTTTATTTGATAATAATTGTCCAAACATTGATTAATTAGGATCAAAATATTCATCTCGCAACATACAACAAAACTATGCAATTAGTTTTTGATTTCATCTACATTTAGTACTCCATGCATGTGCCGACATTTTGATGTGATGGGGAATCTTCTTTTTTATAGTGGAATTTAGGGTAAATTTAGGGAACTAAACGAGGCCTTGCAGTTTTTTTTTTTTAAAAAAACGTACTACTACCTGATGCTGCTACTGACCACCAGCTAGCGTCCAAAACGAATAGTTACTCCCCCTAGCTAGCTTGTCGGCACGCCAGGTGAGGAAACAGGAAACCACCTCCTTTGGTCCCGGAACTGCAACCTGGCTGGATCCTGTATTTCCCGTGCGCCGGGAGCCGTACGTGCGAGAATAGCAAGTTTGGTTGGCTCTTGCATTGGAGGCAGGCAGGCGTACGTCGGGGGCTCGCTGCCCGGCCGCGGGGACCGGAGGTCTCGTCGTCCCAACCGAGGCCGCCGCCGTCACCGTGGCTGCGCCGCCGCCTTCCTCCTCGTCGTGACGGTCGTGCCCGGCAACAAGTTCGTTCGTTCTGCGATTCGATACACATGTTGCTCTGCATATATGCATGCACAACGAATGAACACATGACCCGCATTTCGATCTCCTCCAATTTTATTTACCCAATAAATTTGGGGTTTGCCATTCTTTCGGTTAATTTTGTCCTCCCTTTGCATTGCTCTCATCATCATCTGGTTCGTTCTCCAAGCAGATCGATTACATACATACATACATGTGCCAACATCAGCAGACGCAGAGAGATCACGAGGATCCATCCGTCGCATCATGCAGTCGCAGGGTAGCTCCGACGATCCAATTCCAGACCGGCCAATCGGCACCATGTCCTCCAATGACGGCCCCACGCCGTCACACGCCGCGAGACGCCTGTCGACATCGCACGGCGGCGGCAGCCACGGACACGGCGCGGCGTCGTCGCAGATCGCCGTTGCGGCGGCCGGCGCGGCCCTGCTACTCGTCGTCCTCGTCGTTGCCTGCTGCTGCTGCTGCAGGAGGAGGAGGAAGAGGGACGCGACGCAGCAGCAGCAGCATCAGCGGCCGCCGCCTCACGGCGGCATGAGGTTCTACGCCGACTCCTCCGGCTTCAAAGGTGAGACGCCGCGCCGGCCGCGCGCGCCATTGCCGGGCCTGGCCTGGCCATGGATCTTTGTCCGCGCCGTGTGTGCGGGTCCTTACTTAACCATGGCACCTGCAATGCAACGCAATAACCGATGGCATGCATGCGCGCGCAGGGAACACCTCGGGGTACTACTTGTCGAGCGGCGCTCGGCCGCCGCCGCAGTGGCAGAACGGGCAGGTGGGTCCGGCGCCACCGACGGCGGCGGGCACGCCGGGCACGACGACGGGGCATCATGGTGGTCCGCTGCTGCCACCGCCCGCGCCGCCTCCACCTCTACCAATGCCCGCGGACACGGCGGCGTTCAGCTACGAGGAGCTGGCGCTGGCGACGGGCGGGTTCTCGGAGGCGAACCTGCTGGGGCAGGGCGGGTTCGGGTACGTGCACCGCGGCGTGCTGTCCGACAGGAAGGAGGTGGCGGTGAAGCAGCTCAAGGCCGGGAGCGGGCAGGGCGAGCGCGAGTTCCAGGCGGAGGTGGACACCATCAGCCGCGTGCACCACCGCCACCTCGTCGCGCTCGTCGGCTACTGCATCGACGGCGCGCGCCGCCTGCTCGTCTACGAGTTCGTGCCCAACCACACCCTCGAGCACCACCTCCATGGGAAAGGCCTGCCGGTGATGGAGTGGACCACGCGGCTGCGCATCGCGCTCGGCGCCGCCAAGGGCCTCGCGTACCTGCACGAGGAGTGCGACCCTCGGATCATCCACCGCGACATCAAGTCGGCCAACATCCTGCTGGACGACGACTTCGAGGCCATGGTCGCCGACTTCGGGCTAGCCAAGCTCACGAGCGTCAACCACACGCACGTCTCTACCCGCGTCATGGGCACCTTCGGCTACCTGGCGCCCGAGTACGCGTCCAGCGGCAAGCTCACCGAGAAGTCCGACGTCTTCTCCTATGGCGTCATGCTGCTCGAGCTGCTCACCGGCCGCCGCCCCGGCGACCGCTCCTCCTACGGCCAGGACGGCCTCGTCGACTGGGTACGTACGTAATACTAGCAAGCAAGCATGATAGGTGTGTGTGTCTCGTCGTCGTCTGACCGACCTGTGACACGACGACGGCGTCGGCGTGCATTCATGCAGGCGAGGCAGGCGCTGCCGCGCGCGCTGGCGGACGGCAACTATGACGAGATCGTGGACCCCAGGCTGCGTGGCGACTACGACCCGACGGAGGCCGCGCGCCTCGTCGCCAGCGCTGCCGCCTCCGTGCGCCACGCCGCGCGCCGACGCCCCAAGATGAGCCAGATCGTCCTGGCGCTGCAGGGGAGCATGCCGCTGGAGGAGCTCAGTGACGGGGTGTGCCCAGGCCACGGCGCCGCGTTCGGATCCGGCTCGGGGTCAGGGTCCGCCGGCTCGTCGGGCTCTGACTACGGTGGGTCTGGATCGTCGTACACGGCGCAGATGGAGCGGATCCGGAGGGCCGCGCTGCCCAGCCCGGAGTACAGCGCCGACTACCCCGGCTCCATCCCGGAGTTCGGACACCCGTCGCCGGCAAGCAGTGCCAGCTCCGTCGAGCGGGAGGACCGGCGGCATCGTGGAGGTCGCCGGTGAGTCACAGGTGTGGGCGTGGCACTGCAGGCACAACTGCTTTTGTGCAGCACGCTCGCCTTACCGGGATGTACTGACAATTTGACTACTCCTGCGCATCCTTTGTCATCTGGATTTTCTCTGTGTACCTGGTCCTACTATAAAGTTTGTGACCTACTCCTCTATTTTGAAATATATATAAGTCATTCTAAATTTATCCTAAAATCAAACTTATCTTACTATATATAAACAAGATTATTAAAAAAAGTCTATCAACATAAACAACATAAAATGAAACCACTATAACAATACATAGTTCCTATAAGTTCGGAAGCCTAAAATTAGTGTCAATTTCAGGCGACGCTCAAATTAGCAAACATCTACTCCCTCCATTTCAAATTATAAGTCGCATTGACTTTTTTTTATATATCCGTTTTGCTATATATCTAGATATAAGGGGTGTTTGGCATGACTCCTCTTGAGAGCATCTCTAGCAATACCTAAAACACACTTCCTACTTCTCTATTTAGGAAGCCACCTATTTTGAGACTACTCATATTTTACTTCCAACTCCAGTAATACTACCTAAACCATACTACACAAATTCGTTTTAGTAGTCAATGACGCGTGGGGCTCTTTTGTCATCTCTCTCATCCAGATTTTGCACGATGGAAAGTAGGGGGCCAACAGAAGTAGAGGGTGAAGGGGGGAAAGTAGGAGACCAACAAATGTGGGGGGTCTAGTAGGGGGCCTGTTGGAGTTAGTTTTTTAGCCTCCGCTAGCTAAATATGAAGTAGGGGGTCAAGCAGGGGGTCCTGTTATAGATGCTTTGAGGGGCTCCTTCAGAGGAGCATCTAAAACGGCTCCTCCAGGAAAATGTTTGGCAGGGCTCCTCCGCAGGAGCCAGAGTTGAAGCCGAGAAGGAGCCCTGCCAAACAGGGCATACTCTAGATGCATAGCAAAATGAATGAACAAAAAAAGTCAAATCAACTTATAATTTGGAATGGAGGGAGTACATTGGTAGCTGAAGTTTTTGGAAAGTCTGTTGCTATCGGAGCTAGACCTTCCCTTGCCCCCGCGTCGCCCTACCTCTCCTCCCCATCTCTAGCCATGCCGCTGGCAGGGCCGCGCAGCTGGGCAGGATGACGGCAGCTGGGCCTCTTCTCGCTTCTCAGCGGTGTGGTGGTGCGGGATGTGGTGGTCTAGCGGGCACCGCTGAGCTCGAGCCGCGTGGGGATCTGGCCGGCACCGCCGCCTCTGCCGCAGGAGGCGGTCGGGCTAGAGCCCAGGCAGGTGCTTGCGGTGGCGGGGCCTTTCTCCTCCTTCTCCGCCCTCCCCTTCCTCCTTCCTCGACAGTGGCGCCGACGCCGGCTTGAGTTGCCCAGATGACTGGCTCACCCTGCCCGGGAGGCGTAGCGGCCGACGGTGGCGACCGGTGCTCTTACAGGTGCGGGTGATGGTGGCAGGGTCTCTCCCTCTTTTCTCCTCCCGCCTGCCCCCTTCCATTAGGACCCTGGCAGCTACGTGTTCCGGGCGGGGCTGCCGCCACGGTGGCTGAGACAGCGGCCCTCCGGGCCGCTCTCGTGGCCGGCTGCGGCTGGACGAGGCAGCCCGCGGCGGCTTGGGTGTGGCTGGGGCGTCGTGTCTTCCTCTCTAGCTTTGTCATCCAAGGGCGAAAACCCAGTCTGTTGTGGACATGCGACGGTGGCGCAATCGACATTGCTCTCTTCCTGAAGGCGTTGCATTTTGATCATCATCGCGACATCGATGTCTCCTTCGGCGCTTGTGCTTCTTGGTACCTATGGACGCGTGGAGGCGGATATTACAATGTGAAGTCAGAGTTGCTGCGCCGGGGACGTGTCTCGATAACGATGACACGTGGCGAGCCCCCTTTCACTGTAGACTGGGACGTGTGGGGGATATACCCCCGGATATCCTCATGGCTATACATGGGCCGCACCATCCGAGGTGGCCTGGCCCACAAGATCAAGGCATGCACCGTAAGGCTACAAGGTGTACTAGATATTGTAATAGTACCAAATCGTATACTTTACTTGTAACCCTCCTCCTCCAGAGTATATAAGGAGAGGAAGGAGTCCCTAGAGGACAGGTCATACATCTCATGACATCTCATCATACATAGCAATACAAATCAGACACAGGACGTAGGTATTACGCCCTCACGGTGACCGAACCCGGATAAAAACCTTGTCGTGTCTTGCGTCACCATCTAGTTCGTAGCTTGCGCACCTGTCTACCGATAAATCACTACCTTGGGCATACCCCTCGGTAGACTATCGACCATATTTCGTCGACAAGACGTGCGGAGGGTCTGCATCCGCTGAGGGCGAGGTGTGGGTTTGTGATTGGAAGTTGGAGCTACTCTTGTTTGAGATTGACAACAATGACCGGTTGTGGCCACGTGCTTTAGACCTGTCAGTAGGTGGCTCATGGGTGGCCTGCCATCGGAAGTCGGAGCTGCTAGTAGCTTCGCTTCCATGCTCAGCAACGATGACCCATGGCAGTGTATCATGTTTGTGCTCATCCGCGTTGTGTGGGTGGCTAGTGACTCGGGTGCTCTGTGGGCATCTTTTTGTACATAAATTCTTTTGTCTTAATTGAGCGACAGAGTTCCAGCCTTTGTTTTAAAAAATAGCTAAAGTTTAGGGGAGAGGTTGCCGCAGAAGGTAGTGGGCATGCAGGCCTCGCTGTGTTGACGGTTCGAGGGTGGGGCAGTTAGGCAGCGAGAGTATATGCTGTGGCTATCGACAACGGTGGATGCTTAGATGAGAAGGGCCAGGACGAAGGTGATGGTGGGCACCAGATTAGTGTAGCAGGAGGGCATTGGCACGTAGCCTAAGCAGCAAGGCCGCTACCGGTGTTAGAGGAGGTGGGCAGGACTTGGAGAAGAAACTGCAAAGAAGATGGACATATGTCTAGAGAGTTTAGCCCTAGCGTGGAAGTTTCTTCCTCATCTAGATGTAATCTTCAATTCACACTAGAGCAGAGAACAACAAATACATAAGATCAAAATGCACTAAAAATGGCTTAGAGGTCATTCTAAGGAAGAGTTTGGTACAAACCGTATATTTTCCGAAGTTAAAATGAGCTAGATATGAATTTCAAGGATTAAATCAGGTTTCAATATTTTTCTAGAATTCCACAAATAAAATGCTTTATAATTAAAAAAATTAAGGTAGCATGTGCAATGTCTCAGGTGTGACACGTGACACGAGGGGATGGCACGTGTGGTGCTGATGTTAGCGTGGCAGAAGGGCCATCTCGACAAGTGGACCCCTTAGTCATTTATCATTGGTGCTACACAGCATTGACATCAGCATGGGACCAGGGAACTCACGTGGGCTCTGCACATGAGTGATGAGAGCATGACCAACGCAGGCAGTTAGGTGTAGTGGTTTCTGTGAAAAGATCCTCTCTATATAGGCTAGGATATATCAAGACTACAAATCCCACAACGCTGGTTGTCTTTCCCATGTCATTAACATCGCTTTCGTCCTTTACTTTTACCTGCTAGTTCCTCTTCCGAGGTTTTCGCTTTTTGTTTCAAGCCAACATCTTTTTGCTCTATCGCTATGCTTTGCCTAGCTGCTTCAGTTCTTTGTTAGACAAGCTGTGAAACCACCATCTAATTTCTTTTCTCCTCCACCTGGCATCTGAGCCTACGTGGATGTGCAGAGCCACCAGCCACGCTGGTGCGTTGGGCACGCCATGATGGGTCTCACTTGTGGAGCCCCAGGTGCGATGGTGCTGACTTTTTTTTAAGGAAAAGCGGTGGTGCTGACTTGCCGTGCGTGTGGCTCGTGTGTGCAGTGGTTTTTTTTTTGGCGTTGTGCAATCTGTTTCTAGGCCGTAAGTCCCGTGACTCGGGCTTTGGCTGGGCCGTTGCCCCGGCCTGTTGGAGCAGAATCGGCTCGGCCCAAGCATGTGTAGGTGTGCGCGGTGCAACTAATTAACTTGGCTCTTCATCACAGTTTGTCATCGTTTGCTCAAAAAAAAATCACAGTTTGTCATCGTTGAACTACACTTCTTTCAAGGCTGAATTAGCTATACACCACATGAGGTTCCGGGTTCCGATGGCACATGCATTCACTAGCAAGCCCTGGGTCCCAAGCTAGATCGCCATTGATATGCTACAAGACTTGGACAGAACAAGTCAGGGTCCAGCCATGCTCTCCTGATGCCACCAATTCCATTGCCACACACAACTTGATTTTGTATGCATGTGTTCCCTGTTACTACCTTCTTCTATATCCTCTTGATTGACGACTGCACGATTAGAATTACTACCCCCTCGTCATGCTCGTATACGCACTCGATCATCTAGTTTCCCACGCTAATCTCTTCTCTATATACATAATACATCCTGATGCTGTCTACTCGTTTGAGTTTACAACTGAAGATGAACCTGCCCTGGGATGGAAGGGATCTGAAACGCAAAGTGTATAGCATCATATATACGAGTACATATATATAATAGGCACACACTTCACGTTTTGATGTGAGTTGGTTAGAGCTATTATTTCTTACTTTTAGAACTATTCTCATGTTTCTGTATTATATTAAACCACTGCATGACAAATCATTTGTTTTTTTCTTTAATTTGGATGGATTCAGTTGGTTGATAACCGAGCTAGAGTGCCAAGGTTTTAGAACTAATAATTAATAGAACAACAGCCTCACGTTTGGTAATGACCATCTGTACCTGCCACAGCCAGTACAAGATGTGATGGCAGTTGGTAGTGCCGAGACTTCGGAATGCAAGATGTGCTCGTGCGCTTTGTTAGGTGCATGCAATGTTTTAAATAGCGGGCTAAGGTGTTTAGTGGTATATCTTTAAAACAGTTAATAGCGGAGCTATATCGGGCTATAGCGGGGTATAGCGGCTAAATTGTACATAAACTCAAATAGCGGCACTCTGCCTCAAAACGCTATAGCGGGCTATAGCGGCAGCTATAGCGGGAGATTTAAAACTATGGGTGCATGCCGTATGTGCTGATGAACATGCACGGCCACCAGTGTTTACCCTTCCCAGGCATCTCAGTACGATTTATCACCCCAAGCTCTCGATTGGATGGATTTCAACTAGAAGTTGCTGCCCGCGGCTTGAGCACATTCAACAGAGTGGCACATCGAAGTATTCAGCTCGAATCCTCTGTTTTCCCAATGCCTCCATCTCCTATAATGGGTTCACTAGGCACCATCAACTTAATTTAGCTCTTTACTAGGCTAGCTATACAGATCGACTGGAAACCAGCAATGCTAGCTATGTATACACCATCTCCCAATTCTGAAATAAAGCCTAAAAGAGACATGGCATGGGAAAAGAAGTTCCAAGCTAAGTTATGCTGAGCAAACGTCAAGACCTGAAACTATCAAATGTGGGTGCCAACATATATAGATGAGTCATGGAACTTCCAATCAATTAACAATGCATCTGCTGCATTTATTGCAGTTTCTTTGTCTTTGAGCTGTTACTTGTATTACAAATACTACTCCCTCCCTCTGTTGATGCATCCGCTCATGCATTTCATTGATAAAACTCAACTAGAAAATTATCTGACCAGAGATTTACGTTCAAAAAAATTATCTGACCAGATGCTTTGTTACGTTCCATTCCAAAAACTACTTCTTGGTTTGGATCATGTTTTTTTTATGTTATATATCAAAGACTGCTTCTCGGTTTGGATCCTAGTAGCAATGGGGATTCAACAGGTTGGATCGTCTGTTCTCCCTATGCATCCGACTCCTATAAACCTTAGGGAACAACATAGGGAAAATTAATGATGCTTTTCTGCAGAGAATTATATGCTTACTTTTGTAAAATCAGTAACGGTATATATAACGACAGATCATTTGGCTGCTATAGTTTATCCACAAGTAAACTGTGCCAACTAGAAAACGTGGAGTTTAGGGCTATTATGTATGCTTCTGCTGTGCATTAGGACTATAGGGTAATTCCATAACTAAACTATGCCTACTAGTTGATCCACGACAAAGAAAAATGTTTTATATGAAATCTCTACCAAGTATGCATTTGCAATATAAAAGCCGTGTGAGGTCTAATTCTACCACTCTTGACACTTGTTCCTCTGCACTCTTATCAGTGTCTGCCATTCGTGATCCAAAATAACACCTCGACAACATGATTTAGGGAGGCCATTTCTGAGATTTGGCTCAGCTGTTAGGGCCCGCACTTTCCTTGATAAATCTAATGAGATTGAGCTGGTTAACATGTATGTTTGATGTTCCTGACACCTCTGAATCCTAATTGATCTGACAATGCTTGTTAACATATATGTTTGATGTTCCGAACACCTCTGAATCCTAATTTTGAGCTCACAATGTTGGAATAACTATCTCAACATTCGTTACCATCCCCTCCTCGGTTCTTGCTCTTGTCTTGCCCATATTTTAGTTTAACATAGTATACTGATTTTGTTCAGTCTGAAAATGAGTGGTGGCATATATAAAGGGAGAATTGAGATGTGAAGTTATCATCAGCATGTATGCATGGGTCGATAATTAAATCAACCGAGGACTGAGTAAAATATCACAATAAAGGAGTAGTAAATTTGAATTAAAATGATATGATGGCAGCATTTAGGGAAGATATCAACGTACTGTATAAGAAATCAATTAATGGACTGAGCAAAATAACACAACAAATTAATAGTAAATTATTAGAGCATCCCAATAATTTCTTTCTAAAACCATGGTGTTTTCTAACTCGCCAAAAACTATTAGGAGGAATAAATAAGGCCATCTCTAAGAGTTCCCAATAAGTCGCTTCTAAAAACATATTCCAAAAGCATATTCCAATCATTCCATGACATTTTCGTAAATACCATCATCTTCTTCATGAGAACAAGCACGTATGTACACGGTGCCTTTGTCGATCGTCACCTTGCTACTACTTAATCGGGCGATCGATCAACATCGTCATGACCACTGAGCATCTCTTGGAACTTGGATCATCCATTGATGGCCATCGTCATTGATCAGTTGGTGACAGGAGCTGCCTTGACGAGGACAGAGGAGGCAGAAGAAGACGAGGATGGCTGGTGGTGGTGCTTCAGCGCCCTCTCGACGAGCATGTTGAGAAAGTTCATGTGCTGCACAGCGTGGCCGAGCGCCGTGAGCACGTTGCACGTGCACATCCTGTTGGCCTTCTCCTCCTGCGCCCCGTCCGCCATGAGGTTCACCGCCCAATCCAGCAGCGCCGCCTTGGGCGCCGTCAGCCTGGCGCAGCCCCCTCAGAGCCGCGCGCAGTCATCCTCCGTCTCCCCGCAACTACGGCAGAGTACCAGGAACCTTGATGAGGCCTGCGATGCAGTGCAGGTCGACGCTGTCAGGCACGACGCCGGAGTGGTGGGACTCGATGGCCTAGGGTGTAGGGTGTGTTTAGTTCGCGAAATTTTTTGGCTTTTGGTACTGTAGTACTTTCGTTTGTATTTGTCAATTAGTATCCAATCATGGAGAATCTCTAAACGCTCGCGTTGCTCCCGCACGAGCGGCTCGGGCGACTCGCGTAACCTAGCCGCCGCCGCCACAAATCACCATCGCCCTGCCCTCGCCGTTGTCGGAGGGGGCAGCCGGGAGGCCCGCCCCCGGGATGGCGGCGGCGAGGTGCTCGCCTAGGAGGGTCGCGAGTTCGTCTGTGCTGGGACGGCACTTGGCGGTCAGGACGGCGCTGCGACTGGACGCGGCGAGCGCGCACAGCCGCGCGTATGGATCTGCGTGGGACGTTGTCAAGGCCTGGTGCTTCTAGAAGGGGGTAGGCGCTGCCAACGATCGAGGTGGCCGATCCGGTGTTCAGGCAGTCCGATCCGGTGCCCGGGCGGCCGGATCCGGGCGTCCCGTGGGTTGTCGGCTTTGGTGCCGGCATCGAGTTGGTGGTTCCCTTGCACATGCACCAGGTGCTTCGTGCCGTTGCCAGGTTACAGCATCCGGAGTCTCCAACGGTGGTCGGTGTCCTATGATCTTTCAGTACCCTTACTAGGTCTGACAGACGTGTTTTGTCTGCGATTTCTTGACTTGGTGGTCATATTCTTTGGGAGTTGACTTCACAGAGCAAGTTAGAGTTCTTTGTTGGAGATATATTTTTTTGTCAGTCCCTTTTTTTAGTTGTACCAGTGTTGTCAGGTGACGTGCGTCTTACTTGTATCACTGGCTACCTGTTGTAATAATTATGGCCCGATGCATCCTCGACAGAGGATGACTGAAGCCGGAAATATAATTTCCTTTATCTAAAAAAATATCCAATTATGGACTAATTAGACTCAAAAGATTCGTCTCGTGGTTTTCTACTAAATTATGTAATTAATTTTTTTTGTCTACATTTAATGCTTTATGCATGTGTCTACACCACAAGCCAAAACTGACCTAAAAAATACTGAGTACTACTGAACCGTGTTCAGTATTAGTCAGTATTACACACAGTACCACGAAATACTGAATAATACTAAAACGCAACTACTGAACAGTACTGAATTTTGTTCGGTATAACAGCTCGGTGTAGAATAGCACAAAAAAATACATGTATATATATATATATATATATATATATATATATATATATATATATATATATATATATATATATATATATATAACTATTACCCTATGACTGCCTACAAAATAATTTATTCTATAGCCACTTTGAGTTACGATAATTGCTATGCTAGTTTACGAGATTATAGTAACTTCTTACTATGTGATTTACTATAACATTATGGTAAATATCTCTATGTGTTATAGTAATTCAACTATCGTAAATATATATTGACATTGTCGTAAATTAGTATATAAAATTATCGTAAATAGAAGTGGCTATAAAATAACTTATTTTGTAGCTATCTATAGAGTATATATATATATATATATATATATATATATATATATATATATATATATATATATATATATATATATATATTGTAGTCATACCCAATCCGACCAATCGACTCGACTAGACACCACTGAGCGGTGAGCGCAGACCCACAGAGACTTTATGGGTTAATTAATTGATTCCGCACGGCTTCACCCATTTGTTTATATTAAAATGGATTTGGATATATAGCACACCCGTTAATCACGTTGCCTCCTAATTGCTCCATTCGCTGCCTCCGACTTTTGCTTCGTCCCCACGGTCCACAGTTGCAGACTTTCCTGCAGCACACCTCGCGTGGATGGCGGCTGAGGAGCGACCGCTTCGTGTGGTGCGGCACCCCTTCTGCCGGCGGTGGCCCAGCGACCGCTTCTAAACATTTGATGCGATGAAAAATCTTAAAAATTTTTAGAAACTAAACATGGCCTTATATATATACTTTTTTTTTGAACGAACAGGAGGGGCTTGCACCCCTACTGAAATTTATTTAAAAAGCAAAAAGAAGTACAAAGGGTACAACAAAGGATTAGAGAAGGGAAAATAAGGAAAGTTCCTAGCAGAAAGCTCAGGAAACAAAAAAGGAAATAAAGAAAATGAGCAGAACTAAACAAGTTGCTCTAGCCATAAACTAATAAGAGGAAGGTACTTCTTCTTTGCGCGAAGTATAACTAAGCCAAAGACTTGTTTGAAGATTTGTTTGCACTGCTGGGAACTTGCTTCCTGTCCTCTGAAAATCAGATTATTCCTTACTGTCCAGATGCTCCAACACATAATGATAAAAACTTCCATGAAGAAAGGGACATTTAACCGTAACCTGAATTCTTCTATGATTTGGAAAGGGTTCTGAGATTGAGGCACCGCCATTCCAATTAAACTCCAACATTCCTTGGCCAGCTCACAATGCAAGAACAAGTGATCAACAGTTTCTTCAATTGCTTCCTCACATAAAACACAATTATATGACGGTAAGAACATGTTCTTTCTTCTCAGGATATTTCTAGTGCTGAGCCTGTCTTGCACTAAAAGCCAAAAGAAAACTTTGTGTTTGTGTTGACATGATGACTTCCAGATCCATTTAAAAACTGGATGTACTGTTGCTAAACCTGAGAGCTGTTTGTAAGCTTTTGCACATGTGAAAGATTGGCTCCCCCAAATATAAGTCCAAGTATCACTGGCTCCCAAAGGATGGAAATTATTCAGCATGCTCTCTAATTGTATGAACTGTTGAAAAGCTTCAGTTGACAAAGGCAGATGGAAGTCTTGTATTAGAGATTGACTGGCTTTAGCAGTAGCAACTGTTACGTTTGGTTTTTTGGCAAAGGAGTAGAGTTCAGGAAAAGCCAGCTTTGGTACTAAACCCAACCACAGATCATCCCAAAAAAGACATGAATCACCAGACTGAATGTTGACTATGGCCATGCCTTTGAATTTGTTTAATAGTTTAAGAACATCTTTCCACCAAAAGGAGCCTTTTTTTTGTATGATTGGGCAGTCTGCCATTACTGTAATACCTTTCCCATACAAGCTGCACCCAAGGAATATCACACCTATTGAAGAATTTGTGTAGATTCTTGAGAAGCAAAGCTTCATTCTGAGTTTGCACATCCAAGACTCCTAGACCCCCTTCAGTCTTAGGTTTAGTGACTAAGGTCCAAGCAGCCTTTGCGTTCACTCTGTTGCTTTCATCAGAACCTCTCCACAAGCAGTTTTTCCTATATTTATCTATGTGTTCCCTGACGGTGACATGCATATAAAAAGTGCTCATGGCAAAAGTTGGGAGAGCAGAGAACACAGAATTTGTCAGTTGTAACCTTCCTGCCTGTGAGAGAAAGATTGATGTACCTACTAATCTCTTTTCACATCTGCTAACAATTGGCATGAATTCCTCTACCTTTGGCTTTGTTAGGCCCAGAGGCAGTCCAAGATATGTAAATGGCAAAGAGCCAGTTGAGCAACCAAAGGTTCTAGCCAGGTGATTGAGCTTCTCTTGAGACAAATTAATAGGAACCATCATGGATTTCTGAAAATTCACCTTAAGTCCAGTGACTTCAGTAAAGGAGTTAAGTAAAGCTTTCAAGAAGAAAAGTTGATTAGCATACCCTTCCATGATGATTAGCGTATCATCTGCATATTGCAGTACTGGAAAGTCACTAGAACACTGTAGGGGAATTGGCAGGTTGAGAAGTCCGAGGTCTTTAGCTTTATTGATGAGTGACTGAAGCAAGTCTGCAGCTAAGACAAACAAAAGAGGGGAGAGGGGATCAACCTGTCTGACTCCCCTTCTGCAGTGAACAACTTTTCCAGGTACACCATTCAGAAGTACCGAAGATGTACCAGAGTTGAAGATGTCATTCATCCAAGAGAGCCATCTCTGTCCAAAACCCTTTGCTCTCATAATCTCAATCATAGCCTTATGCTCAATTTTATCAAAAGCCTTCTCAAAGTCTAGCTTCAAGATGATTATTTCCTTCTTGCTCTTATGACAGATGTGTAAGTATTCAAAAGTCCAAGCTAGACAGTCCTGGATCGTTCTTGACTTAATGAATCCATATTGGTTTTTATGCACCAGTCCTATGATGAAGGGCTGTAACCTTTTTTCCAGAATCTTGGTGAGCATCTTGATAGAAGTATTCAAGAGTGAGATGGGTCTGTAATCTGTAACTCTAGAAGGGTTGTCCACCTTTGGAATCAGAGTTATGAAGGACCTATTTATACTTCTTAGACAAACTTCACTAGAACAGAAGGCAGTAGCCAGATTATAAAAATCTTGCTTTATGATATGCCAGCACTTTTTAAAGAACTCATTGTTGAAACCATCTGGGCCTGGGGATTTATCATTGGGGAGGGCCTTAATGACCTCATCAACCTCCATTGCAGTGATTGGACTTTCAAGGGATGAAAGGTCTGCACTTTGCCCAAAAAACTGATGCAGGTCAAAAATCATTTTACTCTGGCTAGAAGTTCCCAATCTTTCTCTGAAGTGAGCCCATAAGAGATTAGCCTTCTGTTCATGACCATAAACAACATTTTCAGAACTATCTAGCAGATTATTAATTAAGTTTCTTCTATGTCTAATAGAAGCATTAGCATGGAAAAACTTAGTATTTTCATCTCCAAGCTTTACCCATCTAATGGTTCCTCTCTGTCTCCAGTATAATCTCTGTTGATGAAGAAGCTTTGACAGTTTGTCACTAACCATATCTCTAAAATTCCATTCTTCTACAGATAAATCTCTCCATTCTTCAATGCAGTCAAGGAAGTTAATAACCAATTTGATGTTGATAATTAACTGTTTCAGGTTAGACAACTTGGATTGCCAAATTCTGAGTGCAGCCCTCAGAGCCTTGAATTTGGCAGATAGAAGAAGTGCAGGATCGGTCTGAGAGAACTGTTCATTCCAAGAGGCTGCTACTAGTGGCAGAAAACTGTCACTTTCCATCCAAAAGTTCTCAAATCTGAAAATCTTACTCTTTGGGATAGTAGTCTTTATGTCAATTGCACATGGCCAGTGATCTGAAGTTTCCATTACAAGAGCTGTAGCAGCAGTGTGAGGATAGGTAATGCCCCAGGCACTAGACGTGAAGAACCAGTCTAACCTTTCAAGCAGAGGTGGGTGTTGTTTGTTTGTCCAAGTAAATTTTCTTCCATATAAAGGAATTTCAGACAACCCCAATGAGCTAATGGCATCATTGAAAAGGAACATCTCTGAAATATTACCACCAGGTCGGTTTCTATCTTCAGGTTTTCTCATCAGATTAAAATATCCTACCACAAGCCAACAAATATCATCTGGCATTCTGACATTACTAAACCAGTTCAAAAAATTCCTTTTGCCATCAGCATCGCAGGGACCATAGATATTGGTCAGAATCCAATAGGAGTTATCATGGCATGAAGAGAACTCTACTGACAAAGCAAAATCATTTCTAAAAACTTCCCTCCCTTCAAAAACTGCTCCTTTCCAGACTACAAGAATCCCACCAGAGGCTCCGATGGAGGGAATAAAACAAAAAACTGTCAAAGGAGGAAGGGCAGAAAAGCTTGATAAAGAGAATATCAAAATTCTCTTTCTTGGTTTCTTGGATGCAAATTACATCACACTGGCTTTCATTCACCTTGTTTTTCAGAGACTCCCATTTGTTTTCAGCATTCAAACCTCTGATATTCCAGCATAGAACATTCCAGGATTTACTAAAACTTGTAGAATTCATAGGTAACACAGAAAAGAAAGCAAAAGCCAGGCATACATATGTTTAACATAAGTACACAGTTTGGCTTTTTAACGCCCATAGTGCTCACTAAGTTCTTTGAGATAAAAAGGAAAAAGATATCATCAGCCCAAAGGTGCCCAACTGGGCCAAAACCTGTCCACCATGTTGGGCTGGGGACTTCAGGAGGAGATGGGCCATCTCCTTCAGAGCTTGTTGGTTCCAGCAACATTATCATCATCATCTTGAGGAGCTTCTTTTGTAGACTTTTTCCCCATAGGAGTAGTCTTCTTCTTCTTGTTTTTTCTACCGGAGCAGTCTTCTTTTTCTTGGATAAAGCATCATCTGACATTAATTCTATGTCCAAATCATAGAGAGCAGAACCCATTTTCCTTAATGCTTTGTTGGAAAGCATTGGAGGATCTGCGTTACAACCCAAGCAATTCTTGTTGCAGCATTTGGGATCTTTAAATCCACCTTTTTGTGTTTTGACTCTTGGGCTCCTTCTCACTTCAGTGTCCACAACTATAGTTTTCCCATTAGCCTTTTTCTTACAGTAGGGCCAGGATTTGCTACTCTTCTCTATATCTTCAGTGTTATCTTCCTGAGCGAATACCTCTATCCCCGAGAACTGTTCAACAGAACTGGCACTGTCAGCTTGTCCTAGTTCCAATTCTGCCGGTTTAACCCCAGTCTGTTCTTTTGCCTGTATAGCAACCGCTTCCTCCATTTGACTAGCTCCTGCCCTTTCCAAATCAGTAAGCTCTTTGTGTTCATCATCTGCAATGCATGTTATTTGCTTCTTGACTGGACAAGATTGAGGTAAGACAAACCCCACAGAAGGATCCTCTCCCAAAGCATTAATCTGAGTCTTTGTGCCCATAAATTCTTTAGTCTGACCAAATTTCCTTGGGGATAATAGAGAAGCAGTGAAAAAATTGGCCCATTCAGCAGGTACAGTGCAAACTGGATTCTTGCTATTAGATGGGGCAAAAAACTGTCCCCAGAGTCCAGAGTGATCAAAAAAAGTAAAGCCTGGTGTTTTTCCCATCGAATGTTGACTAAACAATTCAATGGGTGTCCTCTCCAGAATCTGAATTCTCCCAAGAAAGATGTTTGCCGATTGGTTAGCAGGCATGGCAGCTTGTTCCTGTATTTCTGCATTATTCATTAAATCCTCTTCCTGAATCTCCATGGGCATCAAGGGAACATACTGATTTGGCATGATGACATCGACTTCCTGATCTGCTTCATGTGCTTCATGCTGGATGTCCACAATATTAGCCATTATTACTTCTTCAATCTCTGCTTCTTCATCAGCTTCATTTACTTGATCAAGAATTTCAGGTTGCACTGCTTCTATTTGTACTGGGGGGAAAAGTGGATCAATGATCATCTCCTGCTGATCTGGGAATGCATTAAGGTCCAGTTCTAATCCATTCTGAGGAACTTCATTGATGTTGATGTTCTGTACTATAGGGTTATGTTCAGGCCATGGATCCCAAGCTTGCACATCTTCCATGGGCTGGTTTTGGCCTCCAGGTAGCTGCTCATTCTGAGGATTGGGCCCATTCTGAGGTGGAGGTGGGGGTTGAATTACAGGCCCAGGACCCTGCTGTCCAAAACCAAAAAAATCATATGGGCCATCTGGGGCAAAATCATCCGGCCCAGGTGCGGGGTCTTCATCTGCTGGCAGTCCCCCCAAAAGATTTCCCTATAGGATTTCGCATTGCACAGTCCACGATTCCCCTTGAAAACCTTCTCCTTCTGTCAGGACTATAAACTGAGGCACAGACTCATAATCTATAACCCTAGCTCTGACAAGTAACTTAGCCAGATGTGCAGTATCATCAACCCAGTACATCACCCGGCCAAAAGGACTAATTGCATTAGCAACAAAAGCATCTTCACGATAATCAGGCGGAAAACCAAGAAATAACAGCCAACATTCCCTATTAAAATTCACTGCACGCCAGTTTCTACCCTTATTGTGCTCCACAAAGGAAATAAAGACATCTCCAAACTGAATCGGGCTCATCTGAATAAGCTGGTCTCTATGATAAGCATTACTGAATCTTACAAAGGCCTGGCCTAGGTGAGTTGGCTGAATCTCTGTGAACGGCATTCTAGCTTCTTGGTTTAAGAAATCTGCTAGTACCCCTCTGATTGCTTGGAATGTTACCTGTTGACCTGGCAGCAGCTCAATGGATGCGATCGCGAGGTTCTGATTCTTGGCTCTTGGCGGTCGCAGCACCACAGTGCGACTCATCGCTCGTCTTCCAGGAACCTCCATCTGATTCAGCCCTCGCGGTACGAACACCGCCGGATCAACTCGTTGATACGCCATTTGTTCTTGCTGGGTGGATTCGTCGAGAAAGAGCTCCTCGGAGAGATTAACAGAGGAAGTGGGGTTTTCTTGCGTGGTGGTTTGCACAGTGTTGTTCACCAATCGAGCGGTAGCTGATGGCCAGTAAATAGTCTGAGAAGTCGAGGCGACTCCTTGGACTTCCCCGAAGCTGGAGAAACGGGGCGGTGTGGATGGGCCTGAAGTTGAAGGGACCGGCCTTCTAAACCATCCTGAAGAATCAACACTTATGGGCTTTTTGCCCTCAAAATTATCCAGTACCCTTCCAGCCGAAACGTCTTGGAGCCTTTCCCACTGCCAGCGACAGGATTTTGCAATATGGCCCCACTCGAAACAGACATGGCATTTAATCTGTGAGATGCACGCGTGCCTCGAATGCGATGAGGAGAGGCAGCGCCGGCATCGCTCGATGGCCGAGACGCCGCCAGTGGCCTGCTTTCCCTTAAGCTGTCTCTGGGATTCAAAATTATACCGCCCTAAGTTCAAATCCAAATTCAAATTCAAACTTGAATCTTCAACTGGTCGAAAAACCTGAGATACTGCCGTTTTCTCAATCTGACGAACAGAGCTCTGATTCGTACGCCCTCTAAGACTTACTGAATTTTTCATCTGATGAGCACCAAGATCAGAGAATACACCATGACTGCAACCATCTCTATTTTTGTCATTGCTCCAGTTTAAACGGTCAAACACAGAACGCCTTGGAAAAGAGATTCTATCAAACACAGATTTTCTGAAACGATTCTTCTGAGCAAGAGAGGACGATCGAAGAGCAGAGTTTGCAAAAACTGGCTTAGAACCAAGCTTTTGCCTGTTTGCGCCAGTTAGAACCACATTCTGTGATTTTACCATATCGGCATAAGAAGGTTTCTTGCCAGCTTTAATCCAAGGAAACTGCTTTGGCTGCCCAGAAGCCATTAGGCGAGCAGCAGCGAGGCCAGCATCATTAAGCAGATGAAACGAAAGCTCAAACTCTTCACAAGAGAAACTACGAATTTTGTAAACCTCAAAGCCAACCGACTTGCAGGAGACCGAGAAAAGGAAAATTCGATCTTCTAGGCTGCAGACACTGAGAGCATCTCCTGGGCAGCCAAGGATAGAGCTCAGAGAGGAAGCAACAAAGGCTTCCTCTAACCGAAAATGGCATCTGCCAAAAGCTACCAGAAGAGAAAACCCAACCGAGGAGAGATTGCTAGCACCAACAGATTCTCCAAACTTACTAGAGATGAAGGCAGAGAACGCAGCTCCTGCTGCCTTGGAAGCCAGCGGAAGCAAAACTTCCGCAGGTCGGGTCATTGGCACCTTAAAGAAACAGACGGGGTTGCCGAGATCCTCGTGAGGTTGTTGCTGGCCACACAGACTGCGTGACCCTCCCTTAGGCGCTGGAGGAGGAGGGGCTGGGTGGAGGAAGGGGCAATGGCGGCGACGGTGCGGCTGCCATCGCGGCGAGCTCTAGTGAAACTCGTTCGAAATTACCGACGCCAGCCATCTTTCATCTTCGCCTTATATATATACTCCCTCCATATCGTAATTAGAAGTCGTTCTGCAGTTGGAATGGAGTTGACGAAAAGATGTCGTTCTGCTGCATGAACGCAGCTTTGGACGCCGCTGCCCCTCGCGCTTGGGCTCCTGCGCCGCGCGAGTTATTAGCGTTGGTCTTGACGCATGCGCGAGCTAGCAACGAGGCGTTTTAATACTGCAGGCGAACCGTCGGACTGCTGAGCGGTGAGCGCCAAAAGAACAAAAATATCGCGCCTAAACACGCCCAAGCGAAACAAACGAACTCCTTAAACCTACACACGCGCCAACGGAAAAATAGCGCGGCAGATGGTACACAAACACGCCTAAAAGCGAGCATGCACAGGTAAAAGAAAGCAGCGAGCCAGCGAGCATGCACAGGTAAAAGAAAGCAGCGAGCGTGCACAGGTAAAAAAAAATAGCGCGGCTGCGGGTTCGAACGCTGCACCTCTAGCCTCGGGGCACCAAAAGGTTACCACTCAGACTACGATGTAATGATGTAGAGGTGCGCAGGCTTATTTAATAAGGCCAAAGAAGGAACACTTCTCCCTAATTAATCACTCCTTGGTATGCACAATGCTATCTAAAATGACTTCTAATTACGATATGGAGGGAGTATATATATATATATATATATATATATATATATATATATATATATATATATATATATATATAGAAGCCAGAGTCGAGTAGTCCATGGAACTTACTCCCTCTGTTTCAAAATGTTTGTCATTTTCGGTTTTCATGCCACATATTTGACTCAATTTTGTAGAAAATACGTGTAACATTTGTATCCCCAAATAAATTTGTTAGAAAACTAGACTTAAGATCTTTCCAATGATATTAATTATGTACTATAAATATTAATATTTTTTTACTATATATTTGTTTAAAGTTGTTTCTCGGAAAGCGAAAGCGACAGATATTTTGGAACGGAGGGAGTACTCTAAAATTTAGTTGACATGATATGTACGTCAATAAATTTCAACAAGTAGCAGCCTATTTATCCACGCTGATATACCCTACAAGTTATTAGCCTAATAATTTCTGGCAGCAAAAGAAATTCATTTGGAAACAGGCATAATGACTGCAGAGCAAAAATCCTTTTGATGGACGAATTTAAGATCGAGTGCCAACTGCCATGATAGCAGAGTCTTGGTGACTTATCGGCGATTCCGGCAGCAAGATGTGTGCTGTGACAGCATGGCGAGCACTAGACATCGGAATGCACGCTGAGGCCCTACGAATTCCTTCTATTCTCTTCAATTTTGTAGCAGAGAAGTGTTACGTTGATGGAGCACAAAGTGATGTCTCAAGCACGGTTAGAGAGATTGCTGGAGAATCGACAGGGTACTTGTCGGCCGCTGGAGAACCGACAGTACTCCTGTCGGCCGCTGGGATACCGACAGGTCCTCTGTCCTCCGCTGGACTACCGATAATAAGCTTCTCGGCCACTGGAGAACCGATAGGTCTCCTGTCAGTCACAGAGAGACCACGAGGATCCATCCGATCCGTCGCATGCAGCCGGAGGCAAGCTCCGACGATCCGGCTCCAATCCGGCCAATCCGCACCATGTCCTCCAATGACGGCCCCACGGCGTCGCACGCGGCGAGACGCCTGTCGACAACGCACGGCGGCAGCAGCCATGGACACGGCGCGGCGTCGTCGCAGATCGCCGTTGCCGCAGCCGGCGGCGCAGCGCTGCTCCTCGTCGTTGCCTGCTGTTGCTGCTGCTGCAGGAGGAGGAGGAAGAGGGACGCGACGCAGCAGCAGACCTGTCGGCTGCTGGGAGGCCGCCGCAGTGGCAGA
Organism: Saccharum spontaneum; assembly: GCA_022457205.1. Taxonomy (NCBI): domain Eukaryota; kingdom Viridiplantae; phylum Streptophyta; class Magnoliopsida; order Poales; family Poaceae; genus Saccharum; species Saccharum spontaneum. The sequence goes on along the minus strand of CM039586.1, from coordinate 6,971,298 downwards.
ACGGGTAGGTGGTGCGTCCGGCGCCACCGACGGCGGCGGGCACGACGCCGCATCACGGCGGGCGAAGCTCACCAGCGTCAACCACACGCATGTCTCCACCCACGTCATGGGCACCTTCGGCTACCTGGCGCCCGAGTACGCGTCCAGCGGCTCAACGAGAAGTCCGACGTCTTCTCCTGTGGCGTGATGCTGCTCGAGCTCCTCAGCGGCAGCCGCCCCGGCGACCGCTCCTCCTACGCAGGACGGCCTCGTCGACTAGGTACGTATGTAATACTGTACAAGCATGATAGATGTGTGTGTCGTCGTCATCCGACCGACCTGTGACACGACGACGGCGTGCATGCAGGAGAGGCAGGCCCTGCCGCGCGCGCTGGCGGACGGCAACTACGACGAGATCGTGGACCCCAGGCTGCGGGGCGACTACGACCCGACGGAGGCCGCGCGCCTCGTCGTCAGGGCCGCCGCGTCCGTGCGCCACGCCGCGCGGCACCGCCCCAAGATGAGCCAGATCGTCATGGCGCTGCAGGGGGCCATGCCGCTGGAGGAGCTCAGCGACGGGGTGCGCCCGGGCCACGGCGCCGCGTTCGGATCCGGCGCGGGGTCGGGTTCCGCCGGTTCGTCGGGCTCCAACTACGGCGGCTCGTCGTACACGGCGCAGATCGAGCGGATCCAGAGGGCGGCCCTGCCCAGTCCGGAGTACAGAGCCGACTACCCTAGCTCCATCGCAGAGTTTGGACACCGTACCCGTCGCCGGCAAGCAGCGCCAGCTCCGTCGAGCGGGATGACCGGTGGCATCGGGGAGGTCGCCAGTGAGTGACAGGTGTGCGCATGGCGCTGCAGGCACAACTGCTTGTGAAGCGCGCTCGCCTTACCGGGATGTACTAACAATTTGACTACTTCTGCGCATCCCTTGTCATATGAGTTTTCTCTCTGTACGTGGTCCTACTATAAAGTTTGTGACCTGCTCCTCTGTTTTAATATATACTTGCAAATATGGCTGTACGTTGCAACGGAAGAAAGAAAAACATCAAATGTTGATGAAAAACGAGATAGAATGTTATAGATCTCTACGTTTTATCCCTTTCATAAAGTTCAAAATCTATAATTTATTTTATTGATAACCATGACATCCATGGTATTAGTTACTTAATATTTTCAATAATGACCAACCACAGGCGTCCGGCTGTGATTCTCGCCCGGACGTGTCTCCGTATGAGCGCACCCCATCTATCTCAGAAACAAAAAAATACAAATCCCCAGTCCCACGTATGCTTATCTACCCAGCTCTGAAGCAACGTGGCCGCTTATCTGTCTGCCCCTTTCCCGCCGCGGACTGTCGGGTTGCGGCGCTATGCCCTTCCCCCATCAACAGCCGCGTCGCACGCCCTCGCTTCCTATGTCGCTTACCTACGTCCCAATCACCTGCGTTGCTTACCTACGTCCTAGTCACCTGCGCCGCTCGCTCCTTGTTGTCTATCCGTCGCCCATCGTCGTTGGGCGCGTCACAGACCCCGCCATGGCTGCTCGGGCGCACGTGCCATGGCGCCTCAGGTCTTTCCCGACCAAGCCAAGGGCATCCATGAGCGTTGCCAATGCTGGTGCTGCTCGCGCGTCGCGGCTCGCCACCGAATTCCACCCCAACAACCGAAATCGACCGGCCCCGTGGTTTTCTACCAAATTATGTAATTAATTTTTTTTGTCTACATTTAATGCTTCATGCATGTGTCTAAACATTTGATGCGATGGAAAATCTTGAAAATTTTTAGAAACTAAACATGGCCTTATATATATATATATGGAAGCCAGAGTCGAGCAGTCCATGGAACTTACTCCCTCCGTTTCAAAATGTTTGTCATTTTTGGTTTTCATGCCACATATTTGACTCAATTTTGTAGAAAATACGTGTAACATTTGTATCCCCAAATAAATATGTTAAAAAACTAGACTTAAAGATCTTTCTAATGATATTAATTATATACTATAAATATTAATATTTTTAATATATATTTTTTCAAAGTTGTTTCTCGGAAAACGAAAGCCACGGACATTTTGGAACGGGAGGGATTATTAAGCATTACAGCCTGGGCATTTAATGTTCTTCATTTCAGTCAGGCCTAGTTAGTGTACTGCTACTCTACTTCTTCCTCTGTTTCAAAATATTTATCGTTTTCGGTTTTTGTGCCGCACGTTTAACTCAATTTGTAGAAAATACATACAACATTTGTATCCCTGGATAAATTTGTTAGAAAACTAGACTTAAGATCTTTCCAATGATATTAATTATGTACTATAAATATTAATATTTTTTTTACTATATATTTGTTTAAAGTTGTTTGTCAGGAAGCGAAAGCGACAGATATTTTAGAACGGAGGGAGTACTCTAAAATTTAGTTGACATGATATGTACGTCAATAAATTTCAACAAGTAGCAGCCTATTTATCCACGCTGATATACCCTACAAGTTATTAGCCTAATAATTTCTGGCAGCAAAAGAAATTCATTTGGAAACAGGCATAATGACTGCAGAGCAAAAATCCTTTTGATGGACGAATTTAAGATCGAGTGCCAACTGCCATGATAGCAGAGTCTTGGTGACTCATCGGCGATTCCGGCAGCAAGATGTGTGCTGTGACAGCATGGCGAGCACTAGACATCGGAATGCACGCTGAGGCCCTACGAATTCCTTCTATTCTCTTCAATTTTGTAGCAGAGAAGTGTTACGTTGATGGAGCACAAAGTGATGTCTCAAGCACGGTTAGAGAGATTGCTGGAGAACCGACAGGGTACTTGTCGGCCGCTGGAGAACCGACAGGACTCCTGTCGGCCGCTGGGCTACCGACAGGTCCTCTGAGCTCCGCTGGACTACCGATAATATGCTTCTCGGCCACTGGAGAACCGATAGGTCTCCTGTCAGTCACAGAGAGACCTCGAGGATCCATCCGATCCGTCGCATGCAGCCGGAGGCAAGCTCCGACGATCCGGCTCCAATCCGGCGAATCCGCACCATGTCCTCCAATGATGGCCCCACGGCGTCGCACGCGGCGAGACGCCTGTCGACAACGCACGGCGGCAGCAGCCATGGACACGGCGCGGCGTCGTCGCAGATCGCCGTTGCCGCAGCCGGCGGCGCGGTGCTGCTCCTCGTCGTTGCCTGCTGTTGCTGCTGCTGCAGGAGGAGGAGGAAGAGGGACGCGACGCAGCAGCAGACCTGTCGGCTGCTGGGAGGCCGCCGCAGTGGCAGAACGGGTAGGTGGTGCGTCCGGCGCCACCGACGGCGGCGGGCACGACGCCGCATCACGGCGGGCGAAGCTCACCAGCGTCAACCACACGCATGTCTCCACCCACGTCATGGGCACCTTCGGCTACCTGGCGCCCGAGTACGCGTCCAGCGGCTCAACGAGAAGTCCGACGTCTTCTCCTGTGGCGTCATGCTGCTCGAGCTCCTCAGCGGCAGCCGCCCCGGCGACCGCTCCTCCTACGCAGGACGGCCTCGTCGACTGGGTACGTATGTAATACTGTACAAGCATGATAGATGTGTGTGTGTCGTCGTCATCCGACCGACCTGTGACACGACGACGGCGTGCATGCAGGAGAGGCAGGCCCTGCCGCGCGCGCCGGCGGACGGCAACTACGACGAGATCGTGGACCCCAGGCTGCGGGGCGACTACGACCCGACGGAGGCCGCGCGCCTCGTCGTCAGGGCTGCCGCGTCCGTGCGCCACGCCGCGCGGCACCGCCCCAAGATGAGCCAGATCGTCATGGCGCTGCAGGGGGCCATGCCACTGGAGGAGCTCAGTGACGGGGTGCGCCCGGGCCACGGCGCCGCGTTCGGATCCGGCGCGGGGTCGGGGTCCGCCGGTTCGTCGGGCTCCAACTACGGCGGCTCGTCGTACACGGCGCAGATGGAGCGGATCCGGAGGGCGGCCCTGCCCAGCCCGGAGTACAGAGCCGACTACCCTAGCTCCATCGCAGAGTTTGGACACCGTACTCGTCGCCGGCAAGCAGCGCCAGCTCCGTCGAGCGGGATGACCGGTGGCATCGGGGAGGTCGCCGGTGAGTGACAGGTGTGCGCATGGCGCTGCAGGCACAACTGCTTGTGAAGCGCGCTCGCCTTACCGGGATGTACTAACAATTTGACTACTTCTGCGCATCCCTTGTCATATGAGTTTTCTCTCTGTACGTGGTCTTACTATAAAGTTTGTGACCTGCTCCTCTGTTTTAATATATACTTGCAAATATGGCCGTACGTTGCAACGGAAGAAAGAAAACATCCAATGTTGATGAAAAACGAGATAGAATGTTATAGATCTCTACGTTTTATCCCTTTCATAAAGTTCAAAATCTATAATTTATTTTATTGATAACCATGACATCCATGGTATTAGTTACTTAATATTTTCAATAATGACCCACCACAGGCGTCCGGCTGTGATTCTCGCCCGGACGTGTCTCCGTATGAGCGCACCCTATCTATCTCAGAAACAAAAAAATACAAATCCCCAGTCCCACGTATGCTTATCTACCCAACTCTGAAGCAACGTGGGCGCTTATCTGTCTGCCCCTTTCCCGCCGCGGACTGTCGGGTTGCGGCGCTATGCCCTTCCCCCATCAACAGCCGCGTCGCACGCCCTCGCTTCCTATGCCGCTTACCTACGTCCCAATCACCTGCGTTGCTTACCTACGTCCTAGTCACCTGCGCCGCTCACTCCTTGTTGTCTATCCGTCGCCCATCGTCGTTGGGCGCGTCACAGACCCCGCCATGGATGCTCGGGCGCACGTGCCATGGCGCCTCAGGTCTTTCCCGACCAAGCCAAGGGCATCCATGAGCGTTGCCAGTGCTGGTGCTGCTCGCGCGTCGCGGCTCGCCACCGAATCCCACCCCAACAACCGAAATCGACCGGCCCGTGGTTTTCTACCAAATTATGTAATTAATTTTTTTTGTCTACATTTAATGCTTCATGCATGTGTCTAAACATTTGATGCGATGGAAAATCTTGAAAATTTTTAGAAACTAAACATGGCCTTATATATATATATATATATATATATAGAAGCCAGAGTCGAGCAGTCCATGGAACTTACTCCCTCCGTTTCAAAATGTTTGTCATTTTTGGTTTTCGTGCCACATATTTGACTCAATTTTGTAGAAAATACGTGTAACATTTGTATCCCCAAATAAATTTGTTAAAAAACTAGATTTAAAGATCTTTCTAATGATATTAATTATATACTATAAATATTAATATTTTTTAATATATATTTTTTCAAAGTTGTTTCTCGGAAAACGAAAGCCACGGACATTTTGGAACGGGAGGGATTATTAAGCATTACAGCCTGGACATTTAATGTTCTTCATTTCAGTCAGGCCTAGTTAGTGTACTGCTACTCTACTACTTCCTCTGTTTCAAAATGTTTGTCGTTTTCGGTTTTTGTGCCGCACGTTTAACTCAATTTGTATAAAATACATACAACATTTGTATCCCTAGATAAATTTGTTAGAAAACTAGACTTAAGATCTTTCCAATGATATTAATTATGTACTATAAATATTAATATTTTTTTACTATATATTTGTTTAAAGTTGTTTGTCAGGAAGCGAAAGCGACAGATATTTTGGAACGGAGGGAGTACTCTAAAATTTAGTTGACATGATATGTACGTCAATAAATTTCAACAAGTAGCAGCCTATTTATCCACGCTGATATACCCTACAAGTTATTAGCCTAATAATTTCTGGCAGCAAAAGAAATTCATTTGGAAACAGGCATAATGACTGCAGAGCAAAAATCCTTTTGATGGACGAATTTAAGATCGAGTGCCAACTGCCATGATAGCAGAGTCTTGGTGACTCATCGGCGATTCCGGCAGCAAGATGTGTGCTGTGACAGCATGGCGAGCACTAGACATCGGAATGCACGCTGAGGCCCTACGAATTCCTTCTATTCTCTTCAATTTTGTAGCAGAGAAGTGTTACGTTGATGGAGCACAAAGTGATGTCTCAAGCACGGTTAGAGAGATTGCTGGAGAACCGACAGGGTACTTGTCGGCCGCTGGAGAACCGACAGGCCTTCTGTCGGCCGCTGGGCTACCGACAGGTCCTCTGAGCTCTGCTGGACTACCGATAATATGCTTCTCGGCCACTGGAGAACCGATAGGTCTCCTGTCAGTCATAGAGAGACCACGAGGATCCATCCGATCCGTCGCATGCAGCCGGAGGCAAGCTCCGACGATCCGGCTCCAATCCGGCCAATCCGCACCATGTCCTCCAATGACGGCCCCACGGCGTCGCACGCGGTGAGACGCCTGTCGACAACGCACGGCGGCAGCAGCCATGGACACGGCGCGGCGTCGTCGCAGATCGCCGTTGCCGCAGCCGGCGGCGCGGCGCTGCTCCTCGTCGTTGCCTGCTGTTGCTGCTGCTGCAGGAGGAGGAGGAAGAGGGACGCGACGCAGCAGCAGACCTGTCGGCTGCTGGGAGGCCGCCGCAGTGGCAGAACGGGTAGGTGGTGCGTCCGGCGCCACCGACGGCGGCGGGCACGACGCCGCATCACGGCGGGCGAAGCTCACCAGCGTCAACCACACGCATGTCTCCACCCACGTCATGGGCACCTTCGGCTACCTGGCGCCCGAGTACGCGTCCAGCGGCTCAACGAGAAGTCCGACGTCTTCTCCTGTGGCGTCATGCTGCTCGAGCTCCTCAGCGGCAGCCGCCCCGGCGACCGCTCCTCCTACGTAGGACGGCCTCGTCGACTGGGTACGTATGTAATACTGTACAAGCATGATAGATGTGTGTGTGTCGTCGTCATCCGACCGACCTGTGACACGACGACGGCGTGCATGCAGGAGAGGCAGGCCCTGCCGCGCGCGCTGGCGGACGGCAACTACGACGAGATCGTGGACCCCAGGCTGCGGGGCGACTACGACCCGACGGAGGCTGCGCGCCTCGTTGTCAGGGCCGCCGCGTCCGTGCGCCACGCCGCGCGGCACCGCCCCAAGATGAGCCAGATCGTCATGGCGCTGCAGGGGGCCATGCCACTGGAGGAGCTCAGCGACGGGGTGCGCCCGGGCCACGGCGCCGCGTTCGGATCCGGCGCGGGGTCGGGGTCCGCCGGTTCGTCGGGCTCCAACTACGGCGGCTCGTCGTACACGGCGCAGATGGAGCGGATCCGGAGGGCGGCCCTGCCCAGCCCGGAGTACAGAGCCGACTACCCTAGCTCCATCGCAGAGTTTGGACACCGTACCCGTCGCCGGCAAGCAGCGCCAGCTCCGTCGAGCGGGATGACCGGTGGCATCGGGGAGGTCGCCGGTGAGTGACAGGTGTGCGCATGGCGCTGCAGGCACAACTGCTTGTGAAGCGCGCTCGCCTTACCGGGATGTACTAACAATTTGACTACTTCTGCGCATCCCTTGTCATATGAGTTTTCTCTCTGTACGTGGTCTTACTATAAAGTTTGTGACCTGCTCCTCTGTTTTAATATATACTTGCAAATATGGCCGTACGTTGCAACGGAAGAAAGAAAACATCCAATGTTGATGAAAAACGAGATAGAATGTTATAGATCTCTACGTTTTATCCCTTTCATAAAGTTCAAAATCTATAATTTATTTTATTGATAACCATGACATCCATGGTATTAGTTACTTAATATTTTCAATAATGACCCACCACAGGCGTCCGGCTGTGATTCTCGCCCGGACGTGTCTCCGTATGAGCGCACCCTATCTATCTCAGAAACAAAAAAATACAAATCCCCAGTCCCACGTATGCTTATCTACCCAACTCTGAAGCAACGTGGGCGCTTATCTGTCTGCCCCTTTCCCGCCGCGGACTGTCGGGTTGCGGCGCTATGCCCTTCCCCCATCAACAGCCGCGTCGCACGCCCTCGCTTCCTATGCCGCTTACCTACGTCCCAATCACCTGCGTTGCTTACCTACGTCCTAGTCACCTGCGCCGCTCACTCCTTGTTGTCTATCCGTCGCCCATCGTCGTTGGGCGCGTCACAGACCCCGCCATGGATGCTCGGGCGCACGTGCCATGGCGCCTCAGGTCTTTCCCGACCAAGCCAAGGGCATCCATGAGCGTTGCCAGTGCTGGTGCTGCTCGCGCGTCGCGGCTCGCCACCGAATCCCACCCCAACAACCGAAATCGACCGGCCCGTGGTTTTCTACCAAATTATGTAATTAATTTTTTTGTCTACATTTAATGCTTCATGCATGTGTCTAAACATTTGATGCGATGGAAAATCTTGAAAATTTTTAGAAACTAAACATGGCCTTATATATATATATATATATATATATATATAGAAGCCAGAGTCGAGCAGTCCATGGAACTTACTCCCTCCGTTTCAAAATGTTTGTCATTTTTGGTTTTCGTGCCACATATTTGACTCAATTTTGTAGAAAATACGTGTAACATTTGTATCCCCAAATAAATTTGTTAAAAAACTAGATTTAAAGATCTTTCTAATGATATTAATTATATACTATAAATATTAATATTTTTTAATATATATTTTTTCAAAGTTGTTTCTCGGAAAACGAAAGCCACGGACATTTTGGAACGGGAGGGATTATTAAGCATTACAGCCTGGACATTTAATGTTCTTCATTTCAGTCAGGCCTAGTTAGTGTACTGCTACTCTACTACTTCCTCTGTTTCAAAATGTTTGTCGTTTTCGGTTTTTGTGCCGCACGTTTAACTCAATTTGTATAAAATACATACAACATTTGTATCCCTAGATAAATTTGTTAGAAAACTAGACTTAAGATCTTTCCAATGATATTAATTATGTACTATAAATATTAATATTTTTTTACTATATATTTGTTTAAAGTTGTTTGTCAGGAAGCGAAAGCGACAGATATTTTGGAACGGAGGGAGTACTCTAAAATTTAGTTGACATGATATGTACGTCAATAAATTTCAACAAGTAGCAGCCTATTTATCCACGCTGATATACCCTACAAGTTATTAGCCTAATAATTTCTGGCAGCAAAAGAAATTCATTTGGAAACAGGCATAATGACTGCAGAGCAAAAATCCTTTTGATGGACGAATTTAAGATCGAGTGCCAACTGCCATGATAGCAGAGTCTTGGTGACTCATCGGCGATTCCAGCAGCAAGATGTGTGCTGTGACAGCATGGCGAGCACTAGACATCGGAATGCACGCTGAGGCCCTACGAATTCCTTCTATTCTCTTCAATTTTGTAGCAGAGAAGTGTTACGTTGATGGAGCACAAAGTGATGTCTCAAGCACGGTTAGAGAGATTGCTGGAGAACCGACAGGGTACTTGTCGGCCGCTGGAGAACCGACAGGCCTTCTGTCGGCCGCTGGGCTACCGACAGGTCCTCTGAGCTCTGCTGGACTACCGATAATATGCTTCTCGGCCACTGGAGAACCGATAGGTCTCCTGTCAGTCATAGAGAGACCACGAGGATCCATCCGATCCGTCGCATGCAGCCGGAGGCAAGCTCCGACGATCCGGCTCCAATCCGGCCAATCCGCACCATGTCCTCCAATGACGGCCCCACGGCGTCGCACGCGGCGAGACGCCTGTCGACAACGCACGGCGGCAGCAGCCATGGACACGGCGCGGCGTCGTCGCAGATCGCCGTTGCCGCAGCCGGCGGCGCGGCGCTGCTCCTCGTCGTTGCCTGCTGTTGCTGCTGCTGCAGGAGGAGGAGGAAGAGGGACGCGACGCAGCAGCAGACCTGTCGGCTGCTGGGAGGCCGCCGCAGTGGCAGAACGGGTAGGTGGTGCGTCCGGCGCCACCGACGGCGGCGGGCACGACGCCGCATCACGGCGGGCGAAGCTCACCAGCGTCAACCACACGCATGTCTCCACCCACGTCATGGGCACCTTCGGCTACCTGGCGCCCGAGTACGCGTCCAGCGGCTCAACGAGAAGTCCGACGTCTTCTCCTGTGGCGTCATGCTGCTCGAGCTCCTCAGCGGCAGCCGCCCCGGCGACCGCTCCTCCTACGTAGGACGGCCTCGTCGACTGGGTACGTATGTAATACTGTACAAGCATGATAGATGTGTGTGTGTCGTCGTCATCCGACCGACCTGTGACACGACGACGGCGTGCATGCAGGAGAGGCAGGCCCTGCCGCGCGCGCTGGCGGACGGCAACTACGACGAGATCGTGGACCCCAGGCTGCGGGGCGACTACGACCCGACGGAGGCCGCGCGCCTCGTCGTCAGGGCCGCCGCGTCCGTGCGCCACGCCGCGCGGCACCGCCCCAAGATGAGCCAGATCGTCATGGCGCTGCAGGGGGCCATGCCACTGGAGGAGCTCAGCGACGGGGTGCGCCCGGGCCACGGCGCCGCGTTCGGATCCGGCGCGGGGTCGGGGTCCGCCGGTTCGTCGGGCTCCAACTACGGCGGCTCGTCGTACACGGCGCAGATGGAGCGGATCCGGAGGGCGGCCCTGCCCAGCCCGGAGTACAGAGCCGACTACCCTAGCTCCATCGCAGAGTTTGGACACCGTACCCGTCGCCGGCAAGCAGCGCCAGCTCCGTCGAGCGGGATGACCGGTGGCATCGGGGAGGTCGCCGGTGAGTGACAGGTGTGCGCATGGCGCTGCAGGCACAACTGCTTGTGAAGCGCGCTCGCCTTACCGGGATGTACTAACAATTTGACTACTTCTGCGCATCCCTTGTCATATGAGTTTTCTCTCTGTACGTGGTCTTACTATAAAGTTTGTGACCTGCTCCTCTGTTTTAATATATACTTGCAAATATGGCCGTACGTTGCAACGGAAGAAAGAAAACATCCAATGTTGATGAAAAACGAGATAGAATGTTATAGATCTCTACGTTTTATCCCTTTCATAAAGTTCAAAATCTATAATTTATTTTATTGATAACCATGACATCCATGGTATTAGTTACTTAATATTTTCAATAATGACCCACCACAGGCGTCCGGCTGTGATTCTCGCCCGGACGTGTCTCCGTATGAGCGCACCCCATCTATCTCAGAAACAAAAAAATACAAATCCCCAGTCCCACGTATGCTTATCTACCCAGCTCTGAAGCAACGTGGCCGCTTATCTGTCTGCCCCTTTCCCGCCGCGGACTGTTGGGTTGCGGCGCTATGCCCTTCCCCCATCAACAGCCGCGTCGCACGCCCTCGCTTCCTATGCCGCTTACCTACGTCCCAATCACCTGCGTTGCTTACCTACGTCCTAGTCACCTGCGCCGCTCACTCCTTGTTGTCTATCCGTCGCCCATTGTCGTTGGGCGCGTCACAGACCCCGCCATGGATGCTCGGGCGCACGTGCCATGGCGCCTCAGGTCTTTCCCGACCAAGCCAAGGGCATCCATGAGCGTTGCCAGTGCTGGTGCTGCTCGCGCGTCGCGGCTCGCCACCGAATCCCACCCCAACAACCGAAATCGACCGGCCCCGTGGTTTTCTACCAAATTATGTAATTAATTTTTTTGTCTACATTTAATGCTTCATGCATGTGTCTAAACATTTGATGCGATGGAAAATCTTGAAAATTTTTAGAAACTAAACATGGCCTTATATATATATATAGAAGCCAGAGTCGAGCAGTCCATGGAACTTACTCCCTCCGTTTCAAAATGTTTGTCATTTTCGGTTTTCGTGCCACATATTTGACTCAATTTTGTAGAAAATACGTGTAACATTTGTATCCCCAAATAAATTTGTTAAAAAACTAGACTTAAAGATCTTTCTAATGATATTAATTATATACTATAAATATTAATATTTTTTAATATATATTTTTTCAAAGTTGTTTCTCGGAAAACGAAAGCCACGGACATTTTGGAACGGGAGGGATTATTAAGCATTACAGCCTGGACATTTAATGTTCTTCATTTCAGTCAGGCCTAGTTAGTGTACTGCTACTCTACTACTTTCTCTGTTTCAAAATGTTTGTCGTTTTCGGTTTTTGTGCCGCACGTTTAACTCAATTTGTATAAAATACATACAACATTTGTATCCCTAGATAAATTTGTTAGAAAACTAGACTTAAGATCTTTCCAATGATATTAATTATGTACTATAAATATTAATATTTTTTTTACTATATATTTGTTTAAAGTTGTTTGTCAGGAAGCGAAAGCGACAGATATTTTGGAACGGAGGGAGTACTCTAAAATTTAGTTGACATGATATGTACGTCAATAAATTTCAACAAGTAGCAGCCTATTTATCCACGCTGATATACCCTACAAGTTATTAGCCTAATAATTTCTGGCAGCAAAAGAAATTCATTTGGAAACAGGCATAATGACTGCAGAGCAAAAATCCTTTTGATGGACGAATTTAAGATCGAGTGCCAACTGCCATGATAGCAGAGTCTTGGTGACTCATCGGCGATTCCGGCAGCAAGATGTGTGCTGTGACAGCATGGCGAGCACTAGACATCGGAATGCACGCTGAGGCCCTACGAATTCCTTCTATTCTCTTCAATTTTGTAGCAGAGAAGTGTTACGTTGATGGAGCACAAAGTGATGTCTCAAGCACGGTTAGAGAGATTGCTGGAGAACCGACAGGGTACTTGTCGGCCGCTGGAGAACCGACAGGACTCCTGTCGGCCGCTGGGGTACCGACAGGTCCTCTGAGCTCCGCTGGACTACCGATAATATGCTTCTCGGCCACTGGAGAACCGATAGGTCTCCTGTCAGTCACAGAGAGACCACGAGGATCCATCCGATCCGTCGCATGCAGCCGGAGGCAAGCTCCGACGATCCGGCTCCAATCCGGCCAATCCGCACCATGTCCTCCAATGACGGCCCCACGGCGTCGCACGCGGCGAGACGCCTGTCGACAACGCACGGCGGCAGCAGCCATGGACACGGCGCGGCGTCGTCGCAGATCGCCGTTGCCGCAGCCGGCGGCGCGGCGCTGCTCCTCGTCGTTGCCTGCTGTTGCTGCTGCTGCAGGAGGAGGAAGAGGGACGCGACGCAGCAGCAGACCTGTCGGCTGCTGGGAGGCCGCCGCAGTGGCAGAACGGGTAGGTGGTGCGTCCGGCGCCACCGACGGCGGCGGGCACGACGCCGCATCACGGCGGGCGAAGCTCACCAGCGTCAACCACACGCATGTCTCCACCCACGTCATGGGCACCTTCGGCTACCTGGCGCCCGAGTACGCGTCCAGCGGCTCAACGAGAAGTCCGACGTCTTCTCCTGTGGCGTCATGCTGCTCGAGCTCCTCAGCGGCAGCCGCCCCGGCGACCGCTCCTCCTACGGCCAGGACGGCCTCGTCGACTGGGTACGTATGTAATACTGTACAAGCATGATAGATGTGTGTGTGTCGTCGTCATCCGACCGACCTGTGACACGACGACGGCGTGCATGCAGGAGAGGCAGGCCCTGCCGCGCGCGCTGGCGGACGGCAACTACGACGAGATCGTGGACCCCAGGCTGCGGGGCGACTACGACCCGACGGAGGCCGCGCGCCTCGTCGTCAGGGCCGCCGCGTCCGTGCGCCACGCCGCGCGGCACCGCCCCAAGATGAGCCAGATCGTCATGGCGCTGCAGGGGGCCATGCCGCTGGAGGAGCTCAGCGACGGGGTGCGCCCGGGCCACGGCGCCGCGTTCGGATCCGGCGTGGGGTCGCGGTCTGCCGGTTCGTCGGGCTCCAACTACGGCGGCTCGTCGTACACGGCGCAGATGGAGCGGATCCGGAGGGCGGCCCTGCCCAGCCCGGAGTACAGAGCCGACTACCCTAGCTCCATCGCAGAGTTTGGACACCGTACCCGTCGCCGGCAAGCAGCGCCAGCTCCGTCGAGCGGGATGACCGGTGGCATCGGGGAGGTCGCCGGTGAGTGACAGGTGTGCGCATGGCGCTGGAGGCACAACTGCTTGTGAAGCGCGCTCGCCTTACCGGGATGTACTAACAATTTGACTACTTCTGCGCATCCCTTGTCATATGAGTTTTCTCTCTGTACGTGGTCTTACTATAAAGTTTGTGACCTGCTCCTCTGTTTTAATATATACTTGCAAATATGGCCGTACGTTGCAACGGAAGAAAGAAAACATCCAATGTTGATGAAAAACGAGATAGAATGTTATAGATCTCTACGTTTTATCCCTTTCATAAAGTTCAAAATCTATAATTTATTTTATTGATAACCATGACATCCATGGTATTAGTTACTTAATATTTTCAATAATGACCCACCACAGGCGTCCGGCTGTGATTCTCGCCCGGACGTGTCTCCGTATGAGCGCACCCCATCTATCTCAGAAACAAAAAAATACAAATCCCCAGTCCCACGTATGCTTATCTACCCAGCTCTGAAGCAACGTGGCCGCTTATCTGTCTGCCCCCTTCCCGCCGCGGACTGTCGGGTTGCGGCGCTATGCCCTTCCCCCATCAACAGCCGCGTCGCACGCCCTCGCTTCCTATGCCGCTTACCTACGTCCCAATCACCTGCGTTGCTTACCTACGTCCTAGTCACCTGCGCCGCTCACTCCTTGTTGTCTATCCGTCGCCCATCGTCGTTGGGCGCGTCACAGACCCCGCCATGGATGCTCGGGCGCACGTGCCATGGCGCCTCAGGTCTTTCCCGACCAAGCCAAGGGCATCCATGAGCGTTGCCAGTGCTGGTGCTGCTCGCGCGTCGCGGCTCGCCACCGAATCCCACCCCAACAACCGAAATCGACCGGCCCCGTGGTTTTCTAACAAATTATGTAATTAATTTTTTTTGTCTACATTTAATGCTTCATGCATGTGTCTAAACATTTGATGCGATGGAAAATCTTGAAAATTTTTAGAAACTAAACATGGCCTTATATATATATATATAGAAGCCAGAGTCGAGCAGTCCATGGAACTTACTCCCTCCGTTTCAAAATGTTTGTCATTTTTGGTTTTCGTGCCACATATTTGACTCAATTTTGTAGAAAATACGTGTAACATTTGTATCCCCAAATAAATTTGTTAAAAAACTAGATTTAAAGATCTTTCTAATGATATTAATTATATACTATAAATATTAATATTTTTTAATATATATTTTTTCAAAGTTGTTTCTCGGAAAACGAAAGCCACGGACATTTTGGAACGGGAGGGATTATTAAGCATTATAGCCTGGACATTTAATGTTCTTCATTTCAGTCAGGCCTAGTTAGTGTACTGCTACTCTACTACTTTCTCTGTTTCAAAATGTTTGTCGTTTTCGGTTTTTGTGCCGCACGTTTAACTCAATTTGTATAAAATACATACAACATTTGTATCCCTAGATAAATTTGTTAGAAAACTAGACTTAAGATCTTTCCAATGATATTAATTATGTACTATAAATATTAATATTTTTTTTACTATATATTTGTTTAAAGTTGTTTGTCAGGAAGCGAAAGCGACAGATATTTTGGAACGGAGGGAGTACTCTAAAATTTAGTTGACATGATATGTACGTCAATAAATTTCAACAAGTAGCAGCCTATTTATCCACGCTGATATACCCTACAAGTTATTAGCCTAATAATTTCTGGCAGCAAAAGAAATTCATTTGGAAACAGGCATAATGACTGCAGAGCAAAAATCCTTTTGATGGACGAATTTAAGATCGAGTGCCAACTGCCATGATAGCAGAGTCTTGGTGACTCATCGGCGATTCCGGCAGCAAGATGTGTGCTGTGACAGCATGGCGAGCACTAGACATCGGAATGCACGCTGAGGCCCTACGAATTCCTTCTATTCTCTTCAATTTTGTAGCAGAGAAGTGTTACGTTGATGGAGCACAAAGTGATGTCTCAAGCACGGTTAGAGAGATTGCTGGAGAACCGACAGGGTACTTGTCGGCCGCTGGAGAACCGACAGGACTCCTGTCGGCCGCTGGGCTACCGACAGGTCCTCTGAGCTCCGCTGGACTACCGATAATATGCTTCTCGGCCACTGGAGAACCGATAGGTCTCCTGTCAGTCACAGAGAGACCACGAGGATCCATCCGATCCGTCGCATGCAGCCGGAGGCAAGCTCCGACGATCCGGCTCCAATCCGGCCAATCCGCACCATGTCCTCCAATGACGGCCCCACGGCGTCGCACGCGGCGAGACGCCTGTCAACAACGCACGGCGGCAGCAGCCATGGACACGGCGCGGCGTCGTCGCAGATCGCCGTTGCCGCAGCCAGCGGCGCGGCGCTGCTCCTCGTCGTTGCCTGCTGTTGCTGCTGCTGCAGGAGGAGGAGGAAGAGGGACGCGACGCAGCAGCAGACCTGTCGGCTGCTGGGAGGCCGCCGCAGTGGCAGAACGGGTAGGTGGTGCGTCCGGCGCCACCGATGGCGGCGGGCACCACGCCGCATCACGGCGGGCGAAGCTCACCAGCGTCAACCACACGCATGTCTCCACCCACGTCATGGGCACCTTCGGCTACCTGGCGCCTGAGTACGCGTCCAGCGGCTCAACGAGAAGTCCGACGTCTTCTCCTGTGGCGTCATGCTGCTCGAGCTCCTCAGCGGCAGCCGCCCCGGCGACCGCTCCTCCTACGGCCAGGACGGCCTCGTCGACTGGGTACGTATGTATTACTGTACAAGCATGATAGATGTGTGTGTGTCGTCGTCATCCGACCGACCTGTGACACGACGACGGCGTGCATGCAGGAGAGGCAGGCCCTGCCGCGCGCGCTGGCGGACGGCAACTACGACGAGATCGTGGACCCCAGGCTGCGGGGCGACTACGACCCGACGGAGGCCGCGCGCCTCGTCGTCAGGGCCGCCGCGTCCGTGCGCCACGCCGCGCGGCACCGCCCCAAGATGAGCCAGATCGTCATGGCGCTGCAGGGGGCCATGCCGCTGGAGGAGCTCAGCGACGGGGTGCGCCCGGGCCACGGCGCCGCGTTCGGATCCGGCGTGGGGTCGCGGTCCGCCGGTTCGTCGGGCTCCAACTACGGCGGCTCGTCGTACACGGCGCAGATGGAGCGGATCCGGAGGGCGGCCCTGCCCAGCCCGGAGTACAGAGCCGACTACCCTAGCTCCATCGCAGAGTTTGGACACCGTACCCGTCGCCGGCAAGCAGCGCCAGCTCCGTCGAGCGGGATGACCGGTGGCATCGGGGGGGTCGCCGGTGAATGACAGGTGTGCGCATGGCGCTGCAAGCACAACTGCTTGTGAAGTGCGCTCGCCTTACCGGGATGTACTAACAATTTGACTACTTCTGCGCATCCCTTGTCATATGAGTTTTCTCTCTGTACGTGGTCTTACTATAAAGTTTGTGACCTGCTCCTCTGTTTTAATATATACTTGCAAATATGGCCGTACGTTGCAACGGAAGAAAGAAAACATCCAATGTTGATGAAAAACGAGATAGAATGTTATAGATCTCTACGTTTTATCCCTTTCATAAAGTTCAAAATCTATAATTTATTTTATTGATAACCATGACATCTATGGTATTAGTTACTTAATATTTTCAATAATGATCCACCACAGGCGTCCGGCTGTGATTCTCGCCCGGACGTGTCTCCGTATGAGCGCACCCCATCTATCTCAGAAACAAAAAAATACAAATCCCCAGTCCCACGTATGCTTATCTACCCAGCTCTGAAGCAACGTGGCCGCTTATCTGTCTGCCCCTTTCCCGCCGCGGACTGTCGGGTTGCGGCGCTATGCCCTTCCCCCATCAACAGCCGCGTCGCACGCCCTCGCTTCCTATGCCGCTTACCTACGTCCCAATCACCTGCGTTGCTTACCTACGTCCTAGTCACCTGCGCCGCTCGCTCCTTGTTGTCTATCCGTCGCCCATCGTCGTTGGGCGCGTCACAGACCCCGCCATGGCTGCTCGGGCGCACGTGCCATGGCGCCTCAGGTCTTTCCCGACCAAGCCAAGGGCATCCATGAGCGTTGCCAGTGCTGGTGCTGCTCGCGCGTCGCGGCTCGCCACCGAATCCCACCCCAACAACCGAAATCGACCGGCCCCGTGGTTTTCTACCAAATTGTGTAATTAATTTTTTTGTCTACATTTAATGCTTCATGCATGTGTGTAAACATTTGATGCGATGGAAAATCTTGAAAATTTTTAGAAACTAAACATGGCCTTATATATATATATAGAAGCCAGAGTCGAGCAGTCCATGGAACTTACTCCCTCCGTTTCAAAATGTTTGTCATTTTCGGTTTTCGTGCCACATATTTGACTCAATTTTGTAGAAAATACGTGTAACATGTGTATCCCCAAATAAATTTGTTAAAAAACTAGACTTAAAGATCTTTCTAATGATATTAATTATATACTATAAATATTAATATTTTTTAATATATATTTTTTCAAAGTTGTTTCTCGGAAAACGAAAGCCACGGACATTTTGGAACGGGAGGGATTATTAAGCATTACAGCCTGGACATTTAATGTTCTTCATTTCAGTCAGGCCTAGTTAGTGTACTGCTACTCTACTACTTCCTCTGTTTCAAAATGTTTGTCGTTTTCGGTTTTGTGCCGCACGTTTAACTCAATTTGTATAAAATACATACAACATTTGTATCCCTAGATAAATTTGTTAGAAAACTAGACTTAAGATCTTTCCAATGATATTAATTATGTACTATAAATATTAATATTTTTTTACTATATATTTGTTTAAAGTTGTTTGTCAGGAAGCGAAAGCGACAGATATTTTGGAACGGAGGGAGTACTCTAAAATTTAGTTGACATGATATGTACGTCAATAAATTTCAACAAGTAGCAGCCTATTTATCCACGCTGATATACCCTACAAGTTATTAGCCTAATAATTTCTGGCAGCAAAAGAAATTCATTTGGAAACAGGCATAATGACTGCAGAGCAAAAATCCTTTTGATGGACGAATTTAAGATCGAGTGCCAACTGCCATGATAGCAGAGTCTTGGTGACTCATCGGCGATTCCGGCAGCAAGATGTGTGCTGTGACAGCATGGCGAGCACTAGACATCGGAATGCACGCTGAGGCCCTACGAATTCCTTCTATTCTCTTCAATTTTGTAGCAGAGAAGTGTTACGTTGATGGAGCACAAAGTGATGTCTCAAGCACGGTTAGAGAGATTGCTGGAGAACCGACAGGGTACTTGTCGGCCGCTGGAGAACCGACAGGACTCCTGGCGGCCGCTGGGCTACCGACAGGTCCTCTGAGCTCCGCTGGACTACCGATAATATGCTTCTCGGCCACTGGAGAACCGATAGGTCTCCTGTCAGTCACAGAGAGACCACGAGGATCCATCCGATCCGTCGCATGCAGGCGGAGGCAAGCTCCGACGATCCGGCTCCAATCCGGCCAATCCGCACCATGTCCTCCAATGACGGCCCCACGGCGTCGCACGCGGCGAGACGCCTGTCGACAACGCACGGCGGCAGCAGCCATGGACACGGCGCGGCGTCGTCGCAGATTGCCGTTGCCGCAGCCGGCGGCGCGGCGCTGCTCCTAGTCGTTGCCTGCTGTTGCTGCTGCTGCAGGAGGAGGAGGAAGAGGGACGCGACGCAGCAGCAGACCTGTCGGCTGCTGGGAGGCCGCCGCAGTGGCAGAACGGGTAGGTGGTGCGTCCGGCGCCACCGACGGCGGCGGGCACGACGCCGCATCACGGCGGGCGAAGCTCACCAGCGTCAACCACACGCATGTCTCCACCCACGTCATGGGCACCTTCGGCTACCTGGCGCCCGAGTACGCGTCCAGCGGCTCAACGAGAAGTCCGACGTCTTCTCCTGTGGCGTCATGCTGCTCGAGCTCCTCAGCGGCAGCCGCCCCGGCGACCGCTCCTCCTACGCAGGACGGCCTCGTCGACTGGGTACGTATGTAATACTGTACAAGCATGATAGATGTGTGTGTGTCGTCGTCATCCGACCGACCTGTGACACGACGACGGCGTGCATGCAGGAGAGGCAGGCCCTGCCGCGCGCGCTGGCGGACGGCAACTACGACGAGATCGTGGACCCCAGGCTGCGGGGCGACTACGACCCGACGGAGGCCGCGCGCCTCGTCGTCAGGGCCGCCGCGTCCGTGCGCCACGCCGCGCGGCACCGCCCCAAGATGAGCCAGATCGTCATGGCGCTGCAGGGGGCCATGCCACTGGAGGAGCTCAGCGACGGGGTGCGCCCGGGCCACGGCGCCACGTTCGGATCCGGCGCGGGGTCGGGGTCCGCCGGTTCGTCGGGCTCCAACTACGGCGGCTTGTCGTACACGGTGCAGATGGAGCGGATCCGGAGGGCGGCCCTGCCCAGCCCGGAGTACAGAGCCGACTACCCTAGCTCCATCGCAGAGTTTGGACACCGTACCCGTCGCCGGCAAGCAGCGCCAGCTCCGTCGAGCGGGATGACCGGTGGCATCGGGGAGGTCGCCGGTGAGTGACAGGTGTGCGCATGGCGCTGCAGGCACAACTGCTTGTGAAGCGCGCTCGCCTTACCGTGATGTACTAACAATTTGACTACTTCTGCGCATCCCTTGTCATGTGAGTTTTCTCTCTGTACGTGGTCTTACTATAAAGTTTGTGACCTGCTCCTCTGTTTTAATATATACTTGCAAATATGGCCGTACGTTGCAACGGAAGAAAGAAAACATCCAATGTTGATGAAAAACGAGATAGAATGTTATAGATCTCTACGTTTTATCCCTTTCATAAAGTTCAAAATCTATAATTTATTTTATTGATAACCATGACATCCATGGTATTAGTTACTTAATATTTTCAATAATGACCCACCACAGGCGTCCGGCTGTGATTCTCGCCCGGACGTGTCTCCGTATGAGCGCACCCCATCTATCTCAGAAACAAAAAATACAAATCCCCAGTCCCACGTATGCTTATCTACCCAGCTCTGAAGCAACGTGGCCGCTTATCTGTCTGCCCCTTTCCCGCCGCGGACTGTCGGGTTGCGGCGCTATGCCCTTCCCCCATCAACAGCCGCGTCGCACGCCCTCGCTTCCTATGCCGCTTACCTACGTCCCAATCACCTGCGTTGCTTACCTACGTCCTAGTCACCTGCGCCGCTCACTCCTTGTTGTCTATCCGTCGCCCATCGTCGTTGGGCGCGTCACAGACCCCGCCATGGATGCTCGGGCACACGTGCCATGGCGCCTCAGGTCTTTCCCGACCAAGCCAAGGGCATCCATGAGCGTTGCCAGTGCTGGTGCTGCTCGCGCGTCGCGGCTCGCCACCGAATCCCACCCCAACAAACGAAATCGACCGGCCCCGTGGTTTTCTACCAAATTATGTAATTAATTTTTTTTGTCTACATTTAATGCTTCATGCATGTGTCTAAACATTTGATGCGATGGAAAATCTTGAAAATTTTTAGAAACTAAACATGGCCTTATATATATATATATAGAAGCCAGAGTCAAGCAGTCCATGGAACTTACTCCCTCCGTTTCAAAATGTTTGTCATTTTCGGTTTTCGTGCCACATATTTGACTCAATTTTGTAGAAAATACGTGTAACATGTGTATCCCCAAATAAATTTGTTAAAAACTAGACTTAAAGATCTTTCTAATGATATTAATTATATACTATAAATATTAATATTTTTTAATATATATTTTTTCAAAGTTGTTTCTCGGAAAACGAAAGCCACGGACATTTTGGAACGGGCGGGATTATTAAGCATTACAGCCTGGACATTTAATGTTCTTCATTTCAGTCAGGCCTAGTTAGTGTACTGCTACTCTACTACTTCCTCTGTTTCAAAATGTTTGTCGTTTTCGGTTTTTGTGCCGCACGTTTAACTCAATTTGTATAAAATACATACAACATTTGTATCCCTAGATAAATTTGTTAGAAAACTAGACTTAAGATCTTTCCAATGATATTAATTATGTACTATAAATATTAATATTTTTTTACTATATATTTGTTTAAAGTTGTTTGTCAGGAAGCGAAAGCGACAGATATTTTGGAACGGAGGGAGTACTCTAAAATTTAGTTGACATGATATGTACGTCAATAAATTTCAACAAGTAGCAGCCTATTTATCCACGCTGATATACCCTACAAGTTATTAGCCTAATAATTTCTGGCAGCAAAAGAAATTCATTTGGAAACAGGCATAATGACTGCAGAGCAAAAATCCTTTTGATGGACGAATTTAAGATCGAGTGCCAACTGCCATGATAGCAGAGTCTTGGTGACTCATCGGCGATTCCGGCAGCAAGATGTGTGCTGTGACAGCATGGCGAGCACTAGACATCGGAATGCACGCTGAGGCCCTACGAATTCCTTCTATTCTCTTCAATTTTGTAGCAGAGAAGTGTTACGTTGATGGAGCACAAAGTGATGTCTCAAGCACGGTTAGAGAGATTGCTGGAGAACCGACAGGGTACTTGTCGGCCGCTGGAGAACCGACAGGCCTTCTGTCGGCCGCTGGGCTACCGACAGGTCCTCTGAGCTCTGCTGGACTACCGATAATATGCTTCTCGGCCACTGGAGAACCGATAGGTCTCCTGTCAGTCACAGAGAGACCACGAGGATCCATCCGATCCGTCGCATGCAGCCGGAGGCAAGCTCCGACGATCCGGCTCCAATCCGGCCAATCCGCACCATGTCCTCCAATGACGGCCCCACGGCGTCGCACGCGGCGAGATGCCTGTCGACAACGCACGGCGGCAGCAGCCATGGACACGGCGCGGCGTCGTCGCAGATCGCCGTTGCCGCAGCCAGCGGCGCGGCGCTGCTCCTCGTCGTTGCCTGCTGTTGCTGCTGCTGCAGGAGGAGGAGGAAGAGGGACGCGACGCAGCAGCAGACCTGTCGGCTGCTGGGAGGCCGCCGCAGTGGCAGAACGGGTAGGTGGTGCGTCCGGCGCCACCGACGGCGGCGGGCACGACGCCGCATCACGGCGGGCGAAGCTCACCAGCGTCAACCACACGCATGTCTCCACCCACGTCATGGGCACCTTCGGCTACCTGGCGCCCGAGTACGCGTCCAGCGGCTCAACGAGAAGTCCGACGTCTTCTCCTGTGGCGTCATGCTGCTCGAGCTCCTCAGCGGCAGCCGCCCCGGCGACCGCTCCTCCTACGCAGGACGGCCTCGTCGACTGGGTACGTATGTAATACTGTACAAGCATGATAGATGTGTGTGTGTCGTCGTCATCCGACCGACCTGTGACACGACGACGGCGTGCATGCAGGAGAGGCAGGCCCTGCCGCGCGCGCTGGCGGACGGCAACTACGACGAGATCGTGGACCCCAGGCTGCGGGGCGACTACGACCCGACGGAGGCCGCGCGCCTCGTCGTCAGGGCCGCCGCGTCCGTGCGCCACGCCGCGCGGCACCGCCCCAAGATGAGCCAGATCGTCATGGCGCTGCAGGGGGCCGTGCCACTGGAGGAGCTCAGCGACGGGGTGCGCCCGGGCCACGGCGCCGCGTTCGGATCCGGCGCGGGGTCGGGGTCCGCCGGTTCGTCGGGCTCCAACTACGGCGGCTCGTCGTACACGGCGCAGATGGAGCGGATCCGGAGGGCGGCCCTGCCCAGCCCGGAGTACAGAGCCGACTACCCTAGCTCCATCGCAGAGTTTGGACACCGTACCCGTCGCCGGCAAGCAGCGCCAGCTCCGTCGAGCGGGATGACCGGTGGCATCGGGGAGGTCGCCGGTGAGTGACAGGTGTGCGCATGGCGCTGCAGGCACAACTGCTTGTGAAGCGCGCTCGCCTTACCGGGATGTACTAACAATTTGACTACTTCTGCGCATCCCTTGTCATATGAGTTTTCTCTCTGTACGTGGTCTTACTATAAAGTTTGTGACCTGCTCCTCTGTTTTAATATATACTTGCAAATATGGCCGTACGTTGCAACGGAAGAAAGAAAACATCCAATGTTGATGAAAAACGAGATAGAATGTTATAGATCTCTACGTTTTATCCCTTTCATAAAGTTCAAAATCTATAATTTATTTTATTGATAACCATGACATCCATGGTATTAGTTACTTAATATTTTCAATAATGACCCACCACAGGCGTCCGGCTGTGATTCTCGCCCGGACGTGTCTCCGTATGAGCGCACCCCATCTATCTCAGAAACAAAAAAATACAAATCCCCAGTCCCACGTATGCTTATCTACCCAGCTCTGAAGCAACGTGGCCGCTTATCTGTCTGCCCCTTTCCCGCCGCGGACTGTCGGGTTGCGGCGCTATGCCCTTCCCCCATCAACAGCCGCGTCGCACGCCCTCGCTTCCTATGTCGCTTACCTACGTCCCAATCACCTGCGTTGCTTACCTACGTCCTAGTCACCTGCGCCGCTCGCTCCTTGTTGTCTATCCGCCGCCCATCGTCGTTGGGCGCGTCACAGACCCCGCCATGGCTGCTCGGGCGCACGTGCCATGGCGCCTCAGGTCTTTTCCGACCAAGCCAAGGGCATCCATGAGCGTTGCCAGTGCTGGTGCTGCTCGCGCGTCGCGGCTCGCCACCGAATCCCACCCCAACAACCGAAATCGACCGGCCCCGTGGTTTTCTACCAAATTGTGTAATTAATTTTTTTGTCTACATTTAATGCTTCATGCATGTGTCTAAACATTTGATGCGATGGAAAATCTTGAAAATTTTTAGAAACTAAACATGGCCTTATATATATATAGAAGCCAGAGTCGAGCAGTCCATGGAACTTACTCCCTCCGTTTCAAAATGTTTGTCATTTTCGGTTTTCGTGCCACATATTTGACTCAATTTTGTAGAAAATACGTGTAACATTTGTATCCCCAAATAAATTTGTTAAAAAACTAGACTTAAAGATCTTTCTAATGATATTAATTATATACTATAAATATTAATATTTTTAATATATATTTTTTCAAAGTTGTTTCTCGGAAAACGAAAGCCACGGACATTTTGGAACGGGAGGGATTATTAAGCATTACAGCCTGGGCATTTAATGTTCTTCATTTCAGTCAGGCCTAGTTAGTGTACTGCTACTCTACTACTTCCTCTGTTTCAAAATGTTTGTCGTTTTCGGTTTTTGTGCCACACGTTTAACTCAATTTGTAGAAAATACATACAACATTTGTATCCCTAGATAAATTTGTTAGAAAACTAGACTTAAGATCTTTCCAATGATATTAATTATGTACTATAAATATTAATATTTTTTTTACTATATATTTGTTTAAAGTTGTTTGTCAGGAAGCGAAAGCGACAGATATTTTGGAACGGAGGGAGTACTCTAAAATTTAGTTGACATGATATGTACGTCAATAAATTTCAACAAGTAGCAGCCTATTTATCCACGCTGATATACCCTACAAGTTATTAGCCTAATAATTTCTGGCAGCAAAAGAAATTCATTTGGAAACAGGCATAATGACTGCAGAGCAAAAATCCTTTTGATGGACGAATTTAAGATCGAGTGCCAACTGCCATGATAGCAGAGTCTTGGTGACTCATCGGCGATTCCGGCAGCAAGATGTGTGCTGTGACAGCATGGCGAGCACTAGACATCGGAATGCACGCTGAGGCCCTACGAATTCCTTCTATTCTCTTCAATTTTGTAGCAGAGAAGTGTTACGTTGATGGAGCACAAAGTGATGTCTCAAGCACGGTTAGAGAGATTGCTGGAGAACCGACAGGACTCCTGTCGGCCGCTGGGCTACCGACAGGTCCTCTGAGCTCCGCTGGACTACCGATAATATGCTTCTCGGCCACTGGAGAACCGATAGGTCTCCTGTCAGTCACAGAGAGACCACGAGGATCCTTCCGATCCGTCGCATGCAGCCGGAGGCAAGCTCCGACGATCCGGCTCCAATCCGGCCAATCCGCACCATGTCCTCCAATGACGGCCCCACGGCGTCGCACGCGGCGAGACGCCTGTCGACAACGCACGGCGGCAGCAGCCATGGACACGGCGCGGCGTCGTCGCAGATCGCCGTTGCCGCAGCCGGCGGCGCGGCGCTGCTCCTCGTCGTTGCCTGCTGTTGCTGCTGCTGCAGGAGGAGGAGGAAGAGGGACGCGACGCAGCAGCAGACCTGTCGGCTGCTGGGAGGCCGCCGCAGTCGCAGAACGGGTAGGTGGTGCGTCCGGCGCCACCGACGGCAGCGGGCACGACGCCGCATCACGGCGGGCGAAGCTCACCAGCGTCAACCACACGCATGTCTCCACCCACGTCATGGGCACCTTCAGCTACCTGGCGCCCGAGTACGCGTCCAGCGGCTCAACGAGAAGTCCGACGTCTTCTCCTGTGGCGTCATGCTGCTCGAGCTCCTCAGCGGCAGCCGCCCCGGCGACCGCTCCTCCTACGGCCAGGACGGCCTCGTCGACTGGGTACGTATGTAATACTGTACAAGCATGATAGGGGTGTGTGTGTCGTCATCATCCGACCGACCTGTGACACGACGACGGCGTGCATGCAGGAGAGGCAGGCCCTGCCGCGCGCGCTGGCGGACGGCAACTACGACGAGATCGTGGACCCCAGGCTGCGGGGCGACTACGACCCGACGGAGGCCGCGCGCCTCGTCGTCAGGGCCGCCGCGTCCGTGCGCCACGCCGCGCGGCACCGCCCCAAGATGAGCCAGATCGTCATGGCGCTGCAGGGGGCCATGCCGCTGGAGGAGCTCAGCGACGGGGTGCGCCCGGGCCACGGCGCCGCGTTCGGATCCGGCGCGGGGTCGGGGTCCGCCGGTTCGTCGGGCTCCAACTACGGCGGCTCGTCGTACACGGCGCAGATGGAGCGGATCCGGAGGGCTGCCCTGCCCAGCCCGGAGTACAGAGCCGACTACCCTAGCTCCATCGCAGAGTTTGGACACCGTACCCGTCGCCGGCAAGCAGCGCCAGCTCCGTCGAGCGGGATGACCGGTGGCATCGGGGAGGTCGCCGGTGAGTGACAGGTGTGCGCATGGCGCTGCAGGCACAACTGCTTGTGAAGCGCGCTCGCCTTACCGGGATGTACTAACAATTTGACTACTTCTGCGCATCCCTTGTCATATGAGTTTTCTCTCTGTACGTGGTCTTACTATAAAGTTTGTGACCTGCTCCTCTGTTTTAATATATACTTGCAAATATGGCCGTACGTTGCAACGGAAGAAAGAAAACATCAAATGTTGATGAAAAACGAGATAGAATGTTATAGATCTCTACGTTTTATCCCTTTCATAAAGTTCAAAATCTATAATTTATTTTATTGATAACCATGACATCCATGGTATTAGTTACTTAATATTTTCAATAATGACCCACCACAGGCGTCCGGCTGTGATTCTCGCCCGGACGTGTCTCCGTATGAGCGCACCCCATCTATCTCAGAAACAAAAAAAATACAAATCCCCAGTCCCACGTATGCTTATCTACCCAGCTCTGAAGCAACGTGGCCGCTTATCTGTCTGCCCCTTTCCCGCCGCGGACTGTCGGGTTGCTGCGCTATGCCCTTCCCCCATCAACAGCCGCGTCGCACGCCCTCGCTTCCTATGCCGCTTATCTACGTCCCAATCACCTGCGTTGCTTACCTACGTCCTAGTCACCTACGCCGCTCGCTCCTTGTTGTCTATCCGTCGCCCATCGTCGTTGGGCGCGTCACAGACCCCGCCATGGCTGCTCGGGCGCACGTGCCATGGCGCCTGAGGTCTTTCCCGACCAAGCCAAGGGCATCCATGAGCGTTGCCAGTGCTGGTGCTGCTCGCGCGTCGCGGCTCGCCACCGAATCCCACCCCAACAACCGAAATCGACCGGCCCCGTGGTTTTCTACCAAATTGTGTAATTAATTTTTTTTTGTCTACATTTAATGCTTCATGCATGTGTCTAAACATTTGATGCGATGAAAAATCTTGAAAATTTTTAGAAACTAAACATGGCCTTATATATATATATAGAAGCCAGAGTCGAGCAGTCCATGGAACTTACTCCCTCCGTTTCAAAATGTTTGTCATTTTCGGTTTTCGTGCCACATATTTGACTCAATTTTGCAGAAAATACGTGTAACATTTGTATCCCCAAATAAATTTGTTAAAAAACTAGACTTAAAGATCTTTCTAATGATATTAATTATATACTATAAATATTAATATTTTTTAATATATATTTTTTCAAAGTTGTTTCTCGGAAAACGAAAGCCACGGACATTTTGGAACGGGAGGGATTATTAAGCATTACAGCCTGGGCATTTAATGTTCTTCATTTCAGTCAGGCCTAGTTAGTGTACTGCTACTCTACTACTTCCTCTGTTTCAAAATCTTTGTCGTTTTCGGTTTTTGTGCCGCACGTTTAACTCAATTTGTATAAAATACATACAACATTTGTATCCCTAGATAAATTTGTTAGAAAACTAGACTTAAGATCTTTCCAATGATATTAATTATGTACTATAAATATTAATATTTTTTTACTATATATTTGTTTAAAGTTGTTTGTCAGGAAGCGAAAGCGACAGATATTTTGGAACGGAGGGAGTACTCTAAAATTTAGTTGACATGATATGTACGTCAATAAATTTCAACAAGTAGCAGCCTATTTATCCACGCTGATATACCCTACAAGTTATTAGCCTAATAATTTCTGGCAGCAAAAGAAATTCATTTGGAAACAGGCATAATGACTGCAGAGCAAAAATCCTTCTGATGGACGAATTTAAGATCGAGTGCCAACTGCCATGATAGCAGAGTCTTGGTGACTCATCGGCGATTCCGACAGCAAGATGTGTGTTGTGACAGCATGGCGAGCACTAGACATCGGAATGCACGCTGAGGCCCTACGAATTCCTTCTATTCTCTTCAATTTTGTAGCAGAGAAGTGTTACGTTGATGGAGCACAAAGTGATGTCTCAAGCACGGTTAGAGAGATTGTTGGAGAACCGACAGGGTACTTGTCGGCCCCTGGAGAACCGACAGTACTCCTCTCGGCCGCTGGGCTACCGACAGGTCCTCTGTCCTCCGCTGGACTACCGATAATATGCTTCTCGGCCACTGGAGAACCGATAGGTCTCCTGTCAGTCACAGAGAGACCACGAGGATCCATCCGATCCGTCGCATGCAGCCGGAGGCAAGCTCCGACGATCCGGCTCCAATCCGGCCAATCCGCACCATGTCCTCCAATGACGGCCCCACGGCGTCGCACGCAGCGAGACGCCTGTCGACAACGCACGGCGGCAGCAGCCATGGACACGGCGCGGCGTCGTCGCAGATCGCCGTTGCCGCAGCCGGCGGCGCGGCGCTGCTCCTCGTCGTTGCCTGCTGTTGCTGCTGCTGCAGGAGGAGGAGGAAGAGGGACGCGCCGCAGCAGCAGACCTGTCGGCTGCTGGGAGGCCGCCGCAGTGGCAGAACGGGTAGGTGGTGCGTCCGGCGCCACCAACGGCGGCGGGCACGACGCCGCATCACGGCGGGTGAAGCTCACCAGTGTCAACCACACGCATGTCTCCACCCACGTCTTGGGCACCTTCGGCTACCTGGCGCCCGAGTACGCGTCCAGCGGCTCAACGAGAAGTCCGACGTCTTCTCCTGTGGCGTCATGCTGCTCGAGCTCCTCAGCGGCAGCCGCCCCGGCGACCGCTCCTCCTACGGCCAGGACGGCCTCGTGGACTGGGTACGTATGTAATACTGTACAAGCATGATAGATGTGTGTGTGTCGTCATCATCCGACCGACCTGTGACACGACGACGGCGTGCATGCAGGAGAGGCAGGCCCTGCCGCGCGCGCTGGCGGACGGCAACTACGACGAGATCGTGGACCCCAGGCTGCGGGGCGACTACGACCCGACGGAGGCCGCGCGCCTCGTCGCCAGCTCCGTCGAGCGGGATGACCGGTGGCATCGGGGAGGTCGCCGGTGAGTGACAGGTGTGCGCATGGCGCTGCAGGCACAACTGCTTGTGAAGCGCGCTCGCCTTACCGGGATGTACTAACAATTTGACTACTTCTGCGCATCCCTTGTCATATGAGTTTTCTCTCTGTACGTGGTCTTACTATAAAGTTTGTGACCTGCTCCTCTGTTTTAATATATACTTGCAAATATGGCCGTACGTTGCAACGGAAGAAAGAAAACATCCAATGTTGATGAAAAACGAGATAGAATGTTATAGATCTCTACGTTTTATCCCTTTCATAAAGTTCAAAATCTATAATTTATTTTATTGATAACCATGACATCCATGGTATTAGTTACTTAATATTTTCAATAATGACCCACCACAGGCGTCCGGCTGTGATTCTCGCCCGGACGTGTCTCCGTATGAGCGCACCCCATCTATCTCAGAAACAAAAAAATACAAATCCCCATTCCCACGTATGCTTATCTACCCAGCTCTGAAGCAACGTGGCCGCTTATCTGTCTGCCCCTTTCCCGCCGCGGACTGTCGGGTTGCGGCGCTATGCCCTTCCCCCATCAACAGCCGCGTCGCACGCCCTCGCTTCCTATGCCGCTTACCTACGTCCCAATCACCTGCGTTGCTTACCTACGTCCTAGTCACCTGCGCCGCTCGCTCCTTGTTGTCTATCCGTCACCCATCGTCGTTGGGCGCGTCACAGACCCCGCCATGGCTGCTCGGGCGCACGTGCCATGGCGCCTCAGGTCTTTCCCGACCAAGCCAAGGGCATCCATGAGCGTTGCCAGTGCTGGTGCTGCTCGCGCGTCGCGGCTCGCCACCGAATCCCAGCCCAACAACCGAAATCGACCGGCCCCGTGGTTTTCTACCAAATTGTGTAATTAATTTTTTTGTCTACATTTAATGCTTCATGCATGTGTCTAAACATTTGATGCAATGGAAAATCTTAAAAATTTTTAGAAACTAAACATGGCCTTATATATATATATATATAGAAGCCAGAGTCGAGCAGTCCATGGAACTTACTCTCTCCGTTTCAAAATGTTTGTCATTTTCGGTTTTCGTGCCACATATTTGACTCAATTTTGTAGAAAATACGTGTAACATTTTTATCCCCAAATAAATTTGTTAAAAAACTAGACTTAAAGATCTTTCTAATGATATTAATTATATACTATAAATATTAATATTTTTTAATATATATTTTTTCAAAGTTGTTTCTCGGAAAACGAAAGCCACGGACATTTTGGAACGGGAGGGATTATTAAGCATTACAGCCTGGGCATTTAATGTTCTTCATTTCAGTCAGGCCTAGTTAGTGTACTGCTACTCTACTACTTCTTCTGTTTCAAAATGTTTGTCGTTTTCGGTTTTTGTGCCGCACGTTTAACTCAATTTGTAGAAAATACATACAACATTTGTATCCCTAGATAAATTTGTTAGAAAACTAGACTTAAGATCTTTCCAATGATATTAATTATGTACTATAAATATTAATATTTTTTTTAATATATATTTGTTTAAAGTTGTTTGTCAGGAAGAGAAATCGACAGATATTTTGGAACGGATGGAGTACTCTAAAATTTAGTTGACATGATATGTACGTCAATAAATTTCAACAAGTAGCAGCCTATTTATCCACGCTGATATACCCTACAAGTTATTAGCCTAATAATTTCTGGCAGCAAAAGAAATTCATTTGGAAACAGGCATAATGACTGCAGAGCAAAAATCCTTTTCATGGACGAATTTAAGATCGAGTGCCAACTGCCATGATAGCAGAGTCTTGGTGACTCATCGGCGATTCCGGCAGCAAGATGTGTGCTGTGACAGCATGGCGAGCACTAGACATCGGAATGCACGCTGAGGCCCTACGAATTCCTTCTATTCTCTTCAATTTTGTAGCAGAGAAGTGTTACGTTGATGGAGCACAAAGTGATGTCTCAAGCACGGTTAGAGAGATTGCTGGAGAACCGACAGGGTACTTGTCGGCCGCTGGAGAACCGACAGGACATCTGTCGGCCGCTGGACTACCGATAATATGCTTGGCGGCCACCGGAGAACCGATAGGTCTCCTGTCAGTCACAGAGAGACCACGAGGATCCATCCGATCCGTCGAATGCAGCCGGAGGCAAGCTCCGACGATCCGGCTCCAATCCGGCCAATCCGCACCATGTCCTCCAATGACGGCCCCACGGCGTCGCACGCGGCGAGACGCCTGTCGACAACGCACGGCGGCAGCAGCCATGGACACGGCGCGGCATCGTCGCAGATCGCCGTTGCCGCAGCCGGCGGCGCGGCGCTGCTCCTCGTCGTTGCCTGCTGTTGCTGCTGCTGCAGGAGGAGGAGGAAGAGGGACGCGACGCAGCAGTGCTGGGAGGCCGCCGCAGTGGCAGAACGGGCAGGTGGTGCGTCCGGCGCCACCGACGGCGGCGGGCACGACGCCGCATCACGGCGGGCCAAGCTCACCAGCGTCAACCACACGCATGTCTTCTCCTACGGCGTCCTGCTGCTCGAGCTCCTCAGCGGCAGCCGCCCCGGCGACCGCTCCTCCTACGGCCAGGACGGCCTCGTCGACTGGGTACGTATGTAATACTGTACAAGCATGATAGGGGTGTGTGTGTCGTCATCATCCGACCGACCTGTGAGTCTGTGACACGACGACGGCGTGCATGCAGGAGAGGCATGGCCCTGCCGCGCGCGCTGGCGGACGGCAACTACGACGAGATCGTGGACCCCAGGCTGCGGGGCGACTATGACCCGACGGAGGCCGCGCGCCTCGTCGCCAGGGCCGCCGCGTCCGTGCGCCACGCCGCGCGCCGCCGCCCCAAGATGAGCCAGATCGTCATGGCGCTGTAGGGGCCATGCCGCTGGAGGAGCTCAGCGACGGGGTGCGCCCGGGCCACGGCGCCGCGTTCGGATCTGGTTCGGGCTCGGGGTCCGCCGGCTCGTCGGGCTCTGACTATGGTGGCTCCGGCTCGTCGTACACGGCGCAGATGGAGCGGATCAGGCGGGCGGCGCTGCCCAGCCCGGAGTACAGCGGCGACTACTCCGGCTCCATCCCAGAGTTCGGACACCCATCGCTAGCCAGCAGCGCCAGCTCCTCCGAGCAGGAGGATCGGCGGCATCGTGGAGGTCGCCGGTGACTGACAGCTGACAGGTGTGGGCGTGCCACAGGTCGTGAAGCGCGCTCGGCTTACTACTACCGGAGCCGGCTACTTTGCCGAGGGCCCAGGCTCTCGGCAAAGCCTCTAAGGCCCTCGACAAAGCCTTTGTCGAGCGCAGCTCTCGGCAAAGCGTCCTCGGCGAAAATCTGATCGGCAAAGGCTTCTTTGCCGAGAGCCATTTATCAGGCACTCGGCAAAGCATTTGCCGAGTGCCCGACGCTCGGCATAGCGCGAAATAAAAAATGCGAAAAAACCTAATTTTTTTTAATCGAGGGAGGGGCCCACTGGCCAGCGCTGAATGTATTCCTAGTTGTGGAGATCCGAGGAGTTCCTCGGGCGGGTGTAGGTACCCTAGAAGTGGCCGATGAAGACCGCACGGAGATCGCCCCAGCAGCGGATGCTGCCGGGCTCGAGCTGCTCGAGCCAAGCTCTGGTTGAGCTTGACAGGAGCAGAGAAAGGTACTGGATGATGAAGTTGTTGTCTGACCCCTCGGCCTTCATGGCGGGCGGTAGTCCTCCAGCCAATGGTCCAGGTTGGTCCCGCCGTTGTACTTGGAGATGTGTGTCAGCGGCTGAAAACGCCTGGGGTAGGGGGCCGTCCGGATCGCTGGCCCGAACGCTAGGGGGTCGAAGTGATCCAGGACGGGGGCCCCGTCTCGTCGCTTAGGGGTATGGGACTGCGCTAGAGCGTGGCACCTCACCTCGATGGTGTCACGGACATCGCGGTCATCGCTGGTCCAGTGCCGCGCGAGGGGGCGCCGAGGAGAAAGGTCGCCCCTTCGCTCCTGTCGAGGCTTGGTGCCCTGGGCCCGAGGTCAGTCAGAGCTGTTGCTAGAGGTGTCACCACTGCTTCCTGCCGCCCGTGGGGTGTGAGCATCGGAGCGCCCCCCCCCCCCCGTTGGTGGTGGCCGTCGTCTGGGACTACCGAGAGAGTGTGGTGTGGGACCGAGAGGCCGAACTCTCGGCCTACTTTTCAAGGGCGACGCGGAGGAGCCGTTTCACCTCGTTCAACCACTCGTTGGTCTTTGGTTCTGGCGTGTCGGAGATGTCTTCTAGGCAGCATGTGGCAACCGCCATGTTGTACGCCACGCAGGGGAAGCAGAGGCCACTGGGAACCGCAGTGCAGGCGTCATCGTCATCGCCGAGCGGGTGCGCGGTTCATTGCCACGCAAAGTCCTGCCTTTGGCGCTTGAGCTCTGCCTCGGTGGCCTCTAAGTCTACCTGCTGAGCGCACAAGCGGTCCGCCTTCTCATGAAGGTGGGCGGCGCGGCTGTGGGGGCTCTCATCCGGCGGTGTGAACCCAGGCGCCTCCTCAGCAAGACCATCATCGTCGACGTGGTAGCACATGCATGGAGGGGCATCATAGTCAATGTTGTCGGAGCCATACTCCGGCCCGTTCCCTGAGAGGACCTCGAGGAAGGCGCGGAGCGAGGGGACGTCAGTCCTTGCTACGCCGGAGAGGATGGTGATCCATGACGCCTCACGACTTGTAGTTCCTTGCTCCAACACAATTCACTACCCAAATGCAATGGTGGTCCATTTTTAAGCACACATCTGTTACCTGCATAGTCAAAAGAAAAGGTTAAAACAAGAAAGTGGAGAAAGATTAGATGGCATCTAACTTATTCATCCTAAATTCATCGACCACATGCTACTGTAGGCAACAAATCCTCAAGATGCTAATGCTACGGTGACGTCTAGAAAAAATAAAACAAAGACAAGAAATTCAGAACACAGTTGTGCTATTTAATAACACTTAATTCGGTTCTTAAAAAATGAGACGAGATAGATGATCTACATGTAGTGGGTTTTTATCAGCAAAAATGAAATTGCTAACAGATTCATTAAGATTCACATCTTATAGTATAACTAAATATTTTTGTCACATAATGAATGTCAGATAACGACTGTCAGTCTCTCTCGCTTATAAGCAGAGCCCACTCATTCTCTTCAGGGCCTGCTTCTTTTTCCTCTCACAGTAGCTCTTCTTCTCAATGTCCATCACAATTGGCCAGTACTCATGCGCACGCTTGTTGATCTCGTCGGAGGACCACAGGAACTCCACACCGTCGAGCTTCATTTCAGCCGATTTCTAAATCTCAATCATGAAGTGCCCAACCGTCTGGATTTTCTTCAGGTCACCTCCCATCTTGTTGTTGAGCTGCACGAACCAGTTGGCAATCCAAATTTTCACCTTGCACCCGGCACTGACCATCTTGTTGACGTTGATGGTTTTCACAATGCCCTGGGAGTACAAGACAGCATATGTAACAACTCAAAACCAAGTCTGTCTTTGGCTGAATCGTGCAAACTTATCATTTTTTTCTACTAATTATGCCCTAGAGGCCCTGGAGGCGGGGGCTGAAGACAGAAGTTTGAACCTGAGCGATGTGCATGCGTCCGGAGGCTCGAAGCCATCATAGCTGATGGGGACGGGCTTGTTATCAAGCAGGCGTCTGAGCTCGTCCTCCTGGATGCACTCCTCCAGGGTCATCACCGCCACGCCCCCTGCCAGATCCTAGCGGAAGAGGAGGCGCTGGGGGCCGCCTTGGGTGCCGGCGTGGTGTCCATGGCAGCAGCGTTGGAGGTGGAGGAGCAAAGGATTCGACGAGGCCGTGCTGATAGCGGCAGTAGTGGCGGAAGAGGAGGCACTGGGGCCTGCCTCGGGTGCCGGCGTGGAGTCCATGGCAGCAACGTTGGAGGCAGAGGAGCAAAGGATTCGACGAGGCCGTGCGGGGAGAAGACGAGGCAGTGCCGGGAGGTGGCATTTGCACGAACACCTCATGCGCGTAGTGCGCCAGCCCGAGACTGCCCCAGCTCTCCACCAGCGTGCACAGCAGCTCCTCCGAGACCTCGCAGCCACACCCAACCAAACCCACCAATGTGTCCGCCTCGCCTTCCTCTGTCTTGGGCGCACAGTCGTAGGAGCCGACCTGCTGCCACCACTACCGCCCCTAGCCGGTCTGACGCCGACCCGCGCCGCTACCGGAGCCCGTAGGGAACGGAAAGGGAAGTGGTTGCAGAGGAGTCTGGAGAATTGATTGAGCGCCCGCCACCGTGCTTGAGGAGACAAATCCTCAAGATTGATTGTCTGCGGCAGGGAAGATCTAGCGCCGGCGACACTGAACCCTAGCCACGGGATGGGAAAGAGTCACGAGTCGGGGACGGGGAGGGGAGGGGAGAGGAGAGGCCGATGTTTTATTTTTTTTTTTTTTGAAAAAAAGAGACAACCCAGGGATCGAACCCTGGCTTGCTTAGTGCTGGCGTGGGGGGCTGGGGGGCGAAGGCAGGGCGTGCGCCTTGGAGGAGCAGACACATTGAACGCTGGCGATTGGATGTGGTTGAGTAAGGAGAGATAATGGCCAAGAGATGATCCGGTGCGTCTATTTCTATGGTGTTGTATTTTCTAGGTGTACTAGGTGGTGTGCTAGGTGTACTAGGTGTACTAGGTGTACTAGGTGGTGCGTCTATTTCGAACGCGGGAACGCAGCGGCAAATGATTGATTTTTTATTCGGCAAATGATAGACGTGTTTTGGCGGCGATTTCTCAACTTGGTGGTCATATTATTTGGGATTTGACTTCACAGAGCAAGTCAGAGTTCCTTGTTGGAGATGTAGGCCCTGTTTAGATCCCAAATATTTCTCCAAATTCCACTATGCAAAAAGAAGATTCCCTATCACATCAAAATGTCGTCACATGCATGGAGTATTAAATGTAGATGAAATCAAAAACTAATTGCACAGTTTTGTTGTACTTTACGAGACGAACGTTTTGAGCCTAATTAGTCAATGTTTGGACAATTTTTACCAAATAAAAACAAATGCTACAGTGCAATCACTGTAGCAACAGTGATTCCGCCGCCGCCAAATTGGGCCATCTAAACACGGCCGTATTTTTTTTGTCAGTCTCTTTTTTTAGTTGTACCAGTGTTGTCAGGTGACATACGTCTTGTATCACTGGCTACCTGTTGTAATAATTACGGCCTGATGCATCCTTGACAGAGGATGACTGAAGCCGGGAATATAATTTCCTTTCTCTAAAAAAAAATATCCAATTATAGACTAATTAGACTCAAAAGATTCGTCTTGTGGTTTTTTACCAAATTGTGTAATTAATTTTTTTTGTCTATATTTAATGCTTCATGCATGTGTCTAAACATTTGATGTGATGGAGAATCTTAAAAAATTTTAGATTCTACACCGAGCTGTTATACCGAACAAAATTCAGTACTGTTCAGTAGTCACGTTTCAGTATTATTCAGTATTTCGTGGTACTGTGCGTAGTACCGACTAATACTGAATACGGTTCAGTAGAACTCAGTATTTTTTAGGTCAGTTTTGGCTTGTGGTGTAGAATAAATTATTCTACACCTAGGGTGTAGAATAGCGCACTCCGTCCGTTTCAAAATGTTTGTCATTTTCGGTTTTCGTGCCACATATTTGACCCAATTTGTAGAAAATACGTGTAACATTTGTATCCCCAAATAAATTTGTTAAAAAACTATACTTAAAGATTTTTCTAATGATATTAATTATATACTATAAATATTAATATTTTTTAATATATATTTTTTTAAAGTTGTTTCTCGGAAAGCGAAAGCCACAAACATTTTGGAACGGGAGGGATTATTAAGCATTACAGCCTGGGCATTTAATGTTCTTCATTTCAGTCAGGCCTAGTCAGTGTACTGCTACTCTACCACTCCCTCTGTTTCAAAATGTTTGTCGTTTTCGATTTTTGTGCCGCACGTTTAACTCAATTTGTAGAAAATACATACAACATTTGTATCCCAAATAAATTTGTTAAAAAACTAGACTTAAAGATCTTTCCAATGATATTAATTATGTACTATAAATATTAATATTTTTTAATATATATTTGTTCAAAGTTGTTTCTCGAGAAGCGAAAGCGACAGATATTTTGGAACGGATGGAGTACTCTAAAATTTAGTTGACATGATATGTACGTCAATAAATTTCAACAAGTAGCAGCCTATTTATCCACGCTGATATACCCTACAAGTTATTAGCCTAATAATTTCTGGCAGCAAAAGAAATTCATTTGGAAACAGGCATAATGACTGCAGAGCAAAAATCCTTTTCCTGGATGAATTTAAGATCGAGTGCCAACTGCCACGATAGGAGTCTTGGTGACTCATCGGCGATTCCGGCAGCAAGATGTGTGCTGTGACAGCATGGCGAGCACCAGACATCGGAATGCACGCTGAGGCCCTACGAATTCCTTCTATTCTCTTCAATTTTGTAGCAGAGAAGTGTTACGTTGATGGAGCACAAAGTGATGTCTCAAGCACGGTTAGAGAGATTGCTGGAGAACCGACAGGGTACTTGTCGGCCGCTGGAGAACCGACAGGTCCCCTGTCCTCCGATGGACTACCGATAATATGCTTGTCGGCCACTGGAGAACCGATAGGTCTCCTGTCAGTCACAGAGAGACCACGAGGATCCATCCGATCCGTCGCATGCAGCCGGAGGCAAGCTCCGACGATGCGGCTCCAATCCGGCCAATCCGCACCATGTCCTCCAATGACGGCCCCACGGCGTCGCACGCGGCGAGACGCCTGTCGACAACGCACGGCGGCAGCAGCCATGGACACGGCGCGGCGTCGTCGCAGATCGCCGTTGCCGCAGCCGGCGGCGCGGCGCTGCTCCTCGTCGTTGCCTGCTGTTGCTGCTGCTGCAGGAGGAGGAGGAAGAGGGACGCGACGCAGCAGTGCTGGGAGGCCGCCGCAGTGGCAGAACGGGCAGGTGGTGCGTCCTGTGCCACCGACGGCGGCGGGCACGACGCCGCATCGCGGCGGGCCAAGCTCACCAGCGTCAACCACACGCATGTCTCCACCCACGTCATGGGCACCTTCGGCTACCTGGCGCCCGAGTACGCGTCCAGCGGCTCACCGAGAAGTCCGACGTCTTCTCCTATGGCGTCATGCTGCTCGAGCTCCTCAGCGGCAGCCGCCCCGGCGACCGCTCCTCCTACGGCCAGGACGGCCTCGTCGACTGGGTACGTATGTAATACTGTACAAGCATGATAGGGGTGTGTGTGTCGTCATCATCCGACCGACCTGTGACACGACGACGGCGTGCATGCAGGAGAGGCAGGCGCTGCCGCGCGCGCTGGCGGACAGCAACTGCGACGAGATCGGGGACCCCAGGCTGCGGGTGCGACTACGACCCGATGGAGGCCGCGCGCCTCGTCGTCAGGGCCGCCGCGTCCGTGCGCCACGCCGCGCGCCGCCGCCCCAAGATGAGCCAGATCGTCATGGCGCTGCAGGGGGCCATGCCGCTGGAGGAGCTCAGCGACGGGGTGCGCCCGGGCCACGGCGCCGCGTTCGGATCCGGCGTGGGGTCAGGGTCCGCCGGTTCGTCGGGCTCCGACTACGGCGGCTCGTCGTACACGGCGCAGATGGAGCGGATCCGGAGGGCGGCCCTGCCCAGCCCGGAGTACAGAGCCGACTACCCTAACTCCATCGCAGAGTTTGGACACCCGTCGCCGGCAAGCAGCGCCAGCTCCGTCGAGCGGGATGACCGGCGGCATCTGGGAGGTCGCCGGTGAGTGACAGGTGTGCGCGTGGCGCTGCATGCACAACTGCTTGTGAAGCGCGCTCGCTTTACCGGGATGTACTGACAATTTGACTACTTCTGCACATCCTTGCCATATGGGTTTTCTCTCTGTACATGGTCTTACTATAAAGTTTGTGACCTGCTCCTCTGTTTGAATATATACTTGCAAATAGGGCCGTACGTTGCAACGGAAGAAAGAAAACATCAAATGTTGATGAAAAACGAGATAGAATGTTATAGATCTCTTTACGTTTTATCCCTTTCATAAAGTTCAAAATCTATAATTTATTTTATTGATAACCATGACATCCATGGTATTAGTTACTTAATATTTTCAATAATAACCCACCACAGGCGTCCGGTTGTGACTCTCGCCCGGACGTGGCTCTGTAGGAGCGCACCCCATCTATCTTAGAAACAAAAAAAACAAATTCCCACTCCCACGTATGCTTATCTACCCAGCTCCGAAGCAACGTGGCCGCTCATCTGTCTGCCTCCTTTCCCACCACGGACTGTCGGGTTGCGGCGCTATGCCCTTCCCCCATCAACAGCCGCGTCGCACGCCCTCGTTTCCTATGCCGCTTACCTACGTCCCAATCACTTGCGCCGCTTACCTACGTCCTAGTCACCTGCGCCGCTCGCCCCTCGTTGTCTATCCGTCACCCATCGTCGTTGGGCGTGTCACAGACCCCGCCATGGCTGCTGGGGCGCACGTGCCATGGCGCCTCAGGTCTTTCCCGACCAAGCCAAGGGCATCCATGAGCGTTGCCAGTGCTGGTGGTGCTCGCGCGTCGCGGCTCGCCACTGAATCCCACCCCAACAATTGAAATCGACTGGCCCCGACCTCCCCCTTTCTTATGTTGCAAATGAATGTTCAAGTGTTTCATATGTTTTAGAAGTATGTTGCAATTGCTACATATGGATCTTGTAAAAGTAGATCGGGATGTGTTGCACATGTTGCATATTTTTGCAAGTCTTTTCAGTTGTATGTTGCGAGCGTTTTGAAAAAATGTTTCAGAAGTATGATGTAGCAAGTGTTTATGTGGATGTTGCATATCTTTCACACACATGTTGCAAGTGTTTTATCTTAATGTTGCATATGTTTCATATATATGTTGCAACTGTATTTTCAAATGTTTCATCTGTGTCCGGTATATGTTGCATCCAAGTGTTTCATGTTGCAATTGTTTCACGGGGCACGGTGGATGATGGGCACATGGCCCGAATGCCTAAGATGGGGGCGTGATAGAGCTAGGGGTGGATGAGGGCGCAGGGAGCTAGGAGCCAGCTCTCAGGTCCTGCCGACGTGGAGAGAGAGGAGGGGTTCAGGGGGAAGGAGCAGGGCGCGGCGGGGAGTAGGGTGCGCATGCGAGGTGGGGGCGAGGTGGACGGGAACGGGCTACGCGACTGTCCATATCTGGATGCGAGGAGCAGCGGGCTTGTCCAGCTTGACATGCATGTGTATTTATTTACCATCTTGTAGGATTATTTTCTTTTCATATTATGTAATTTCATATGTTGATGGTTTATTTTTTGACCACAAAACTATTCGTACAATAAGTTTAAGTTTAAAAGGTTTTTCACGCGTGCCCGTTTTCAAATTATGTAAATTAATTCAGAATCATTTGTTAAAAAGAAAAAGGAAAGAAAAAAAAGTGATCGGTTCTCCTTCTCCTATCAATCCAGCTGATCTTTTTTTTTCTTTTTTTTATATTTAAAAATTTGATCCAGCCGATCTCAAGTGGTGGCAATTGCTACACACGAGCTGGTCCAGGCTGTCGCGCTGTGCGCCTTACTGAGTCGCATGGGGTCAATGAGACGCTGGGCCTAGACCAGTCTAGTCCGTTAATTGACTGGCCTAAAATTTGTTTGGCCCAAGAGTAGACAATGAGTTACGGGGCAAATTATAGCCTTTTTTTTGTTTAATAATTGTCATATCGCCTGCAAATCTACGGTGCCGGCTAGAGCCCAGACGGGCGCTTGCGGTGGCGGGGCCTTTCTCCTCAAATTTAAGATCGAGTGCCAACTGCCATGATAGAAGAGTCTTGGTAACTGATTGGCGATTCCGGCAGCAAGATGTGTGCTGTGACAGCATGCTACGCAGATCGGCGAGCACCAGACAAAAATTGCAGATATAACATCCTGTCGGCTGCTGGATTGCCGATATGACCCCTGTCGACTTCTGGACAGCCGACAGGTCCCATGTCACTTGGCAGCCGACGCTGGGAGGCCGAACGGGCAGGTGGGTCCGGCGCCACCGACGGTGGCGGGCAAGACGCCGGGCACGACGGGGCATCACGGCCGGCCGCTACTGCCACCGCCCGTGCCGCCTCCAGCTCTACCGATGCCTGTGGAGTGTGGACACGGCGGCGTTCAGCTGGGCACCGCGGCGTGCTCTCCGACGGGAAGGAGGTGGCGGTGAACCAGCTCAAGGCCAGGAGCGGGCAGGGCGAGCGCGAGTTCCAGGTGGAGGTGGACACCATCAGCCACCTCGTCGCGCTCGTCGGCTACTGCATCAATGGCGCGCGCCGGCTGCTCGTCTACGAGTTCGTGCCCAACCACACCCTCGAGCACCACCTCCACGGGAAAGGCCTGCCGGTGATGGAGTGGA
Source organism: Saccharum spontaneum (assembly GCA_022457205.1). Classification (NCBI taxonomy): domain Eukaryota; kingdom Viridiplantae; phylum Streptophyta; class Magnoliopsida; order Poales; family Poaceae; genus Saccharum; species Saccharum spontaneum. The sequence goes on along the minus strand of CM039586.1, from coordinate 6,929,267 downwards.
CGACGCGCCTGCACATCGCGCTCGGCGCCGCCAAGGGCCTCGCCTACCTGCATGAGGAGTGTGACCCTCGGATCATCCACCGCGACATCAAGTCGGCCAACATCCTGCTGGACGACGACTTCGAGGCCATGGTCGCCGACTTCGGGCTGGCCAAGCTCACGAGCGTCAACCACACGCACGTCTCTACCCGCGTCATGGGCACCTGTCAGCAACCAACACGGTCACTGACCCGACGAGACGAACTCGAAGAACACCGGCGAACTTACGACGAATCTCGAGTTCTTCTTGCGAGGAAAGTAAAGTAAATACGATACAATAGTTGGTTCTTTTCTCCCGTTCACTCCTCCCGGTCTCTCTCTATATATCCTCTGTCTTGGGCCCGGTCACGCAGGCCTTACAGGCCCACTGTTGGCCGGCGATTTTGACACTCCTTGTACGGGCCCGATTGCTCCTCCTGGGCCGAGTGGAACCAACAGCCTGGTCCTGTGGTGCCGCCGCCGGGTGAGGGACAGTGACATTCCCCCCTCCTTGGGTACCGGCATGACCCCAGGCCGGAGCATAAGGGAACTGCTGGCGAAGGGCTTCCATATCTTCCCATGTCGCCAGGTCTTCATCAAGACTGGACCATTTGACCAGTACCTGAGCAACAGAGCCGTCGCGACGAGGATGGAGACGGTGCTGAAGGATGACTTCCGGTACCTGGAGGCCGTCTCCCACGTCAGGTAGCTTGGAGGAGACTTTGTAATTGGTTGACGGCGCCGGCTTGAGTAGCGAGACATGGAACACCGGATGAACCGAGGAGGACGACGGGAGGTCGAGCTTGTAGGCGACCGTGCCGATGCGCTCCAGTATGACGTACGGTCCGAAGTACTTGAAGGAGAGCTTCTGATGGCTTCTCGGCGCTAGGGAGCTCTGGACATAAGGTTGGAGCTTGAGGTACACAGAGTCGCCGACGTTGAAAGTGCGCTCGGACCGCCGCTTATCAGCTTGGTGCTTGATGCGTTGTTGGGCTCGATGGAGGTGGTGACGGACCGCCGCAAGCATAGTAGCACGGGCGGTGAGCATGGCGTCCACATCAGGAACCGAAGAAACCAGAGATGGTGAGAGGCCGAAATGACGAGGAGGATGACCGTACAGTACCTCAAATGGAGTACGCCGGAGGGAAGTGTGGTATGCAGTGTTGTACCAATACTCGGCCAGTGGAATCCAACGAATCCATTGTCTCGGACAGGAATTGACGAAGCAACGGAGGAACGTCTCCAAGCACTGGTTCACCCGCTCCGTTTGGCCATCGGACTGCGGGTGATAGGCAGAACTCATGTTCAACTGGACTTGAGCAAGGCGGAAGAGCTCGCGCCAAAATGTGCTTGTGAAGATCTTGTCGCGGTCAGACACAATATGTGTTGGCATTCCATGCAGGCGGTAGACCTGGTCCAGAAAGCTTTGGGCCACCTGTTGAGCAGAGAATGGATGCAACAGAGGCACAAAGTGAGCAAACTTGCTGAATCTGTCGACAATCACCATAATGCAGTTTGCTGAGCCGGATCGTGGCAGCCCTTCGATGAAGTCCATGGAAATCATTTGCCATGATTCATTTGGCACCGGTAGAGGAGCTAGTAGCCCAGGGTACTTAGCTCGATCAGATTTGGACTGAATGCACGTTGTACACACCGCGACATAGTTTCTGACACTTGTCTTCAAGCCTTTCCAAGCAAACAATTTTTTGATGCGGCCATAGGTGACTGGAAACCCGGAGTGGCCGCCAATGGCGCTGTCATGGAGGGCAGCTAGGATCTTCGACTGCATTGTTGGATTATCACCAACCCAAATCCGACCCTTGAACCTGATAATTCCATTATCGAGGGAATATGGCGGTTGGGAATCAGGAGACATAGACAGCGCTTGGAGCAGTTTCTGGGAAGTTGGATCACTAGCATATCCGCTGGAGACTTCAGTCAGCCAAGCTGGAGTGGCCGAAGAAATGGCGTGGAGTTGTGTTGGAGGGGCAGGATGGCGCGACAGAGCATCCGCAGCTTGATTCGAAGTACCGGCCTTGTAGACGACTTTGTACTGCAATCCAGCCAGCTTTGTATACATCTTGAGCTGCCACGGGGTATGGAGCCTCTGGTCAGTGAGATGCATGAGACTACGGTGGTCAGAGAAAATAGTGAACTCAGCATGTTGCAAATAACTGCGCCACTGGTCGACAGCCACCATAATAGCCAAGTACTCCTTGTCATAAGTTGAGAGACCCCTGGTGCGCGGTCCCAAAGCTTTACTGACAAAGGCAAGCGGGTGGCCTTCCTGAAGCAATACCGCACCAACCCCGCGATCAGAAGCATCAGTTTGTATGTGGAAAGCTTTGGTGAAGTCCGGAAGAGCCAAAACCGGAGCAGTGAGCAACGCATGCTTGAGAGCATCAAAGGCGGACTGGTGGGATGGAGTCCAGACAAATAGCATTCCCTTTTTCAGAAGATCAGTGAGAGGACGAGCCAATAGAGCGAAATGTTTGACGAACTTGCGGTAATATCCCGCTAAGCCCAGGAAGCTGCGGAGCTGTTTGACGTCTTGCGGTGGTGGCCAAGCTTGTACTGATCTGATCTTAGAAGGGTCTGTGGCAACTCCATTGGCGCCAATGACGTGGCCCAAGTAAGCAATTTCAGTCTGTGCAAAGCGGCATTTTGACAATTTGAGCAGCCAACCATCTGTTTCCAACAGACTGAAAACCTGGCGTAGGTGGTCCACATGTTCGTCCAGGGTGTGGCTGTATATCAAAATGTCGTCGAAAAAGACTAGCACACACTTACGAAGAAGAGGTTGCAGAGTTGTGTTCATAGCACCTTGGAACGTGTTTGGAGCCCCTGTCAAGCCAAAAGCCATCACCGTGAACTCAAAGTGACCCCAGTGTGTTTGGAACGCAGTCTTATGTTCTTCACCGGGTGCCAGGCGAATCTGATTGAAGCCTGCACGGAGATCAAGGCTGCTGAACCAACGGGCAGACGACAATTCATCAAGCAGTTCGTCGATGACAGGTATTGGAAACTTGCTCTTAACGGTGAGGGAATTTAGCAGACGGTAGTCCACACAAAATCGCCAGCTACCATCCTTTTTGCGGACCAACAGAACTGGTGAAGAAAAAGCACTGGTGCTCGGCTGGATCAGTCCGGACTGGAGCATATCAGTAACTTGTGATTCCATCTCAGATTTGAGAGCTGGAGAGTACCGATAAGGACGGACGGCAACAGGCTGGGCCCCGGGAACTAGAGGAATCTTGTGATCGCAAGCTCGACGCGGTGGCAGGCTGGAGGGTTCAGCAAACAAGTGGGTGAACTGGTCAATGACAGCCTGCACAATGGAAGGAAGAGCTGGGGCTTCGGGAGTGTCCACATCTTCAGCAAGGTGAAAAAGCCTGACAACGGAACATTCAGAGGCCGTTGGGAGTGTACCCTGAAGAAGCACTGGCTTGCGGCCATACGAAATTAACATCGACTTGTGTTGCCAGTTGATCTTCATTGGTGAAAAAGCCTCAAGCCAATCCATACCGAGGATCATATCATAGAGACCAAGAGGTAGAATCTTCAAGTTGGAGTGGAACCGGTAGCCTTGGACAGTCCACTCGATGGAGGAAAGGTGAGTAGAACATGAAAGTGAACCGCCGTTGGCAATTTTGACAGAAACCGGCACTGGTAAGGACTGGACGCCCTGCAACTGTGAAGCCACCTTGGAAGACAGAAAGGAGTGAGTACTGCCTGAGTCAATGAGTATAGTGATCTCATGTCCTTGGATTGAGCCCTGAAAAGACAGTGTGCGAGGATGACTGGTGGTGTCCACCGCAGCTGCTGAAAGCATGAAGACATGTTGGTCTTCGACGGGCTCGGACGTCTGCGCTGTATCTTCAGGAGAAAGACTGAGCTCATCCACGGAATCATCATAACAGAGGTTCCAAAATTCTTGAAGAACATGGAGTTGTAAGTTGGGAGAACACTTGTGGCCCGGTGCCCACTTCTCGGCGCAGTGGATGCAAAGGCCGCGGGCCTTGCGGTAAGCTCTTAAGGTTGAGAGCTTAGTGTCCACTGAGGCGCCGAACGCTCCGGAACGCTTGTCATCACCGGCCTTCTTGTCTGCTGGCGCAAGCAAGACTGGGGCTCGAGGCAGTGAAGACGGCGACTGCTGGAAGGAGCGTGATGAAGATGTACGGAACGAAGACGCGTCCATCCGCTTGGGATCACGGGAAACGCCTTGGTCCGCGGCTTCCTCCTGTAACAGAGCAAGAGTACAAGCAGTATCCAATGTAGAAGGACGAGCAACAAGAACGACAGCACGAATATCCAAACGAAGGCCATCCACGAAACGACATGTAACGGAAAGTGGGTCAAGGTTTTTGTTATAGGATTTGAGCTGGTCGACCAGAGCAGTAAACCGGTCGACATACTCTTGGACAGTGGATGTTTGGCGTATGTGGAAAAGTTGTCGAATGAGGAGTTCATGCTGATCTCTGCTGAAACGCTCATGAATCATAGCACAGAAACCAGACCAATCGACATTGGCGAGGCTGGACTCAATAGACTGGAACCAGCGTTTGGCTTGACCTGTGAAGTGCATAGTGGCTACCCGCACCCACATTGGGGGCTCAACAGAGTACATTTCAAAGTAATTGGTTGCACAGGTAATCCAAAATTGAGCATCCTCGCCATCAAATTGAGGGAAATTCATTTTCGGAAGGCGTCCGAGCTGGGCAGAAGCATTGGAGGTAAGTACCTGATGGGCGGGATGGAAAGGGAAATGGGAAGGTTGTGTCTAAGGAGGGGTTGGTTTAGTGGCAGGGAAGGGAAACTGTGGTGGCGGCTGATAAGGGAGGGGATGGGAGGGAAATTGGGATGGAGGTGGGGGAAAACAATGCAGTGGAGGCTGAATTGAAGGATGATAGTATGGGGAAAATTGGGTTTGATTGGGCAGTGGGGGATCTGGGGGATGAACGGGAGGCGAACTCCAATGTGGATGAGGGGGGGGGTGCATACCATTGGCCGGGGCCAGCACTACGGTGGTGACCCTGCCGTAGGCCGACTCCCGTGTAGTCGATCCCTCGCCGTGCCCCTTGGGCCAGTCGGTCGATCTTCCGGCAGCAGCGTCGCCGGCGACCAACTCCGTCGCAGCGCAGGGATCCTTGCGCAGCGCCGGTGAATCCTTGACGGTGGGGAAGGAGTAGTAGCCCGCCCTTCGGAAGTCGTAGCGGATGTCGATGATGGAGGCTTCGATCCAAGGCTGACTCTCCTGGAGCTCGGACACCACCTCCTCCAACGCCGAGACACGGTCATCACGTTCGTCGCGGATCTCGGACAACCGGATGAGCTCGAGGTCGTCGGCGCGCCGCTCCATGTCGCAGACACGCACCTCCAGATCGTGGTGCCAGTTGTCGACCGCCACCGCGGACTGGGACAGCGCGATGCAGTGACGCTCGAGGGACGAGATCCGCTCCGGGACGCTGACGGAGGCGTTGTAGAGGCCCTCCAGTGCCACGACGCGCCGCTCCAGATCGACCGGCACGGTCGTCGAGCGCGCGCCCGCCTCCTCCAGGACGGAGATGCGCCGATCCACCTCCGCGTCGCGGTCCACGCGTGTGCTCTTCACCTCTTCCAACTTGCTCTCCCACTTGGTCTCCATGGCGTCGAGGCGGCGGAAGACCTCGTCGAAGGCGGATTTGATGTTTGGCTCCATGGACCCTCGGAGACGCTGCAGCCTGGTGAAGTGGGGATGCTCAGGGACGTGATCCAGGTCTCCGCGATCCGGATCGACGAAGCTTTGATACCAGATTGTCAGCAACCAACACGGTCACTGACCCGACGAGACGAACTCGAAGAACACCGGCGAACTTACGACGAATCTCGAGTTCTTCTTGCGAGGAAAGTAAAGTAAATACGATACAATAGTTGGTTCTTTTCTCCCGTTCACTCCTCCCGGTCTCTCTCTATATATCCTCTGTCTTGGGCCCGGTCACGCAGGCCTTACAGGCCCACTGTTGGCCGGCGATTTTGACACTCCTTGTACGGGCCCGATTGCTCCTCCTGGGCCGAGTGGAACCAACAGCCTGGTCCTGTGGTGCCGCCGCCGGGTGAGGGACAGTGACAGCACCTTCGGCTACCTGGCGCCCGAGTACGCGTCCAGCGGCAAGCTCACCGAGAAGTCCGACGTCTTCTCCTACGGCGTCATGCTGCTCGAGCTGCTCACCGGCCGCCGCCCCGGCGACCGCTCCTCCTACGGCCAAGACGGCCTCGTCGACTGGGTAAGAAAGCAAATCGATCTGATGCGCCTGCGCTGTGCTGTTGAAATGAGCGAGCGTTCTGACCGACCTGTGGCACGACGACGACGGCGTGCGTCCATGCAGGCGAGGCAGGCCCTGCCGCGCGCGCTGGCGGACGGCAACTACGACGAGATCGTTGACCCCAGGCTGCGGGGCGACTACGACCCGACGGAGGCCGCGCGCCTCATCGCCAGCGCCGCGGCCTCCCTACGCCATGCCGCGCGCCGCCGCCCCAAGATGAGCCAGATCGTCCTGGCGCTGCAGGGGAGCATGCCGCTGGAGGAGCTCAGCGACGGGTGCGCCCGGGCCACAGCGCCGCGTTCGGATCCGGCTAGGGGTCAGGGTCCGCCGGCTCGTCGGGCTCCGACTACGGCGGGTCTGGATCGTCGTACACGGCGTAGATGGAGCGGATCTGGAGGGCTGCGCTGCCCAGCCCGGAGTACAGCGCCGACTACCCCGGCTCCATCCCGAAGTTCGGCCATCCGTCGCCGGCAAGCAGTGCCAGCTCCGTCGAGCAGGAGGACCGGCGGCATCGTGGAGGTCGCCGGTGAGTCACAGGTGTGGCCGTGGCACTGTAGGCACAACTGTTTTTGTGCAGCGCGCTCGCCTTACCGGGATGTACTGATAATTTGATGGCTACTGCGCATCCTTTGTCATCTGGATTTTCTCTGTGTACATGGTCTTACTATAAAGTTTGTGACCTACTCCTCTATTTTAAAAGTTGGACCTTCCCTTGCCCCCGCGTCGCCCTACCTCTCCTCCCCATCTCTAGCCATGCCGCCGTCGCAGGCCGCCGGCAGGGCTGCGCGGATGGGCCTCTTCTCGCTTCTCGGCGGCATGGTGGCGCGGGATGTGGTGGTCTAGTGGGCGCGGCTGAGCTCGAGCCGCGTGGGGCTCTAGCCGGCGCCGTCGCAGCGGCAGGAGGCACCCGGGCCAGAGCCCAGGCGGGCACTTGCAGTGGCGGGGCCTTTCTCCTCCTTCTCCACCCTCCCCTTCGTCCTTCCTCGGCAGCGGCGCCGACGCCAGCTTGAGTTGCCCAGATGGCCAGCTCACCCTGCCCGGGAGGCGTACCAGCCGACGGCGGCGACCGGTGCTCTTACAGGTGTGGGCGGTGGTGGCAAGGTCTCTCCCACTCTTCTCCTCTGCTTGCCCCCTTCCCTCAGGACGTTGGCAACTATGTGTTTCGGCCAGGGCTGCTGCCACGGTGGTCGAGACAGCGGCCCCCCGGGCTGCTCTCGTGGCCGGCTGCGGCTGGACGAGGCAGCCCGTGGCGGCCTGGGTGTGGCTGGGCGTCGTGTCTTCCTCTCTAGCTTTGTCATCCAAGGGCGAAAACCCATTCTGTTGTGGACATGCAATAGTGGCGCCATTGACGTCGCTCCCTTCCTGAAGGCGTTGCATTTTGATCATCGTCGCGGCATCGATGTCTCCTTCGGCGCTTGTGCTTCTTGGCACCTAGTGGACGTGTGGAGGCGGATATTACAGTGTGAAGTCGGAGTTCCTGCGCCAGGGACGTGTCTCGACAATGATGACACGCGGCGAGCCCCCTTTCACTCTAGACTGGGACATGCGGAGGGTCTCTGCATCCATTGAGGGCGAGGTGTGGGTTCGTTATTGGAAGTTGGAGCTACTCTTGTTTGAGCTTGACAACAATGACCGGTTGCGGCCACGTGCTTCAGACCTGTCGGTAGGTGGCTTATGAGTGGCCTGCCATCGGAAGTCGGAGCTGCTGGTAGCTTTGCTTCTATGCTCAGCAATGATGACCCATGGCAGTGTATCATGTTTGTGCTCATCCGTGTCGTGTGGGTGGTTTGTGACTCAGGTGCTATGTGGGCATCTTCTTGTACATACATTCTTTTGTCTTAATTGAGCGACAGAGCTCCTGCCTTTGTTTAAAAAAAATAGCTAAAGTTTAGGGGAGAGGTTGCCGTGGAAGGTAGTGGGCATGCAGGCCTCACTGTGTTGACGATTAGAGGGTGGGGCAGCTAGGCAGCGAGAGTATATGTTGTGGCTATCGACAACGGTGGATGCTCAGATGAGAAGGGCCAGGATGGGGGTGATAGTGGGCACCAGATTAGTGTAGCAGGAGGGCATTGGCACGTAGCCTAAACGGCAAGGCCGCCACCGGTGTTAGAGGAGGTGGGCAGGCCTTGGAGAAGAAACTGCAAAGAAGATGGACATATGTCTAGAGAGTTTAGCCCTAGTGTGGAAGTTTTCTTCCTCATCTAGATGTAATCTTCAATTCACACTAGAGCAACAACAAATACATAAGATCAAAATGCACTAAAAATGGCTTAGAGGTCATTCTGAGGAAGAGTTTGATACAAACTGTATATTTTTCGAAGTTAAAATGAGCTAGATATGAATTTTAAGGATTAAATCAGGTTTCAACATTTTTCTAGAATTCCACAAATAAAATGCTTTATAATTAAAAAAATTAAGGTAGCAGGTGCAATGTCTCAGGTGTGACACGTGACACGAGGGGATGGCACGTGTGGTGCTGATGTTAGCGTGACAGGAGGGCCATCCTGACAAGTGGACCCCTTAGTCATTTATCATTGGTGCTACACAGCATTGACGTCAACATGGGACCAGGGAACTCACGTAGGCCCTGCACATGAGTGATGAGAGCATGACCAACGCAGGCAGTTAGGTGTAGTGATTTCAGTGAAAAGATCCTCTCTATATAGGCCAGGATATATCAAGACTACAAATCCCACAACGCTGGTTGTCTTTCCCATGTCATTCATATCGCTTTCGTCCTTTACATTTACCTGCTAGTTCCTCTTCCGAGGTCTTCGCTTTTTGTTTCAAGCCAACATCTTTTTTGCTCTATCGCTATGCTCTGCTAGCTACTTCAGTTCTTTATTAGACAAGCTGTGAAACCACCATCTGATTTCTTTTCTCCTCCGACTGCCATCTGAGCCTACGTGGATGTGCAGAGCCATGATGGGTCTCACTTGTGGAGCCCCCAGGTGCGTTGGTGCTGACCTTTTCTAAGGAAAAGCGGTGGTGCTGACTTGCCGTGCGTGTGGCTCGTGTGTGGCAGTGGTTTTTTTGGCGTGTGCAATCTGTTTCTGGGCCAAAAGTCCCGTGACTCGGGCTTTGGCTGGGCCATTGCCTCAGCTTGTTGGAGCAGAATCGGCTCAGCCTAAGAGCAACTCCAGTAGAGCCCCTACTTAGGCCTCATCCTACTTTTGAGGGCCGAAGTTCAGAAAACTCACTCCAGCAGAGCCCCTACTAGAGCTCTCAAATTTGAGGGAGCCCTCGTATCTTTCCTCTGACCCTCAGTCCTAGGGGCTCTAGCCCAGACCCTCAAATGCGTTCGTTTCCCTCTGGCCCCCAGTCCTAGGGAGTCGTGCTGGTCAAACTTTTTTAACTTTAACTAGGTTTATAGAAAATATGTATAACATTTATATCTCCAAAAAAGTATATTCAATGATCTACCTAATGGTACTAATTATATACCATAAATGTTAATATTTTGTTAAATATATTTGGTCAAAGTTAAAAGTTGTTGATTTTTTGGGAAGCGAGAATGACTTTTTTAAGCATATTGCATCATATCTATTTTTTATTAAGCATATCGCATCATATCCATTTTTTATTCTTTGCTTTCCTGATACCTAATATATTTTACCCATTGCTTTATAAACTCAAAAGCTTTTTGGAACATATATCAGATTTTTTTATTCTTTGTTTTTTGTCGTCTTCCTGATACACATTCTGTGCTGCATCATTGTCGGGCCACGGCTATAAGTGCATGCATCCTTGCAGGTAAATTGCCCAATTTTCAGAGTTTGTCTTGCTTCAAGCAACGCTTGTTGCGTGACTAAAGCTTGTGCACAATGGAGCTCAACTCGAGGCTCCATGTGCATGACTTTCCCGCCCCCCACTTTGCCCGTGCGTGCATGATAGAGGAGAGATGCTAAGTGTGTTGTAATAGCTGGATCCATTTTTGTCCCAATTCCTTCCACTCCTATATAATCAAGATACTCTGTGGCATCAAATTCACGTTCTAAGACACAGTGGATTGGAAATTTGCCGAAACAATATTTTGGATGTAGATGTCTACAAAATTTATCCCTTCAATTGAGCATCCTGGGTGTGAGTGGGTGGATGTGTGGGTGAGGAGGGATGACTACAGATTTATAGAGTTGGAGCGCTATCGCTTCAATTCAGCATCATGTTTGCTATGCTTCATATTTATACTCAATTACATGGACCTAAGCAGTGTGGTGGATGTAGAAGTACCAGAGCATTGATTATTCTTAGTTTTACTTCAGCAACACAAGAAAATAAAAGAAGCCATTTTGGAGGAACTTACAGTATGAATTTGAACTCCATTGGCCTCATTGTTGTGTATGATGATTTGTCACATGAAAGTTCTATCTCGCTAAGATTAATTAATATATTTTTTACTTACACATTTTTTGCTATTATGTACTGCCTTAATTCCAAACTATAAGACGTTTTGGATTTTTTCTAGATACATAGCTTTTGCTATGTACTTAAATATATACATTGTCTAAGTACATATTAAAAGCAATGTACCTAGAAAACACAAAATGTCTTATAATTTAGAATGAACATAGTAATATATAAAGAAACTTATGTTCTGGTAACCATGTATGCTCATCCAAAGTATCTATTGACAGCAAAAAAAGGTCAGAGATGTTTATGTTCAAGTTTGGGAAACAACTAGAAATATAAGGATCAAATTTTTTGACTGAAAATATAAGGATCAAATTTGGGTCAATTCGGAGGAAATTGGGCCTTCAAAAAAAACTGGCCAAGGGCAGTTTGGAAAACCACCTTGTAATAGTATGTGGCGAGAATCATCCTAGGCCAGTCTCCCTGAGTGTGCGCCATGGCTACGGAAATCATCCTAGGCCAGTTTTCTCTATCCGAACCTACTTCCTCTTGAATTTATTACAAATTCTTCTGATCTGTTACAAATTTCATTACAAGAATTCTGTTAATCCATGACGAAAAATTTTCGTCACGGATGACCAAAAAATCGTCACTATGCAGCATCTATGATGATTTGAGATATCATCACGGATTGAGCGTCATGGATTGACCTCCATGATGGTTTTTCCAAAATCGTCACAGATAAGCAGAATCAGTGACGATCTTAAACCGTCACAATAGAGCCTAAGGCCTAGTTAGTCCAACCTAAGCCCATTTTCTGTGACGAAAAATTACTGTCATGGATGAATTGCCACATCATCATGGATGCTTACGTGGATGATGACATGGTCATTTTTATTTTCAGCCCATTATTACAGCATTTAGCCCATTTCAATCTTTTTTCAGCTTATTTTTAGCCCATTATGACAGCATTCAACCCATTTTTCAGCCTATTATTGCACCATTCAGCCCATTATTACAACACATACAACATACACGTACAGCCCATATAGACAACCCGCTTTCATACATACAACTCATTTTCACACATAATAAATCAGTTTTTATCCAATAGCATATCAAATAAAAAATTCCAGGTTTGTATCCAACATCAGATCACATAAAGCCAACAACAAAATACAGGTTCCAAAAAATGCATGCAGTTGCAGCGGCAGAATGCATGCAAGTTTTAGCTAGATTATAGCCTGCATGTTAAAGACAACAGTGTGTACTAGATGGCTACTGCTATGTTGGTTGCTCTCCTGGCCGTATCCTCCATTCTCTATGTTGGTTGCCACTATCATCACATGAGCAGAGGACTGAAGCATTCCTCGGATGATAATGCACTGATCTAGATACAATAATCAACCTGTGGCAAGAAATGGGCAATAATCTGTAAGATTGTAACAATCAGAAAAAACAATTCTGGACAATAAATTGTTTCTGGTATGACACTATACAATCACAGAGTGTGCAGGTTTGCTAGAGAAAGGCACTGGCTTTTTAAAAATCTAGCAAGCTATTAGTTCAATCAAATCAGGAAATAGTAGTCTTGATTTCTTGTTAGCCTAATGTACCGAAATAGCAGTCTACATGCTTCAGTTCTAATTTGATACTAATTCAAACTGAATATGGACTACAATAATGAGAGCTGATCTGCCCAATAAAGAAAAAAAACACCCTTGAAACTTAATATGGACTACAATAATTGAGTACTAATGCAAAGCTACTACAATTAAGAAATATTTTGAACAAAGAAGGCCAGTTCAAGGCAAACCTGACTTGTGTAAAGCGAACAAAGAAGGGCAGTTCAAGGCAAACCTAACTTGTGTAAAGTGAACAAAGAAGGGCAGTTCAAGGTTTATAATTAGCTAACAGTGTCTTATTCAGTGCAGCAGTTTGGAGAGGTTCACTAGATGCAATTAAAAGCTTTAAGGCTGCTATTTCAGATGTACTGATGATTAGGAAATTGTCTTAGAGCACTCCAGTTTTTTTAGTAAAGAACATGATTACCTAGTAATCAACGAGTTATATGGTTTCTAGTGCTGCCACATATAAATTATTACATGCATATTTGTACAAACAGACGGTAAAGATTCTGAATCACAATCACTTGCTGTGTAACAGTAGCTGATTTATAAATTATTATAGGCACATTTGTAAATTAGTTGAATCAAGACTGTAAGCAAAGAATGCTTACAGACTTATAGTTTACTAGTTGTGTAGTAGTAGCAGATTTATAATTACAGGCACATTCATACAATGATTCTAAATCAGAATCAATAGTTAAGGTTTCAGGCAAATATAATGAAGTACTGAAAAGGGGCAGAACAGAGGATTAAGTGTGCCGGTTCACATTGATCGAATAGAAAACAACAATCAAATAGAAAGGGAACTGACCCATTCTCAATTTTTTGATAGGGTCTCCATGTCCATGCTGCTGCTCAAGCCATGCTTGCTTCCTCCACTGCACATATGAGCATGAATAAGTAGAATTGTCAATTCTCTTGGCAATAGCAAGAAAACGGATTGTTATCCGACTAAACAAATTTCTTTAGATACTAGGTCCACTTGCTCTAAGTCTTATTATAATAGCACAAGAACACATAAGGACACGTGCATAAGGAACAAACTAGCTGATGTACTGAAAAACAAGTAAACATGCAGGATAGTGTGACATGCAGAATCACAGATATGTGTGCAATGCTTCAGAACATCAAAACTGATCAAAACTACATAACTAGTGCTTGAGCTATGGCTCAGTTAAATATTTAATTCATTAGTAAAATATATAGGTACTACTAGTAGCAGATTTACTTTTTATTTATAAACTATTGTACACACATGCGTACAATGATTCTATATCACAAATATTTAAATTTCCACAAGATTGGCGAGATGCAACAAAAATGAAATTTATCCAATATGAGAAATATTGGCTGCGACCAAGAATTATTTCCATCATGTTTATCTAATGCAGTCAGAAATTATGCAATTGGCCGATGAGCAATCTAACGTTTTGCACCCACTTTTTCCAACAACACAATATAATTCAAGTATTCAATAAATTGGATAGCAAATAGCACCTGAATGTAGGGACTACACATGTTTTATGTACCTTTTTACAACATACGTCCTGATGTGCCTGTGCTTGCCGTCACCCAGTGTAGCGCCACTCTGTCAGTCTGGCTCTGCATCAGAACAAAGCATGTTTTTAATATGATCGAATCTAAAGCAAAGTAACCTGAAGTAGGGCGTCACCACAAGTAACCTGGGTGCAGAGATAGGCAACGCGTGTAAGAAATCCTCGAGCCCAAGCACATCAGCATATAGCCCAACAGAGGAACCAACAAAAAGGAGCAGCTAGCGTGAGATGGACCAGGGTAGGCGGGCAAAGGCAAGCAACGCACTTTGTGGTTGCTGGGCAAGGGGCATCAGCTGGCTTTGGAATGAGCAGCAGCCTGCCTCACCGCTGAGAGATGCATCGACGTCAGGAGGAAGGTCGGCGGCGCCACGACTCGAGTCGCATCACATGGACGAGCATTAGCAGGGTTGCGCCGCCGCCAGATCTGCCGTGCCCCTGGCCGGAATAGATGCTCCACTACCTGAATCTCTGCACTTGTCGGTGAGAATCGCAGCGCTCTGGCCGGATCTGGCCCTAGCTGACTGGGAGATAGAGGGGGCAACGGTGGGACGGCAACCGCTTGGCAAGGGTGGGGTGCTACCGCCTGCCTCCCCCAGCCTCGACCTGCTCTAATGGGTTGGGAGTGGAGCGCACTGGTCGAGATTAGGTGTGGTGTGTTGCGCTTGGCAGCCGCGACCGCGATGGTCAGGTAGGGTGAGGGAGGCGGCGGCTGATGGTTTGGTGTAGTGGAAGGAGGTAGACGGGGTGGGTTAGGTTTTGCTGCTCCTTATATATGTGAGTGAGTATTGGGCCTTACACTGGATATCCACAACTTTGGATCTTGTATATTATCAATGCCTGTGTACTCTCGGTGACGTTCTCTAAAACCGTCACAAAGAATTCGTCACGGATTGACAGATTTCTTGTAGTGTTTGTAGATTATGCTTTGGTATATGGTTTTCTAGTGGGCCCTGAGGGGAGGTGGATCCCCCCGAATCCCACGAGGAGGCATGTGCGGAGTCGGCAGCGCACGTGGTGGAAAGTGGAGCGGGGACTTGACTCTTTGCTAGCGGTTCCCTGACTCTGCCTTTACCGTGCGGCCGCGATCATGCAACCGCTTTGGGGCATGCTGCGGGGATTGAAGGGACGCCTAGCCGGTTCCTCAGGGTCCTTTGTAGCCGCTGATGGCTGATCGGAGGGCGCAGGGCCACTCACAGCACACCGCCCTTTGGCTATAAAGGGAGGCCCCTAGGGGACGTGGCGCCTTCAATCTCTTCCTCCAGCCCCCTCTCTTCTTCTTCTTCTTCTTCTTCTTCCAGATCTATCTTCTTCGGCGGCGATGGCGATGGCGATGAAGTGTGATGCTTCCCTCCAAGTGAGCTTGGTGTTTTCTACTGGGCTTTTGCTTCTTCGGGGGTGGAAGGACTCCAGCGAGGTGGCCTCCACGACTACACGAGGTGGCAGGAGATACTCCACGACGCTGCGCGGATCCCGCTTTATGTAGCGTGGGGGGCCGCCAATCTTCTCCGGTCTTCAACCGTGGCGAGGTCGGTCGAGCCCTCAAGGGCCCTCGGCCTGGGAGCACAGTGGCATAGATCTCACGGAAGAGGCTGGAATGGGGTCTCGCCGAGCCTCTTCCTACGGACCCCTCCTCGCACGCACCTGAAGTCGGTCTGGGGAGGTCGGCGCCCCTCGGCCGAGCGGGTCGGTCTTTGCTGGAGGCATCCTCTATCCTCCCCGAGGAGGAGAGGAGATCATCATGGGGTCGGGAGGTCGACTCCGTGCTGAGTGAAGGTAGGTTTTTGCCGCCGCATATTGTAACCGGGTCGTTCCCTGTCAAATGAAATGAAATTACTTCTGTGTGTAATCCCATCTTACTCTTGAGTCGTTCTCAGAGACTTGATCCCTCGTTGGGCTGGGCTATCACGACAATAGCCTCATTGGCCAAGATCACCGCGCCCGAGCTACTAACGGGTAAGTTTGTGAGAACCCCGGGTTTACGGTCGTTTCGTGCCCCAGTCATGTCCCCTAGAGGGGAGATCCTCGACTTCTTGACCGAGCCACTCGTATAGTTTCCGAGCCCGTCTGTCGGTGCTCGAGGGCTCGCTGCCTCCCTCGTTGGGTCACAACGAGCGGCTCGAGGCCAATACTTGGACATCATTCATCAAAACGGTTGGGGCGCTCTAGGCGCCCCGGCTATAGCCGCGTGGGCTCGTCTCCCAAACGTCCCTCACACTTTAGTTTGCTTCAGGTGGCCTTGAAGCCCGGTGGGCCAGCCTTGAACCCTTAGCGATGCCCCTTCTGGGGGCCCTCGGACCGGCATGCGGTGGGGATGGAACGATCCAATGAAGGATCGGGCAATAGGCAATTAGCTGCAAAAGAAAATGCAATGGAAACAAGAGAGGGGAAATAGGACATAGCTAGTAACGCGATGGCTGGAGCCGCTCCATTAGCGTGTTGCCGATCTTTCACCTGCTTCTCTTGGTCCACCTGTCCCATCCTTGCTTCGCTTGGGGCCTCGTGCTGCGACCCTCCTTCACAAAGGCCAGAAAGTGGATAGATCGGTCGATCCCTTGATGCATCCGATCTATCACCTGGATAGCCCGAGTCAGAGGAGACAATAATGGAAATAAGTGAAGGAAGAGGGTCGGGAGGACGGGACTTATCTTGGTTTTTATTGTTGGAGAGGTAGGCTGACGAAGGAGGTAGGCAAGTGGTGACACGTGTCGAGCGGCGGGGGACACATATGGAGTACGCAACTCGCGAGCGGGTTTGGTGGTTTGGGCCTCAAAATCATCGGTGGCGGGTTTACGGGTTTTGGCCTCAAAACTCGGGCGGAGGTTCCGAGGAGGAACGGATGGCACATGGCGGCATCGGGGAGTTTGCGTCGAGGCGAAGCTACCGGTGAGGAGGCGCGGTGGCCGTCGGATGAAGATGAAGACCGGGTTGGACCTTTATGCCCTTGGGCTAAATGGTTTGGCTCATTTGTATCCAAGGGCAAATCGGGGATTGTGTTATAGCCCTGTTAAATAGGATGAGGGAGCCCCCATCTCCCTCACCTCTCTCCCATTCTCATTTTCCCCCCTTCTTCCTAGGGTTAGGTTTTCTAGTGCACATGAGAGAGGTTACATGAACTGAGATTTTCGTGGTGTATTTTGTTGAGATTTAGAGTGGGAATGGCGGCCCAAATCCTCCTCTTGCCCTCTGGGGTTCCTATTTGAAGCTGTGATTTTCGTTTTTCTTTTTTCCCCATTTTTCGTTCTTGCTACGATATGATCTTTCCGGAGTTTGGACCAATCCCAAGCAATGATTTTTGGGGACTAGATTCGTAGCTCGTTGAATTTAAGCTGTCAAAGTTTGAGATCAATTCTTGCAGGTTTGGTCAAGTTTTGGGCAATTTTTGGCGTCGCCCCCTTCTGCCTGTTCTTCGTGTTCTTGCGTCGAGCACTCCAGGCTCTCCTTCCGGGTCAGGCCACCCAGTAGCGGTGCTACCAACGCTGAGGGCTCAAGGCATCATGCGTGCTCACTGAGCAGCACTTACTCTGGATCCAGCTACTCTGTTGCCTAGTGCTCGTTTGTTCTCGTAAGCTTCTCTGATTTGGTCAGGAGGACTAGTACTACTAGGCACCGATTGCAATTACTTACTGACTAGTATTTGGAGATTGGTCAGAAGAGCAGCAGCTGTGCTGGGAATATTTCTTTTGTACTCCCTTCGTTCCAGAAAAAGTGTCGTTTTAGGTTTTTCAGACATCGTGTTTGACCGTTCGTCTTATTCAAAATTTTTTAATAAATATTATTTATTTTGTTATGACTTATTTTATCATTAGAGATACTTCAATAATGATTTATTTATTTTATAATTTGCACAAAATTTTTGAATAAGATGAACGATCAAACACGATGTGTGAAAAACCTAAAACGACACTTTTTCTGGGACGGAGGGAGTAGGTCGTTTGCAGCTAGCTGCTTGTGTCCAGTGCCAGGACTCCAGGAGCAGCACGCTCTGTCCAGATGCTAGTGCATTTGTTGTTCGTGATTTGATTTTCAATTTCTTGTGTTGTCACTTTCATCTACAGGAAGAAATCACTACATGATTATTCAGCTAAGGCCTTGTTTAGTTCCCCAATTCTCCCCCCAAATTCCACTATGCAAAAAGAAGATTCCCCGTCACATCAAAATGTCGGCAAATGTATGAAGTACTAAATGTTGATGAAATCAAAAACTAATTGCACAGTTTTGTTGTACTTTGCGAGACGAACATTTTAAGCCTAGTTAGTCAAAATTTGGATAATTTTTACCAAATACAAACGAAATGCTACAGGAATTCTGATACAGTGTTTTTCTCCCCAATTCTCTCATCTAAACGTGGCCTAACTTCAGTCATGTGCAAGTGATCGAGTGCTTCCCATATCGTCGGCTTGATGCAAATTTCATTTCTGCAGGAGCATCAGGTCTTCAGTAGTTCTGAACTCAATTTTATTCTCTCTGATTGCAGCTTAGCTTGCTTCCTGGTGCCGTGCGTTTGCCTCAGGCTGCTAGTTCCTGATCGTGTGTAGCCTTCTTAGTCCCTGTACTTGTGTTTGATCAACAGCAGAAGAGCAAGCTCTTTGTTGTTGTGCGGGTGATTTCTTTGTTCAGTTTTGAATTCTTGGTTTTGATTGATCAGGAGTTCTGGTGTTGCATCCGTGAATATAAGGAGCAAATGTTGGCCAATTATTGGAATATATAATTGTGCTTGAATCATATTTCCGAGCTTCTTGTTTCATCTGCGGTTTGCACGTTTAGGCTCCGATTTGAGTTCCATCTTTTGCGTTGGTCTTCTACCGTAGCATGGAACTTATCTAGGTACTCTTGTCACCAGTTGACTTGGGTATTTTAGATTTGGGAACGGTCGTTGTGTCTTGTTCTTGGCGGTGAACTTGGGGACAGTGGCTGAATATTTCGAAAGAAATTTAAGACTTCCATTCACCCCCTTCTGGTCGCCATTTCCGGTCCTTCACTTCTTCATCCCGACCACAACTATAGATACGCCTGTCATTGGGGAGGGTATGGACATACCCGCACCTGTCCATACCCACACCCATGTCTTAGCTTATCCACGCATTCCCCTCCCCACTTTTACTCATACCCGTTTCCCCATACTCAATTACTCATTGGATAATCGAGCAGCGACCGGTTTAGCGAGGGCTTGGTTGGCTGTGCGGCCACGCGGGGTCATCGTCGCCAAGCAAGGATGCACTCAACGCCGCACCTCGAGTCCTTGACGTTCCTGGCGTTTGCCGCCACGGCGCGTGCGGCGCCGGCGCCACGCCATGTCCGAGCTTGAAGTGCATCCACAGCGACGTCCAATCCTCGCTGCCAATGCTATCCGTCTTGCTTTGGGTGCACCACTCGTCCAAGAGGTCCCTCGCGGCGGCGGGGTCGTCGGCGTCCATCTCCATCGCTGCAGACATCGGCGTAGTCCGCGCAGCGGACAAGCACGGAGCGGAAGACGATGACCCGCTCGGAGCGGACGAGAACGGAGTGGAGCAGACGAGCACACGCATGGAGCGGAGTACGGAGCATAGTCTGCCGCGCTTGTGCCCCGTCGAACGGAACGCCCGGCCGAGGTCGAGGGACTCGGGCCACTCGGAAGAGCCCTCTCGCGCAGGTGCAGCCAGCGACAGAGATAAGAAAATCTAGCGATCAGTTGGGGAAGGAAAGGATGAACGAGTTAACTGCATAACCCTCACTACTACAGAGTTGGCCTTTTGTCCCGTGCCTAAACAGCCTTTCGTCCCGGCTCCGGAGCCGGGACTAAGGGTTCGAGACTAAATGTCCCACCTTTATTCCCGGCTCCGCGGCCCGGGACTAAAGATTGTCTGTCCTAAAAGATTACTTAGAGCATGCCAATCATTGATTGTTACGAACAACAATGCTCGCATGTCGAAGTGTTCCTATTTATACTCATCCCACACACGCACACCTGGTTTGCTCCATAGAAGCAGGAGTTCCTCAACTAATGGCCTCAGGTAGACATCGATGTCGTTGCCAGGTTGCCTCAGGCCTAGGATGAGCACCGACATCATAATGAACTTCCGCTTCATGCATAACCATGGAGGAAGGCTGTAGATACATAGAGTAACAGACCAAGTGCTATGACCTATGGTCCCCAAAAGGAATCATACCATCCGTACTTAAAGCTAGCCTTAGGTTTCTTGCGTCTTTTGCAAAGTTCGGGAATTCTCTGTCTATTGCTCTCCACTGGGACCCATCAGCAGGGTGTCTCAACATGCTGTCTACCTTACGATCTTTTTTGTGCCATCGCAACAACTTTGCATGGTCCCTATTTCTGAATAGACGTTTCAGGCGTGGTATTATAGGAGCATACCACATAATCTTGGCAGGGATTTTCTTCCTGGGATGTTCTTTGCCCTCAACATCGCCAGGGTCATCTCGCCTGATCTTATACCGCGACGCTTTACATACGGGGCATGCATCTAAATTCTCGTAGTCCTTGCCATGGTACAGGATGCAGTCATTAGGACATGCATGTATCTTCTGAATTTCTAATCCCAAAGGGCAGACGACCTGTTTTGCTTCGTACGTAGTGGCGGGCAATTCATTTGCCCTCGGAAGCATCTTTTTATTTATCTTCGGTAATTGCTCAAATGCCTTGTCAGATATACCATTCCGTGCCTTCCACTGTAGCAACTCCAGTGTTGTACCCAACTTTTTCTGCCCATCTTTGGCGGACAGGTACAGTAATTTCTTGTGATCCTCTAGCATGTGGTCAAACTTAGCCTTCTCCTTGTCACTTTTGCAATCTCTTTGTGCATCATGAATGACATCACCAAGAGCATCATCATCTTCAGCGAGTGCGTGTTATGCACCTGCCTCTTCTTTAGCTTCCCCCATTGCAATATCAGGGAAGTCACAGTATTGAACAAGAATGTCGTCAGGGTCCAATTGTTCTTCTTCTTCGTCTTCTTCCATTATAACACCGCTTTCTCCGTGCTTGGTCCAATAAATATAGTTTGGCATGAAACCTGATCTATACAGGTGTGAGTGAATAATTCTTGAGCTAGCATATTCCCTCGAATTCTTACATTCAGCACATGGACAACGCATGAAACCGTCCCGCTTGTTTGCCTCGGCCACACTAAGGAAATAATGCACGCCATCAATGAACTCTTGAGAGCGGCGATCGGCGTTGTACATCCAATGTCGTTTCATCTGCATTACAAGACATACCATATATATATATATATATATATATATATATATATATATATATATATATATATATATATATATATATATATATATATATATATGAAAATCTTGAACTTATTTAGTTAATGACATAAGTACAACTCGCATGACACCACTACTCAACCGATTAATTTAAGGAAGCCTCATTAGAATGTAGAGAGTCCCAACTAGCACTAAAAAAGTAACACTAAAATGCACTTCAGTAGCACAACGACTTCACGACCAATCCCAACTAAAACAGACATATCATTCGTGATGTGTCCAACATCGACGGGCTTCGGCTCGCTCACTGCCTCATCTGCCGCAGCTGCCACCTTTGCAAGAGATATTTGCACGTGTTCCTCGTGCTCTTCCTCCCAGTACCAGCCTTCACATCCAGTGCCACCCCAGTGAAATTAGAACAAAAAAAGATAGAACTTTAATTATAAAAAATTGGTGCAAACTAACCATAACCATCAAATATATGCGACAAAATAACTCACATTGCGATCCGGACACTTGAAGAAGATACACCCCTTGTTGGGACACTCCTTCACTCGGTACTCCTGCACAATCTTCCCACACTCGCCGCACCCAATGAGAGGGAGGTCTGGCCTATGTCATAGTTGCCATCTACTCTCTAAATATATACTCATTTTTGCAAACTACTGTAAATTCATCTTTTTCTAGAAAAAATGAAACTAAAAAAACTAAAATTCTATACTTATAAACCACGAAATGTGGTAGGCATACTAAGAATGAAACATATATATATATATACTAATTTTAATGAACTAATTGACCCGGCCACACAATTTTGTAAATTGAAGTATTACAAATTTATAATTTTCATAAGCAAATTGAAAGAAGTTAATAAAATACCCTAAATTCTCTATTTCTCTAACTAAACCATGAAATGTGGTAGACATACTAGCAATGAAAGGTGTATACTAGTTTTTATTCACTAATTTTAGCTTCCTTCATCAAAATATTCAAACTATCAAGAGATTAGATCTTAAATTGGCCTAGAAATCATAAAATAAAAAACCACATATATATACACCACGAAATGACAAAGTGCTCTTGCTAAAACATGAAAGGATGAAGCTAATTACCTTTAAAGAAGTCGCCGACGGAGTAAAAGCCTTGAGATGGATCAATGGCCGGAGATGAAAGCAAGAACAAGCAAGAACACAACAAAGAAGAAGCAGAGAAGTGAGCTCTCGGGCTCAGGCTGGGGAGGAAGAAGAGTTGAAATAGGTGGGAGGCACTTTTAGTCCTGATTCCTATAACAGCCCGGGACTAAAGACCAACCTTTAGTCCCGGTTTGTGCCACGGCCCGGGACAAAGCATTTAGTCCCGGGTGGTAACACCAACCGGGACTAAAGGTAGTCTCGATTTGTAACACCACCTGGGACTAAAAGTCTCCCCTAACATGGCCTGGCATCAGAGCCGTTGGGCGGGGGACTTTTAGTCCCGGTTGGTGTTACCAACCTGGACTAAAGTCGTTTTTGGTCCCGGATACAAATTTCGTCGGGACTAATGCCCATTTTAGACATCGACGAAATGTCTGTTCTCTAGTAGTGCCTCCCCGTACCCGTATCTGATCGGATATTACCCATACCCGAACGAGTACGTAATTTTTTATCCATACCCAACCCGTTTCGTATGGATATGGATTTGAATAATGGGTATGAATACCCAGCGACAGGTTTAACAATAGAGCCGAGCCACCTTCCATAGGATGAAGCACAACATTTCTGATGCATTTATTATTCTCCATTTTACTGCAACTTAATTAATGTGCGACTAGCCAACTACAACTCCCTGTGTCATAGAAAACATGACCTTCTAGGATTAAAAAATGTCCTAGAAAACATGATGTTTTAGCTCTTGGACACTAGATTCGTCCATATTTGATTGAGATTGTGGGGTACATGGCTTCCTACATTTCATTTATTCAAGAGCTTATTGCTTAATTAACATGGCACGCATTAATACATAGTGCTACACATATATGTAATTTCCATCAAGCACTTATATATCATAATGTTGTTTTTTTTTTTGCAATGGAGGGGGTACTGCAATGTGGTGGAGTTCTATCGGGACCTTGCTGGTCTTGCAGATCTGGCCTTCATTTTTTTGACCGCAAAGATCCGGCCTTCATTGCCGACAAGAAGTGACACATTGGAAATAGGAGGAGATGCAAACACAACAGTGTAGATCTTGATGATGGGTTGCCTGGCGGTGCACGTTGACACATGGCAGATGTGAGCAGGTGGTGAGCTTTGGTGAGGATGTAAACTAATGCAAGTGTGTGTGCGTTGATTTTTGGCACGGCATAGTTGTGTCAAGGAGGCGTGAGGAGAGGGTGTGGTGGTGCAACCGTGCAAGCGCATTGTACTCCCAGCCACCATAAAGGGCAGAGGTGCGAGATCGAAGAGAGGCCGGCTCTACCATTTGTCACAGTTAGTGATTAGGCTAGCATGATTGATTGGAGGGTAGAAGATTGAGTGGTCGTAGAAGAAAGATAGGGGGAGAGATGGAGAGCACGTGGGGTCTTGAGGTGTGGCTAGAGAATTAATAGAAGAATCGGGGATGACAGCGGGTCCCACATATCAATGAGGGAGAGGAGAGAGGAGAGATGTGGTGGAGGCCAGCAGGTTCGTGGGCTGTTGGCCCAACAAGAAGGAAAGAGGGCGTTGTGCAGACTGACATGGGAGGTGGAACCGTCTGGCTGAGATGAGGAAGGGCTGGGTCCTACCATCGTGTCCAATCCTAATTAAGCTTGAGCCATGAAACGTGAGTCCAAGACGTGTTGAGGATCGAGCAGGTTAAGCTGGCTACCAAACGTAACTCTGATCCGACTCCGATCCATCAATTCAAGAGCGGGGTTTATATAATTTTTTTTTTACGCTTACGCTTAAGGGAAGAAATGTTCTTGGTGGATGCAGGCCTTGGTACCCCAAAAATTTGTATGCAAGATGAGCTTACAGGACTGCCAATCAAGCGAGCCACCAGGTTTGAGAATAAGGTGGGATCCAAGAATGTAGTGGCTGGTGAATCACTGATCAAAAAGCGGATTTTTGAGAGATTCTTCATCGATCTAGTGGCCGGTGAATCACTGATCAAAGAGCGAGCAGCCGCCAGGTTTAATGATACGTAGTAGAGACGCCGCCGCAGGGTATCTCAAGCTAGCAGCTAGTTGACGATCAAACCCGTCGATTTTGAATCCAAACAGGCCAGCAAGACGTAAGTAACGTATCTGCACTCTGCAGTCTGTAGAGCTAGGGAAGCTAGCTAGCTTAGCCTTCTGGGACGCCATGGCATCGCGATTGGTCCTCCAGCAGCTGGGTCGCCGCGCTGCAATCAGATCACCGGAGATGGCGAGGGCGAGCGGCTCCGGTCTCTCTGCGGCAGCGAGAGCTTTCTCTAGCGGATCTACCAATGGAGCCACCGTCGCCTCCAATACTCAGGTTTTTTTTTCGGATCATCATCCATCTCGTTCAACTCCTGCCTCGATAGTATTTAATACTATTGCATATATGCACCTTGTTCAGTCTTTGCTTTCTCTATACGAGCTTTCTCCAAATATTATACGTACTAGTAGCCAAGTCGATCTTGCCCTGGAGATGTTAAAGTTAAGTCTTTTTTTTATTTTTTTTACTGATGTATTATATATATGCATGCCTACAGGGCCTTGGTCATTGCATAGGGGCAAGGCCATCCAAATTTAGGGAAATAGCAAAGCTGAAGAAAGAAGTGAACAACATGGATATAGCATTGAGCCACATCACGAGGAGGTTATTACTGGGCGATGCACTACGCCACCAGGAACCAGCGGCGAGTTCGGGACAGGTCCTAGACGCGCTGGGCTTGGGTACATTTTATGGCTTCCTTGGTGGCTTCATGCTTCATTTTGTTATCTCAAAATCGCAAACCGATAATGGAGGCTCCCAGTGGTAGAACAGTGCGCTGGGCTAGAGCTGATACATATAGCTTTATTTGGTGTATCTTAAAATCATGCATGCTAAACACCTTGTTTGGGAATAAATAAGCTCATCCCCGTTTCGTTCGATTGGTTGATCGATCTATACAGTGTTCCTTCTCATATATGGGGCCATGGGTGGAGGGTGGGACCATGGGAGAGTTTGATGGGGCTGAAACCCTAGTCGATTTATATACTTATTAAATGGGATTCCGGGCTTTGAGATGGCCCCATTGGGCTCCAGATCCATTATTAGCAGAGGCGGGACACTTAAGGTGTCTACATTAGGTGTGGCCATGGGCGATTGAGACGCCTGCGCCGCCGCCGCAGGTGGCGGCTCACATCACCTTAACTGTGGCCTCTTCCACATGCTTCGTTGCGCAATGAGGAACACGGAGCCTCTCCTTGGACGATGATGGAATGCAATTGGGGCCAAGGATCCGGTTAGTACTCCTGGATAATGGCTGGGGTGGGAGCCCATATCCCGATCCGAGCAAGCTCAGGACTATAGTGATGCGTTGGAATTGGAGTTGTAGAGGAGCTCCTTGGAGCAGCCCGCGGAGCAGCCGCTAGCGATGAACAGCTGCGCGAAGGGAGAAAGGGGGAGGAGTGGCTGGGTGGGCGCCGGTGCTGCAGTGGACGAGTGGTGGCCGGTGAGAGGGGCCGGAGGCCCTTATTGGGGCTGGTGGAGTGGATGAGAGATACATCATCTATATCGCTTCTCCGCGAGAGACGAGAGGCACTCTAACAAATTGCTCTGCTCTAGCTTATGTCTTGTAATTTGGACATGCTCCTTACTCTAGCATGTGGAGGTGGAGCCTCTCAGCCCTTTCAATCCACCTCAGAATCCATACTAGCTTTCATCACGTTAACCATAGTGGCACACATATATATGGCATCTATAGGTTCTGGTTCGTAAGCATTGATGTTTTTCTCATTGAAACATTTTGGTGGTCGTGTTCTTGGCTTGGATTAACAGCAGTACACCTGTCTAAGATATTGTTTAATCTAATATTAATTTCATAAGCAATGTCACCGGAGCACAAATCGTTGTACGGTGTGACGAAGTCACGGTCATGGCGGCTCGCCCCCTTGAGGCGTCCGGAAAATAGAATCAGGAGTGCTACACCAGATCTGGTGCGATGACTGTAGTGCCCAAAGCAGCAAAGAAATTCCTATTATAACATTAACACCGAATATTCTGGGAATGTATAGTAGGTAGAGAAGGTAGAGCTGCCCCCTCAGCTCTCCTATAAATGCAATGTCTCTTGAAATAATAGGCGGTAACACAAGACAACGTAACTTACATTTTGCAGTTCACTATTTAATAGATGAGGTAAAAAAGGGTCGCTGCAAGGGTAGTCCAGTTAGTGACAGCAATTGTATAGCGTTGATAAGAGTGAGAAGCACCGGGAACAACAGAAAGGTCCATAGGCAGCTGCTGAGAAAAATCTCGATGGCAAACTCCAGCAAAATTGCTGTTGTAAGTGCAAATCTCCACGATCCATCGACTTGTGTTGGGAAAAGCCTGTGGTATGTGAACTCTGCATTCTACCAGTTACTTGTGGGTGGGATGCCTGCCTCTGCTCTCTCGTCATCCACCTGGTGAGTTTCAGCGGCCTGCTTGGAACCGCCTGTTCCACGTTCTCTTGTAGACGAAATTTACAGTCACAAGTTTCTTCTTTCCAGTAATTATTAGATGATGAAATCCCAGCTAAAATGAAGACATATACAGGAGATATTAACACACAAGAAGAAAGTAAGTTTTGATTAATGCTTATGTGAAACAAATAATGTACTGGTCACATTAATTATTTGACAAATTGGTTGTGTTTGTATCAGATTTGGTTTGGCGCAAGAGAAAAATACAATTATACTCAAATTGTTGGCACCGTCCCTTTCTAATTATATTGGTGTACAAAAATGTCTCGCCTACTTAATCGTTTTTTATGTCACACCTTATTATTAGTGACGTAGCACTTCTAAAAATCAATTCTGTATATGTAGGATGCTCAAAAGGCTACATGTACATGGAGAGAGATGTCTCGGATTTGAGCAATATTAAATGCACATGCAAGGGAAATTGCATGAATTGTGACGGCGATGCTTAGTTAGTATGCAATTAACAGGGTAGAAAAATAAGCTATTTTTGGTTATTTATTTTAGTTTGTGAAAATCGTTTCTAGAGGCTATCTACTTCACTCGCCCTCTTTTGAAAATCACTTCTAAAGGCAGTTCCTTTTCGATAGAGGTGGGCAAGAAAATGACTTATATGAAATTTTGTTTCTCCTGGCTTTGACAACAGTTTTTTTGGTTTGTAGTGTATATAAATTAATGTGTTCCGTTTTACATTTTTTTTACAAGTATCTCCCACCAACGTAGACTCATAGAGATAAAAGTATCTCACAGCTGTCTCCCGCTCAGCCGCCATGTGCGCATGTAATCACCGCCATGAAATGGGGGATGGGAGCAACACGCTGCAGTCGCTGGAGTTGGTGGGGCCGCTGCCATGCAGAGGAGAGTGGATACTGGTAAGAAAGTAAGGAGTTCTCTCCGTGTTGAAAATACTGCAGGGTTTGAAGTCATTCACAATGAGAAATATGACTAACCATTCTTTTTCAACTACCAGGGTTTAAAAATAGTAGAATAAAATAATTCTGATAGCTAAGCATGACATTTTATTTAGTCGGAGGCAATAGGAGTACAGTGGACGATAGCTGTTTCAAATTCGAGTATATGTTTCTAATAGGCTACAGGATCATAGTAAATCAACAAGATCTTTATTTTTAGAAAAAATTTCCCCCGGGTTATATTGAACAAAGAAAACATGTTCAAGTGTTCATTATGCGTAAATTTGTTTGAAACTTCAAGCATAGCATTAAAGCAGCAGGCAGCATCTGGTGCATGATATATATAGGTTTCACCAAATAACTTTTGCGTAGTGAGTAGTAACTGCATGAGAACATGCATATATCAATACCAGTCGAAGACCTCACATACATCTGAATAATCACCTCCATATATAGAGATGTGAACATCACACCAGCTGCAGAGAAGCAAAAGCCCCACGTACGGGGACATTAGCCATAAAGATTAGGATTTGGATGCGTCAGGATCACCATTTCTAGTATGAACTTCTAACTTAGCTGCTGCCTAGCAGAACCATGTGCAAGAAAGTGTCCTGTGACTGTGGTTAACAGCCTCACAGTCAATTTGCTCCTATTAACCACCCTGCTTTGCCATGGCCAGCTCCCCGGACACGAAGAAATGATTTTTGGATATGGAAAATGTACATACCGTTTTCTATGGGATCTGTTGTTTGGACTGGAAGCTAGATGTGTGTAAGGCCATGCCTCAATAGGAATAGGTCCATTAATTAAATAATTGTTGGGGTTTAGTGTCGCGACATGGCACGGCAAGATGGGCAAACGTTATCCCTCCGAAGGTCGAGCCTTCACTCATCCTTGTGCTATTATCGAGGCAATAATTTGTTTCATAAGTGAGCCAAGTGATCTCTCTTTTGTTGACATTTGAGACCTGCCTTTATAGGATACGGTTACATGTATTTCATTTACACAAATACCCTTTGCCTACTGCAGAATATGTCAAAATATTCCCATTTATCCAGTACACACAGTCACAAGGACTGGAGGGAGTTTTACATTCACAACCGCCCATCCAAATGGGCCCTTATTGAGTCGTGGTCCGGCCTGTTGGGCCATTGGGCCCATTTGGTCAAGGGTAACTTTCATCTAGCCTGGAGGCTCCCAAAGGGGAGGCTTTCGAGGTTTTTCTGAAGGCTTGTGTGGCACCATGCTCTCGGTATTCGCACGTGGCATGCTTCCAAATGGCATGATTCTAAAACAGGATATATGTTTAAGTATAACGTAGTACTAGTACACAGCTAGACGGAATACCCAATAATCCAACGATGCCAAATGGATAGCTCTCGTTGGCCGGGCTCTTCCTCATGGTCTATGTACAGCATGGTTGTGCTTGTGCACATCAATCGCGAGATCGAATATGTCTGCTCAGGCTTGGCTGGTCGGCTGGCCAGTGGCCGCTTGGGCCACACTTCAAATAGAAAATTAGAAATACGCTTTTTATAATAAACTAGATAAAGTGCTCGTGCATTGCAACGGGAGAAACAAAACTATAAACCATTCATGAAGAATGTTGACGGAAATAGCGTGTATCTATTGATGTTCATGAAGAATGTCGACGGAAATAGCGCGTGTCTATTTATATTTTTTCATATTCTATAAAATTTAAAATCTAAGAATTAGTTCATGGGGACAATGATAATCATAAGTTAATGTTGGCAATAATAAGACATTGTCTTATTAAGCCGGTATCAAATTAAAATACAATCTTGATGGATCTTTTCTCTTGTTGCAAATCACATAGAAAAATTCAATGATTTACAGTAGAACCACAACCATACTAGCTAGGATCTGTCAGTGATCGAGGCGTCATATTTAAATTGATACTTTGCCCTCACAATCAATAAATCCAATAAAAAAATAAAGCATGAATGAAGCAATAAGCTAACCAAGCATACGCACAGGCTAGTGACCAGTTAGCAACGACAACTTATTCGGCTTTATTTGCAGATTTCACATAGCTGTCTTCCATTATGAGCTTTTTTATTGTACCAAAACATGCATGTACTATATATGAGGAAGGATGAAATTAAAATTTACGTATAGCTAGTAGTCAACATGCATGGCAGGTCGACCTTGTGATCTCTGCAACCTATACAAATTAAGACCAGTACTGTGGCAACCTCGTTTTTACGTTGCGTGGTACTCTCGTGTGAATAATTCTACGAAGGTATTTTGTTACAATGCTTTGATAGAAGAAGCTATACCGAGCGTTTGGTGTCAGTGATCCCGTCGCAGACCAGAGGTTAGGCTTGTGTATCCTCATGCATCCCATGCCCAAATGATTGTGGTGACCATGATCAACTGAAATAATTTGGTATAGACTGATCTAATCACTTTCATGAACGTAGTCTTCACCTACTGTCATACTGTGCACAGCAGCATCACGAATTGTCTTGTGAGATGGAGCAGTGACTATATATACATATCATGTATAGTGCCATGTGAATGATAGCAGATGCGTTTGCACATAACTATTGGTGGCTTCAGTGCACTATATATAGACCCGGCCGTATAATATAAGTAGTAGCCATCACAGCATACCAACACTGTAGTTAACTATATGAGGAAATCCACTCTATTTTCTTTTATTTTAGTGATTAGTGATAGTTGTCAAAAGGGCAACAGAGGATCGATGCACACTCTTAGTCCATTCCTTGCATTCAACGGTCCATTTCCGACAACGTACAGTGTTCAGACTGTACGTTTACTAAGTCTTCGGGCTTGTAAGATTATTGCAATGCTTGCATTCAATGGTCCATTTTCGTACATGGGAATCCCAAACCCAACAGAAGTCACTTTGTTAAAATTGCCACATGTTAATTAGACAAGAATAAAAGTAAAATGGCCATATACATGTTGATAGTTTAAACACAATCGCCATAATCACCAGACAGATTGTAATAAGAACCATGGGTGAAAATGATTTTCATGGGCTGTCCACATTACATATTGTAGGTGAAAATGAGTTTCACCAATGGTTCATAATGCAAACCATCAGTAAAAATGTGTGACACCCCAACCGTGTGCTTCCTCAGGGTGGTCGAAATGTGGGTCCACATGCCATGTGTCATCGTATGTGCTAGTGGATGGGCATGGACCAAAGGGCCCACCACCCTGTATCCGTGCTTCTTTCCCATTGGCCCCTCTCTATCTCCCTCCCCTATTTTGCAGAAGGGCTGTAGAGACGGACTCTGGCCGGGCAGCCCAGCATGGCTCACCAAGTGTGGTGGCTCTGGCATGGTGATCTTTGGGCATAGCCTAGCATGGTGGCCCAACTTAGCGAGCGGTCTCCTGGCCTGGAGACCGCAACATGGGAGGCCTTCGGCGTGGCCTGTGTAATGCTCTAGCTGCACGGGTAGCCCCCCAACATGGGCAGCCTTCAGCTTGGCCAGACATGGCACCCCAACGTGGCCCCCTTGTGGCACCCTAGCGGCGTAGGTGCCCCCTGGTCGGTCCAGAGGCCCCAATGTGGCGCCTCAGTGGCACGGAAAACACTAGCATGGCAGCCCGTCCGTGCAGGCTCCACGACCGTGGGCTAGCAGGTGGCACCTTGGCTTGGACAACACCTAGCTTTTTAATTTATTTTTTGAAAAATCGATATGACCATCACCCGAAAATATTCTCCGGTGATATCCCATCGGTCATTATCAGCTCTCACTTTCACCAACGAGGTGAAAACTGGCCATGAAAATGTTTGCGTAGTAGTGATGGATAGATGTATGCTACAGTTTAATGATAATAAATGCAAACTTGAGTCTCGTTTAGATTGCAAAAAAAATGAACTCGATGAATAGTACCACTTTCGTCTTATTTGACAAATATTATCCAATCGTGGACCAACTAGGCTCAAAAGATTCATCTCTTAATTTCCAACTAAACTGTGTAATTAGTTATTTTTTTACCTACATTTATTATTTCATGCATGGATTCAAAGATTGATGTGATGAAGAGAGAGTGAAAAAATTCTAACTTTTCATGTGCATCTAAACAAGGCGTTATACTGCCAGTTGGCCCAATGGCCCAATCCATGTCGGGTTGATGGCTGTTACTGTGCTGTGGACAAGGCAAACTCATGCTCCAAACATTGATGATGACTCTCACATCTACCTCCATGAGTCCGCGGAGCAGCGGAGACTGCTTGGCTAAATGTATGCATGTCGGTCATGGATGAAGCTTCAGAATTCCCAATGCATCCCACTCCATATATATATGTGTATTGGACTCAACGCAAGATGAATATGGCATATCAAAGGACGTTCGCTCATGTCTATGTCCCCGACCATTATATATTCTGTGGGAACGCAAGCGATCTAAGCAATAGGTATTTATGGGTATAAATATATGTACAAGTAGTTTGCATTAATGGGTGACTTTGAGTTACATTATTCACTGGTACGACCTACCAGACCGGATGATACCAATAATATAATTGACCCCATGTGCCAGTTTCCAAAGGTACAGTAAAAAAAAGAGTAATAAATAATAATAGGTTTATTTGGTGATGGGCCGAGGGCAATCCCTAGTAGGCAAATCATTTTTAGATATTAAGCGACTATAAAATAATTGTATAGGCGGCTAATTGGTCTGTCTCTACTTGCCTGTCTCTAGAAATCAATTGTTTCTAGAAAGCGGCTATCCAGGCAGTCCAAGATATTGAATTCTAGAGGCCAGCCAAAATCCAGCCATCTCTAGGAATCGTTTTACAAAATTTTACAAATTAGGCTAAAAATAACAAAAATATTTTCTAGAGAGATTCACTAGTCAACACTGCGGCCATAAGTTACAAGTCACACGAGTTTCATGCACATGTAGTTGGCGGGCATCAAACTCGAAGCGTAAGCCTTGTGCATTGCTTACTTAGCATTGCTCCTCAAAATCAAGTGGCTAATACAATCCTTTTGTATTTACTTCTGCAGCACAGCGTAAGCCTTGTGCATTTTGATTTAGTGGCATTCAAAAATGGTGGTGTCTTTAAAAATTGTTTTTGTAGTAGTGGATGATCCATAGTCGTGGGGGACCACCTGGTACTTCTTCCTGCCGCTGTGTAAATGTGATTCTGCTGCAGAATCATGTTCTAGTTCCCTTATAAAATATGAGAAATTTAGTGCTTGAAAAAAAAACTAGAGTCTAATGATTATAAATCAAGAAGAACCAAGGTAGAGGAACTTAAGTTGTGGGCCGGAACCAAAATTTGTAGGCTAGAAACTAATTTTAGATTAATTTTAAAGGATAAACTAATACTTTCACATTTCAGAAGTTGCTCTCTCCTCTCATGTCTTCCGCAGCTTCTTCCTCCCTCTCCAAGTGTGGATATCATGGCAGCCCCGGGCAGGTGCGGCTGGCAGGGCGCGGGATCTGGCGCAGAGGCTCCTGGCATGCGCTGCCCCCAGTAGGTGGCCTCTACAATTTCCTCCCTCTCTGAGAAGTCAAATGTCGATGCTACTGTTCGTTGCCGGCAGCCATGAAGCGTGGACGCCGCCTGGATCAGGCCCTCGTGGGCAACGAGCTGTGGGTGAGCCGCCCTCGCGAGCCACCGTCGGGGCCGGCCTCCGCTCGCCGTCTCCTTGGGGGTGTATGTGAAGGTGTTGGTGAAGGGTGCCATCGGAGGTGGAGGTCGAGGGGGCCGGCCTAAGGCGGAGGTGAAGGGGCCGGTCGGAGGTGTGCCACTGGGGACGAGAGGCGAACGCCGCTTTGGCCGTGCCCTTGCGAGCCGCCGTCGGGGCCAGCCTGACCTCGCCATCTCCGTAGTCCGAGTGTGGCAGCATCCCCAGCGTGAGATACGGCTCGGGGCACGCCAGGAAGCAGTTGATCATCAGCATCTGCGACGCGGCGTCACAATCCGCTAGCATCTCGGTGGCGGCGCCGGAGCAGATCTCTAGCGCGTCCAGTGCCACCTCCATGAGCTCCTTGAACAGCCGCCAGCTCGACTGCTGTCCTGAGGGAGACGGGAGATGCGGTCCCTGAGACTACCCGCAGGCCGCAGCAGGTACTGTAAAGGATACTCTAAAGCTTTTCTGTATGAATATAGAGTAAAAACTGCTGTACTGGATACTCTAAAACGATACTCTATCCTTTCTTTCACTCTATACTTAGAGTGGTACAGTACTTACTCTATAGTGGGGCAGTGGCGGACCCCACTAGCTAAACAAAGGAATTCTGAGTAGATAAACAAAAATGACATCACGTTGGGCCCATGCATCATTTTGAGTAGAGAAACACAAATGAATTGGCGGTGGAAATAACTCCACGTGGCCATCCATCCAGCCGTCCAAGAGGTCCACATTAGCGATCCGGGGCTGATCCAACTTGCGCGGCACACGAGACGTGGTGAGGATGGCGCGTTCGCTACAACGGACGGCACAGAGAACGAGGCGGGATGGGTTGTGTGCATTTGATCTCTGTGGCTGAGCGTGTGGCATCCAGGTGTGTGGCCACTAGTCTCATGCCACGTGACGGTGATTTCTCAAAACTGGGGGTGGCGCCGGTGGTTTT
Source organism: Saccharum spontaneum (assembly GCA_022457205.1). Taxonomy (NCBI): domain Eukaryota; kingdom Viridiplantae; phylum Streptophyta; class Magnoliopsida; order Poales; family Poaceae; genus Saccharum; species Saccharum spontaneum. Next base: position 6,895,056 of record CM039586.1, on the reverse strand, counting down.
GGACCAGGAGCGAGGAACGAGGCGAGGACAGCGGGCCCAGCGCTGGAACTCCGTGCTGCATCTATTTCTCATCGCGCGCGCGGCTAATTTCTGTAGGCAGGCGCCCTAGAAATGACCGCCTCGGACCGAGGCGGTTGCGTTATACCAGTGTCCACCTCGGTTAAGCATTAACCGAGGTGGTTGTTAGCCCGGCTGTCCTACCTCAAATAACTAAGGCGGGTAACCAGGCTAACCGTCTCGGAGCCCCAAAGTAAAACGTTGTGCAAAAGATTTTCTGTAGTAGTGCAAAACAAGGCAGCGTTGCACCACTGTGTACATGAGAGTCTCAGAGGCTAGCGATATGGTCACAATGGACAGCAATGAATCTCAAGACATGTTGCTGGGCAACAGAGCATAGCTGAATGCAAGAAAGAACCATGAGACGGAAAGACGTAACCTGGTGGGCTTGGATTCCCTGCATTCTTTTCAAGTTCATAGGTCGTGGGGATGAGTTGCACCAGGACTACTCCCATTGCCTCCCACTCTTATAGCAAGCGCTACTGTCATTTTTGTGTTTGAAACTACCATATGAAAGGGGGGGAAATAACATGAAGAAAAATATATAGCACGATTGTGGTGTTCTCAGACGTCGTGGTTGTGGGAATCGATTGCTTATATAAAGATGCTAGAGCCATTCAATGTACATTCTTTGTTTCATTCATACCTAATTAGTGTACTTTACTAACTTACCAAAGTAAATTTTTTCTTTCTGAAATCATACTCGTTATTTCAAACTGTTCTGACAAAGACAAGATATGGGTCCTAGCATTGAGGGCATTTCAATTGGTCCTGAGCCATTAATTGCTCTCATCCACCAATGAAACTTAATTTGAACTGGCCCAGGATTGGTATTAGTTGTCACGTCCAATAAATTATGACAGAGATGTGGGGTCACTCCTAGCCTCTCTCTCCGTCGTTAAGGAACACGGGGGAGTGGTCGAGGGTTTCCCACAAGTATAAGACTAAGCTGTCTCATAGGGACGATCGACGGTAGAAGAATGCGAGATGACGGAAAAATGCGGATAAATTGCCCATTAATTTGTCCGGAAAAGACCCAATCCGTTTCTTACATGAGCACCGCGGGTATTTATAGATCATACCCAGAGGCAAGGTGGAATTACAGTGGGATTAGAACTCGGAGGGTAAGTATTATACACAATCCAAGGGTACGGCGGTAATCTTCTTCCCTTGGCTAACAACTCCCAGGCCCCATCGCCCCAATGGGACCGACACCGCTTTCGGGATGGTCCCCTCCCGTGGTGAGCGGCAACCTCCGCGCGCCTTCAGCGAGGGTCGCCTCGTCGTCACCATCCTCGCTAGCTTCTGGCCGTGCTCTCCCGACCTGGTTGACCCCCGAGTGCGCCACCTGAACACAAGGGGAAGACACAGTGGACAAGAAACCCTCGCGGCGAGGGTTAGTGCTCGCAGCGGGGTAAGTCAGTTTGACCGGCTGTAGGTGCCCGGGGAGGAGTGGTGCCGGGGGGAACCTCCACCCAACAAGAGACTTTGGGGGGTTGTTTAGCATCTTTGGACCCTTGGTCTAAAGTTGCTCCACATGAGAGCTGTGAAAATTTTGGTTATTCATTCAACACTACTCCTGTAATTTTTGCACTATCAGGAGAAGTATTAGAAACTCATGTTTAATCTAACCACTAACAAAAATTATTCATGCAACGTTCTCTTTACATTTATGTTGCATCCCATGTCTCATGACATCGTCAATCCAAACTTTGACTTTCATTTTTTCTAACATATTTATTACTGCAGAATTTTATCTAGAAGATAAAGTGAAACTATTGTGATTGTTCTACCATTGAGGTCCTGTACGCCGACGGGTACGCCTGGGACGAGCACCATCTACGTTTTCCGACCTGAGGTGCAGCGCTTTGGAGCGAGCTGGTAACACTATGCTAAAAGGTGAGCAGATGACAATCACTTCGAAGTTCTAACTGTAACTGCAGACAAAGAAAGCTTAAGTGAGAACTACCGACGATTGATAAACCACCTTCCAACAGATTGATTACCTGGATTTACTTTAGAGGTAACCTGGTCAGGGCTTCAGAGCGGAACTACCAGTGACTGCACGAGGTGAGCAGTGGGCACCAGCCTCGTTGTAGGTGCTGGTCAGCACCAAGCAGTCACGCAGCCGTGCAACCTGACTACCTGACGGCGACGGAGTTCTAAGTGAGGTGAATGGGATTAGATAGGGTCTTGGCAGCCTACCTCCTTGCTGATCTACTGCCGTCTCTGACCTGTCTAGAAATGATGAGATGTGAAAGTATTATTATAACCTTTAAATTTAATTTTTAACTAGTTCAGACTCACATATTTTAGGTTCCGGCCCACTGCTCGAGTTCTTCTGGATTAGTTCTTTCTATTTTATAACCATTAGATCTATCTAAATAGATAGCTCCTATTTTTCCTAAGCAACGTAAAATTTCTCCATTTAAATATAGAGATTAATTTGGTTGGTTCGTCATAGCCACACATTCAAACAATAAGCATGATAGAGTTTTATGGAAAATTTTAAATGTTTTGGAAGTTCAACTTTACTCCAATTTGCATAGTTCGCATTCTATTAGCGAGGTGTAGGAAATCAGCTGTACGAATGTGACACCCAATAGAAGCACAAAAACAATTCAAAGACTGAAACACAAAGTGGACCTGTTCATCATCTGAGAGATACAGCTGCTGCTGCTGTGGGCTATGGCTGAAATTGTCTCAGCGGGGAACTGTAGCGCAGCTGCTGCAGCCGCTGCTCAGTCGCAGCAGAGCAGGCCCAAACATGAAAACACAGAAGACTGAATAGAAGAGTCCGTTGTCAGTTCGTGAGTTCGAGTTGTGGACACACAGCTTGCGTTGAATCCTTCAGTCTCGTCATGTCGCAGCTTTAGCACAAGCTAGTGATGCAGCTTTAGAGGCTATTTGGTTCCTCGCCATGCCACGCGACAGCAAAATTGAGGCCGCCACACCTACAGACACAGCTATTTGGATCACAAATAAACTTCGGCATGCCACAGCTTTTACAGCAGAACTCGCCACAACTGTGGCGGCCCTTTTTACCGCCGCAAGTGTGGCCACGCCACAGAGCACATGGCGATGTTTGGCTGGGAACCAAACAGCCTCTTAGTGCCACTAGTCGGGAAGTTTGTGTGCACGAAGGTGACCACCAGTCAGGAGCTTTAGCTCCACCGTGGCAGTTCAATGCCGCAGAATGGGATGATGGGATAGGCCCACTGGTTGATTCATGACTACCTCTGCACAACACATCTTGCAAGCATGTTTGATCTTCCTGCTGCCACCAATTCCTATATTTTTTATCTGAACTATTGATCATACCTCATGATGTTGCTGTGCTATCGATTCCAATTTATCCTTGCTATATGTCCCACAGTACTTATATCCTTATCATGCTCATGCAGTTGTTTTCTCTAATAATGCCGTTTTTTTAGAGATGAGGTGACGAGTGATTGCTCTATGATTTGTATATAAATAGGAGAGTTGAGGTAGGCAGCCATCGCTGTTTACATGTACTGAATGCAAATAAATTCTGACAACTACCATGTGGGAGATAAAAAATATATTTTTGACATAATATATGTGCATGTACATTGTGATGAAATCCTTCAATTTCATAGGGTGTGGTGGAGCTCTTTCCTCTTTCGTCTTATACTAGAACTGACTTGGCAGCTTGCAGCTCCAGTCCACTGCACGTCAAAAAGACACTTCTCGTTCTCCTTCCATCAGCAAGGCGCCAAGCATGCAGCAAGTAGGGGCCATGCTGGCCGCTCACCATTGGGCCCCTCGTCTCCTGCAGCTGGCGCTAGGCCACTAAGGCCCTAGGTCGCCAGGCGCTAGGGGTGACAGCACTGCACAGAGCTCGATCTGCTTGTTTCTTCAGTACGTGTTTCCTGGCCTCTGATGGGTGCTTCCTCTCAGCTCCAACACTCTGCGAGTACTTCGCATGCCATGGAGATGGGAAGATGAGGATGAAATCATCGGGGGTGCTCTGAACTTCACGGTAAGGTACCTAGGTCACCTGTCCCAGCTCGTCCATAAGGTGCATTCCCTCCTGAGTCCTGACTCCTGAGTGGTGACGAGTAAACATTCCACTGTGTAAATTCTAAAAACTATGTGATGTAGACTTGAACCTCATTTGTAATCCATTGTGAAATGGTGCATAGCCTCATTTCCACTGTGTGGTGCAATTGTGTATGGCTTGCAACACTGCACAACATATGCATCATAGGATTTCATGAAAATTTTTAATTATTTTGAAAATTCAACTAGTCTCCTATTTGAATAGTTTGAATTCTATTAGCGAGGTTTTGATTTTTACAACATTCAACACTAACAATTCTTAATGCCTTGTCAAACCTGTTAAACACAAAGCTATAATCCACACTAGAGCTAAGCATGCATAAGATGTATAGCAAATCAAGTGTGCAGATATGACGGCTGTGTTGGGACATTATGCCATATTCATATGGGCCAAGTCCCCTAGAAGAGGCCCAACTAGCACCATTGGAGTGGTATGTAAAACCCACCCCCACCGAAGGGTCGCTTATAAGTTTCCACTTACCTATATAATGCCAAGATCATGAGGGCAAGGGGGCTCTCCTCTCTTACTATTTTTTCGCAAATCCAAGCCGCCGCCTCACTCTGCCCCCTGTATGTTGGAGCCTTCCTCGGCGGACCTTCTCCATGCAGCCTCCGCACTAGACCATTTTTGTAGAGCCTTTTCCGCGGATCCTCCGTTATGGAGCCTTCTCCGCAGAGCCCTTATACAAAACAATCAATCATCATGTCTTCGTCCATCAAGCCTTCGTCCAAGACATTCGTTTTGGGCCTTCGCCTTAGACCTTCGTCGGGAGACCTTCTTCGGCCGGGCCTTCGTCGGAGTCCTTCCCCGGTCGGGCCTTCGTCAAGAGACCTTCGTGCGAAAGACCTCCTCCTGCCGGCCTTCTCCCGCCGCCCTCCGCCAGGAGCCTTCTCCCGCCGGCCTTCTCCAGGAGCCTTCCCCCGCCGGCCTTCTCCAGGAGCCTTCTCGAGGAGCCTTCTCCCACTGGCCTCTACCGGGAGCCTTCTCCGGCCGGGCCTTCATCGGCAGACCTTCTTCGCACCAAGGAGCCTCCACCTCTCCATCCTATTCGGGATGCTTGTCCCAACATTGGCGCCCACCGTGTCTAGAAGTTTGTCGAGTGCATTCTATCGGGCACTCGGCAAACAGCCACTTTGCTGAGTGCCGAACACAAAACACTCGGCGAACGTGAAGCACTCAGCAAAGTGGTTGTTTGCTGAGTGCCTGAAATTTAACACTCGGCAAACAGGTGGTTTGCCGAGTGCTGGACACAAAACACTCGGCAAACAAGAAACACCCGATTTTTCCCCTTTTGCTACTCCGATTTCTCTTTTTATCTTCGGTTAAAACTTGTAACTAGTTTTTCTCCGTCCTACTAACTCCAAATTTGATTTTTTTCTAAAATTTTCTAAAATCTTGCTCTATCAATTTATTGTGTTCTTATAGCTATTACTTGAGTTATATTTTCTTGTGACTTTCAAAATTATGAATTTCAAAAAAATGACAGCTTCAAAGCACATTTTGAAGCAGTAAACTAATTCAAATGTAAAAGTTTTCAACTACAAAGTTGTATAACTTCGCAAGATCTACAACTTTTATTTTGGTCATTTCTTCATTCGACAAAACGATAGTAACGTTGTTCACAAAATCTACATCTCTCATATAAGATTTCTGAACAATATTACTACCACTGTGTCAGATGAACAAATGACTAAAATAAAAGTTGTAGATCTTGAGAAGGTATAAAACTTTGTAGTTGAACACTTTTTTAATTTGAATTAATTTTGATAGCGAAAAGTACATTTGAATTTCTCAAATTTGAAATTTGAATTTTTCAAATGACATCGGATGGAGAAACAACCAAAATGAGAGACGTAGATCACAATAATTTATGAAACTTTGTAGTTGTCAACTTTTTTATTTAAAATCATCTTGTTAACGAAAACTAAGTATGAATTTAGAAAAATTTGAAATTTATTTTTTTAATGTATCTCGGATGGGGAAATAGCCAAAATAAAAGTTGTAGATCTCGAAAAGTTATGAAACTTTGTAGTTAACAACTTTTTGATTTGAAATCATCTTGTCAACGAAAACTACATTTAAATTTCTCAAATTTGAAATTCAAATTTTGTAAACGACCTCGGACGAAGAAACTACCAAAATGAAAGTTGTAGATCTCGAAAAGTTATGAAACTTTATGGTTGACAACTTTTTTATTTGAATTCGTTTAGAGCCTCAACCAAGTAATTTACACTCGGTTTAGTATAATATATTGGGGAACCAAAACAGAATCTGGACACAAGTGACAATGTGGTGCAGTGGTAGAGGAGGATACGTGCAAGTGGAGGTCGTGGGTTCGAATCCGGCCGGCTGTGTAGCGTGCGAATTTTGCGCGAAAAATGCCGCGACTGGGACAGGCGGGCGCTGGCCGGTGGGGGCCTCCCCCGATTAAAAAAATTTTGCTATTTTTTGGGTTTTTTTGGTTCAAATTTTGTTGAGTGTTTTTTTTACTGAGGGTCTACTCAGCACTCGGCAAAGACTTTGCCGAGTGTCTGACAAAAAGCACTCGGCAAAACTTTTGCCGAGTGTTTTTTGGGCTTTGCCCAGTGCCTCCGGCACTCGGTAAACTAGCTGTGTCCAGCAGTGACACTATGGAAATAAAGGAAATTAGATAAAAGGTGTTGCAACTATATATAATATAATAATTATATTGATGTTTTTTAAAAAATATTGTAATCATGTTGCTCTTATTTATCCTTGATACATTTTCTATCAAATAACCACACAATGGTATGCAACAATTTCTATATAGTTGATCCTAAAACAATTTCTATATAGTTGATCCTAAAACATTAAATAGCTTAGGATCAACTATATAGAAATTGTAGGATCAACTATATAGAAATTGTTGCATACCATTGTGTGGTTATTTGATAGAAAATGTATCAAGGATAAATAAGAGCAACATGATTACAATATTTTTTAAAAACATCAATATAATTATTATATTATATATAGTTGCAACACCGTTTATCTAATTTCCTTTATTTCCATAGTGTCACTGCTGGACACAGCTAGTTTACCGAGTGCCGGAGGCACTGGGCAAAGCCCAAAAAACACTCGGCAAAAGTTTTACCGAGTGCTTTTTGTCAGACACTCGGCAAAGTCTTTGCCGAGTGCTGAGTAGACCCTCAGTAAAAAAAACACTCAACAAAATTTGAACCAAAAAAACCTGTGGGTTGTATGACATGTCTTTATATTTGTCTGTAAGATAAATTTGAGACGCTTAGAGATGGACACCCATCTGTGGGTTGTACATGCCCTTATGGTTTGTATACTATCGTCTTTCCAGATGGATGTATAATATCCTGTACGTTCCACAAATGTTTGGAGTATATCTATTATTCAATTACAATAGTGTTAGAAAAATGTCACCATGTTTACTAAGCAGAAATTATCACATTAATGAAAAAGAGAAATGGATCAACATCTTTATTTTTTATGATCATCTAATGCCAAGGTTATCAAAGAGAGTCTATATAAAATATAATTATTTATCAGTAGCTAAATTCAATTTATAAATTAAGAAAATAAAAATACTAGTTTCATTGTTATTAGAGAGGAAAATTTTCTAAATATAGGTAGTGTTTGGTTGGGAGACAAGGTAGAATGTGATGGTCCTAGCTGTGGTTTCTGGGACGGGATGAAACCGTTATGTGTTTTTTTTTAACCCGAAACCGTTATGTGTTTGGTTGAGGAGATACTGGACTGACCTATTTTTTTTTATGGTGTAGGGATTCCAAAAACTGGTATGAGACACTGACGTATGGAACCCAACTATCAGATGAGACATCATTGCCGATAGTGTCATCACTGTACTAGTATATTGGTAAAAGAAAATTAAAAAATCGAGTAGTAAACTAGCACTACGATGGATGCCGCGTTACTAGCTGAACCATACATTTGGAGTGACCACCAAACAAAGTTGTTTGGAAGGAAAGCGAACAAAGCAACCTATAGCTAGCCGAATGAAATGGGTTGGGTGACATCTCTCCGGAGCCAAAGGAATCATGGACCACGCCCCATCCGAGGTACACCAGCCATTACTCTGTTGCCCACAGCCAGAGCCTAGCAAATCCAAGACAAATGCTCGCAAGAATCAAGCCAATGGAACTCAAAATTGATCGAGCTCTTTATACTAATAGGCAGCATGAATCCCTCACCTTCACAGTATAGTTCCATAATCGAAAGACCACTTCACCGAAAATCTGAACCCAAGAAAACTAGTACCATGTACTCGTAGCACAGATCCCGAACAAACACATAATAGCAGAAGCTTGCGTTTGGCACCCAGAGGTGTTTCTTCAATGCATGCCGCTGCTTGCGTTTGGCACCCAGAGGTGTTTCTTTCTTAATCGTGCACCAGTAATGGGAGAGAGGCAAATTAAGCTATCTAGCCGAGTGGTTTGGCACCGGACTTACCTGTGGAGCTCAGCTAGCTGTGCCAGCCCAAGCTCTTAATGTAGAGCGCACCAGTGGAGCGCGCTGCACTGGTGGGTGAAACACACAGCGCACCTAGCTACTGCTGCAAGCCCAAGCTCAGCTAGCCCAAGTCGTGTCGCAGGGAAAATCCAGTGCCATTGGGTCCTTGCCTGCAGTTGCATTGTGGACAAGTACCCTTGTTTGTAAATTACGTTAGTAACGGGTCCATACCGGTGACAACATCATCTGGTTGAAGTTTTCAGGCATTGACAATATGTGTTGGGGTAACGACACTGTTTATTACAATTATTATATTTATTCATAAAAGGATGTACACAGTGGTTAGGTTTAGGAGAAATCTGATGGAAGATTTGTAGGTGCATGCGTGTGTTGAGTGGGGACATGGCAGATGCATGCGTGTGTTGAGTGGGCACATGGCTTTCTCGGTCCTTGCCAGCTACTTCATGGGAGAGTTCCTTCAATTCGTTTGTATAGTACGATAGAAAGGGGTCCCTAGCTTATTACTGATAACAACCTCCGATTGATATAAGGTGATTACGGTGGTGTCACATTAAGCGCTTTTGGGGACTGATGATTGGATTCATATAACAAAGGCGATGACATGCGTTAGTACATTGATCCGTCATGTCCTAGAGGGCCAGTGTGTAGTCCAAAAAACAATTTCTCTCCTGGTGGATCTTTTGCTGTGTTGGAATGGAACTGTGCCAGTGGTAGGGCTCCACACCACCATTACCCTCCATCCAGCACCTGCACCTCCCATGCAACCAAGCTAAAAAAACAGGGGAAATATTAGCATTTGCAGGCAGAGGTGCTTGTGGAAACATACGCTAGCAGTTTTCTATACAAGTTCTAGTTACATCGAGCTTGCATTGTTGCCTGCTATATATTCTGACGGCATGCTCCACCTAGTGAACCAAAGTACCTTGAGTGCTACGTTAGTTGCACAACATTATCATTCCTTTCATGTCTTGGATATATGTGCTCTACTGTGAAAAGGAAAAGATAATATATTGTTGATGAAGAAAAAAACAAAAGCTTGATTTATTGTAGCAACCACAAACCATTAGTGTGCATAAATTTCATTTCTATTATTTGTGGTAGCATTGAAACCTGCACTAAATTTCGTAGTACAAACACTAGGATGGTCACTGCCTTTGGATGTGTCCGTTTCTTCTTAGCTTGTCCATCTGTCTATATAACAACCCAACGGGACTTGAGGGTCACTGTTCAGCTAAAAAACTATAGGAGTACCCATAAGATCTGGCCTACTAGTAAAAGATATTTTAGAGTGTGGTTTTAGCTTGGCTTCGGAGGCATCAGGAGCACAATGGGCACCACCTTTCTGTGTGGTACATGGCTTTCTAACAGCACCCCTCGTAGTTTGGGCGAGTGAGGGAGTGGCCAGAAGGGCATGCATGCCTACGGGCCTTTGAAGCCATGCAGCTGGGACTGTTCAGGTCGCCACACCGGTCATTATGTGGCCATGTCCCGTGTGGCGAGCAGATCCTTGCCATCTGGAGTACCTGCGTGTGCTCTGCTGCAGCTTGTCTGAGTAGTCCCGTTCGCAGATGGGAATAATTAATCTTATATATACATGATTTTTGTCAAGATTATGAAGCTAGGGAATCAATCTTGCGGGCCCTGACAAAAATCAGAAATGTTTTGTCAAGCTACAAAAAGGTTTAGCACTAAGGCTGTATGATCAACAGATTGGAACATAAAAGGGACTGAATTTGGGCTCGCCTTACTGTCAAACTGACATGAACTGGGTCAAGTTCTTTGGTTTTTCACTGACTTGGGGTTCAAATTTGGATTGAACATCAATAATTTTGTTTAAAACTAAGCTTGGTCATCTTGTCGGCCACCTCCCATGTATAGGTTACGTCTTTTGCTCTGGTACAAAGTTTTGCCACTGTAAAAAGTTTTGAGAAAATTGGGTGCCAACATCTCAGTCTCAGATTAGCATTCAGACTTATCTAAGTGCTGTCCAAATAAAGAGCACTTTGTCTTATCTTTGAGCCCCAACTGCAAGCTCATTTGTGACATACGAAATGTTTCTTTCTTTTTTAATTCACTTTAGTGGAACATGTACAAAATATTTGAAACTCTAAATGATTCGAATGAAAAAAAGTTTGAACTGAAAAGTTTCATATCTCATCGAGTACTACAACTTTGTTTTAGATTGTATCTCCATCCAAGATTATTTGGAAAATTTGAAAAAAGAATGAATTTCAAAACAGAGAACTTTAAAAAATAATTTTTGGACAACAAATAGTTTCAAATGAAAAAGTCATCAAATACAAATAGCATGTATGTATGCTAATAAAAGCAACTCAAGCATCAAAATTACTCGTCAGAGTAAAATGGCTCTTTTTCTGATAGGGAATTATATGCACGTGCGCCTCGTACAATCAACAATAGTACAAAATTATTTCGAAAATATGAATACCTTTAAATTAGGTTATGATTTTTGTGGAAATCGATGGTTGTTGCTGCTTGTAAATACAATTAAAATTTATAGAAAAATACATTTGTGACCCCTGATCATTGCATTTAAATTAGGTTATGCTGTTATCTCCCACCCTTAAAAATGTTGACAAAAAATAAGTTCTCTCTAAAGGCCCCACCCTTTAGAACCCCCCACGCCTCTATAATGTTTCAGTGCAGAGTCCCAACTCCCAAGGGCTCATTGCTAACTAGAAAAATTCTCAGAATGCATGAAAACATATTTCTCTGCAGCATCACTGACCTTTCGTTTTTGTGTGAATTGGTCACCGACCTACCGATATGGAACCATTCCTATAAGGATGCCAATACAACTACTTCACCAAACAGTAAAGTAGAAACGTGCCTTGATACAAGGCCGATCCAACTCAGAACCAAATAGTGCTGGCGACAAGTATGCAATACAACGTATAGAGAGGGTACATGCATATCGCCAGCTAAGGGGTGTGGCCGCTGATTTACTGGACGCAGGCTTGCGCACCATTCAGCAACAGCAGCTGTTAACTGTGCTGCTGCAGCTCTGTTCATACATTTGACTAGAAGTGTTGCTCCTGATGCATCCTAGTCCTAATTTTGTTGGTTACTATTCACCACAACTGCAGGGGAGACATTTCGCAGCTCTGCAGCTGAAGCCCTGCTGATCTGTGTGTATATGGGCGTCATTGCTCTGACATTATATTTACGGTGTTTAGTGCCACGCGTCATTGGGTTCCAGCTGACCTCATAATTATTGTCATTGACTTTGGATGTGTATGAGTCTATAAAGAGAGGAATTGAAAAGCAAAAGCCGATACATATTTAGATAAAGAAACCCATGTCTCACAACACTTACTACCCTTTATCGTAGCCAATACTCCTTGGACCCACAAATAATTGATACATTTGATATTCCAAGGCTTTTGATGCATATCTTTGACTACTAATTTCTTTTATATTGTATTTTAAAATCTTAAATTAAGTATAATAGATATTTTGGAAGAATCTCACAAATATAAATCAAGGAAATACTAATAAAATTATAAGAAAATCCTAATTTTTAATTTGGTTGACTCTAATAATCATTGCCACTAACAACCATTAGATCTATTTTGTTTTATATAAAATTATCCACATCTGCCATTATGAAAATACAGAAGTAACCTCGTCCTACATTTTCAACTGAACTACCCACATATGCCAATATGAAGTCTAATTCGGAGTCCTCCTTGAGACTCAAAATAATTATATTCTGCACATTAATGATTAATTGTGTTGTAAAATGTCACTATGTTTACTAGCTAAGAGGGCCTAGAAATTATATTACCACAGTAGTTAAAAAGAAAAGAAAAGAAAAGATTCCACACGTTTAATTTTTATGACCATCCAATGCTCAAGATTGTCAAAATATAGTATTGTATTTGAGCTAAGATATATAGGACCCATCTTAATACTCTCGCATTATGTGAATCCAAATAACCAATACTCTGTTGCTGGCCTCACCATTACTTACCAGTTTGGTAAAGATAAATTGCACTTGCCTTTTGGCATAAATGTTGTCTGTGATTGATCACTGAGGAGCTGTGGACCACCAAGAGTCATTGATGTCTTTCTTGTATTTCTCTTTTCTTTTTTTGAAATAAAAATTGTATTTCTCTTTTCTTCTAGGGCATTCGCACATTGTTAACATTGGTAGATGTGTCGGAATAGACCAGTATTAGTACTAATAACATAAGGTGCCGTTAGTGTCGTTTGAATACACGCGAGTTGTAGTTCGATGAAGATAATGAATGCAAACTCGTACCGTAGCAACGGGTTTCAAGCGCAAAACCAGATACACCCCATACGTGAGTTCAGGAACTCAAATATCACATATAGCTATAAATAAGAGTAATATCGAAAGACAAATGCTTAATATATATAACATATTATTACAAAAGAAGATAACCTTAGATAGCAAACAGCAGAAAAACACTCCGAACTTCAGACGAAAGCTCCAATTCCATAGGGACAACTGACTGGTTGATCACAAGCTTAACTCCTCCAGACTCTAGCAATCTGATACCTATCTAGGATTTTTATTCAAAGTATAGAAAAGAAAAGCGAGCGTAAGAACATATCGTACTCAACGAGAATAATAAGAATAACATGGATTCATGAGGTTCAAAAAGGCTGACACTGGTTCAACTGCGATTAGCTTTTATGAGTCACGATTTTAAGTGATTGAGTAGCAACAAGTTTATCACAAGCCCACATAAACACATGATCATGTAAGCATGAATATTAAATAGAATAAACAATTAATCAATAGTAATCATCTACTCTATAAGGGTCCAAGGCCACTCGTGACCGTGAGCACGGCTAATATACTAGTTTTACACTCTGCAGAGGTTGTACGCTTTCACCATGAGTTATGATTACCTTTTTGCCCAAGGTGATCAACCTCTTGACCCACTACTAAGGAAGATCGGCAGGGTTCACTATGAAGTCTTTCAAAGGTTCGTCTAACAGGTGTAGCCCGCTAAGGATTCCCCATCAACCAGTAAGATCCCACCCCCAAGGTGTGACTAATAAAAAGACAGAGAAACCTAAGTGCACTACCTTGGCAGGCCGCGGGATCAAACCAATCAGAGCCCCTCTTGCGCCTTTCGGTAAGCTACTACGAGCTAGAAAAGGTCCTCATACTTAACTAAATCCAGAGCCATGTAGCACTCATGGTTGTACTGTAAGTCTCGGATGATCGCTTATAGATAAGTCCTTAAGGAGAGGAATTTAGAGCATCACAAAAACTATGCTCTAGCCCTTTGTTCCTTGTCGCTAAAAAGCATCTTTTAGTGTTTATCGCATATATCATTAGTCAAGTTACAAGATCATGATCTATTTTAAGCGCTAGCATCATACTACGCAATGCACAAACCCAAGGTATCAAGGTACAAGTTCAAGTGCTAGGAAATTCTTATAGGAAACAAGGCATGCAGTATGAATTTAATAATTAAAAGTGAGTAGGTGTCAAGGATGATCACATGCTATACTTTTCTTAAAGTCAGATCTTCTACTGGTCCAAATCTTCAAAGAATTACTTCTTGATCACCACGCAAAGCTCACCGACTGGACAAGATCATAGAGCACCACACAAACATTCATGCAATCATATGCGAAGCAAACAATAGACTAAATTAGAACAATACACCAAACATATGCAACAATAAGTGAGAAGATTTTAAAGATGTCCTACACGCTGCAATGAACACACAGGCCTGATAGTCACGTTAGTTGGAGCTACAGTTTGAAAGAAATGACTACTAATACTTTTATATTATATTAATGATTAAGTCTATATACTTGATTTATTTTCATTGAACAAAACCACGTGAAAAGTTATTCAGACCAGATTACTCAAAACATAATTTAATTCAAAAGCCTGGTAAAATTACTCATAGTTTATTTATAAAGAATGTCATAATTCAATAAAGTTAAACTTTATCTTTGCAAAAGAAAAAGTGTATGTGAAATCAGCTGCTCGAGTTTATCTCATATACAACGTGTTTACTAAGCAACTTAGATTTTAGAAACACATGTATATAAGCAACTAATCACATTAATATTTGATGTATAAATTACCGAGGTATAAAACCTATATGACTTTTAATTATAAATCCAATTATTTTAACGTTAATCAATTTAGCAATTAAATTAATAAAATCATAAACACGTGACATGATAAAACATTAGCACTAGTGCATAGAGCGTGTCGATACAAATCTAATGTAACTTAAAGTGAGCCAAACAGAATTATAACGAAGAATCTGTGGAGATCGATTGCTGAGTATAGTAGGTGTATTTCTATAGTATTTCTGGATTTGTTTTTCTTAAGAAAAACGGCCATAATGCATATGTGACGTGGTGATTGCGTCATCAAGCTAACAACAGCAAAACAAGCAACTCACGGCCGGGCTGCTCTCTGCTAGCTCCGCTTGCTCACGCGGTGTCGCGTCGCGCGTGCGTGCGCAACGGGAGGCGGGATGCAGGGGCTGGCAGGCTCGTTCAGCAAACTTGGGTTCTGGTGCCGATGGCGGCGCCATGGACGGAAGCTCTGCTCTTCTCTCTTTGTTCGGCGAAAACAATATAGAAGCCTCGGATTTCTACGAGCACCGGAAGATAGATAGGAGGACAGCGATCTCACCACAACACTTTGCATGGACGGACACGGAGCGAAGGCGACGCGAGTTTCGGTGGGGCAGACGGTGTGGCTCCCGGCGAAGGTTCGGCGGTGTCCGGCAACGTGTTGCGAATGGCAGCGAGGCTCCAGACGGCGGCGGGCGGACTGCTTCTCGATGGAGAGATCCAAGGCGATGGCAGGAAGGCGTTAGGGCTCACGGTGGCGGCTGTGGAAGGCGTCTACAGCGCCGGTGGCATGTTTGTGAGCTCGGCGAGATCCGACGTGTGCGGCGGCGGCACCTAGGGCTAGCAGGCGGCTTGTGGATGGGAAAAACGGAAGCGGCTACAGATCCTCGGAGCTTTATAGGGCTGGCTCGGCATGGTCCACATGCAGGAGATCCCGAGAGAACCGGATCGGCTTTCGTCGATTTCCAACGGAGAGAGAGAGAGAGGGAGTGTCCGACTCGGACGGAGGTAGGAGAAGGACGCGGCTGACGCGTGGGACCGACTCGTCAGCGAGACAGAGGGTGGAGGGAGACGCGAGCTTCGATGCTAGGCCGGCCTTCTAGCACGACCGCGGCAAAG
The DNA here is from genome assembly GCA_022457205.1 of Saccharum spontaneum. Classification (NCBI taxonomy): domain Eukaryota; kingdom Viridiplantae; phylum Streptophyta; class Magnoliopsida; order Poales; family Poaceae; genus Saccharum; species Saccharum spontaneum. The sequence continues at coordinate 6,879,209 of CM039586.1, read as the reverse complement.
GCTCGCTGTGCCTGCAGAACTGAGACACGGAGCAGGCTAGCAGGGCGAAAATGAGAGAGAAAGAGATGGAGAGGAAGGGAAATTCCTTTTTCTTTTTTTTTCTATTATGAATTTTCAAACATATTTTCAAATACATTTTAATTGATTGAGTTTGAGTTTGAGTCAAAACCAGACAGTACAGAAACTCGTAAGCACCAGCATGAATGCAAGAACATATTTCTAAGCTTGATGATAAATTTAATTTAATGAAAATTATTGTTTTCCCTATACTTCATGAGCACAAAAATTCATAATTAAACAAATTTATCTCTATTTCAAAAAGAGAAAATTTTAGGGTGTTACATGTACTGCGAGACAGGCCCGGCCGCTCAGTTGATGATGGATCGATGGCCTTTCCTGTGCAGTCCGCAAGGCAAACTCAAGCTGCGAGCATTGGCCTTTCCTGTGCAGCCCGCAAGGCAAACTCAGGCTCCGAGGATTGTGTTATGTTGATGACCACTGATCGGTTGACGCACATATACCAAAACTTATGACAGATGACACATTAAATAAGCTATGGTACTATGTTACATCTGTATTCACACGTACTGGCTATTTATCATCTCAGTAAGCTTACAAAATACTCCATCCGTCCCCTTTTAAGTGTTGCCCGGGAAGCGTGTTTGTGAGGGAAACACGGTTTTCTAGCGACACATGTTAAGGGACAGAGGGAGTATTGCTTATCACCAAACAACAAGGTTACTGAAACCGATCTCAACAGTCAACAAGGTTTCCACTTGTGCTGCACGTCTGCTGCCCACTGTCCACCTGAATGGAAATGGAGAGGGTGTTTGGTATCTGCCGCGGTGCTGCTGCGAACCCGGCTACTAAGTGTATGAATAGCCGTCATGGAGGAAGCTTAAGAATTCCCAGTGCATCCCACTCCATACTGATCAAACATGAAAACTCAATGATGACAATAGCATATCAATGGATATTTTGGTATGGCTCACCTCCACCTCCCAAACCATTCTATATATTCTTGTTGCCAAGCGAAGTAAGCTATGTATTCATAGGTATATATGTACGCTTCGTTTGCATCTACGGGTGACTTTGAGTTACAGTCTTCACCTACCAGCCCAGATAGACGATATCAATAATATAATTGACCTGATGTTATCGGTTTCCCGAAGTACATTAATAAAGAAAAATAGAATAAATAATACTAATATTGGTACTCTGTTGTTGCCTATATAAAATAAACATGACTAGATCTCAAACATGGTACTCTATTGTTGCCTATATAAAAAGGTGCGGCTGGATCCTAGTAGGGCAATCCATTTATTTCACTTAACCATCAAATCAGGTTCATTTAGTATTAGTTGCCCTGAGCTTGAATAACCCCATGAAGCATAACGCGTTAGCCCCAAACTGCCACACAATGGCTGGGTCTATAACTTGCCCAAGTGTGCCATCGGCGGCAGAGGAATAGGAAAGATGCATCACATTGACGGTGGCAAGCTTGAATTCACAAAAGCCAACGAGAGCTCCTGTGCAATGGTGTAACATCCCTGCCAGGGCTTAACAGGATTAATAGGATACTCATACCAATAAGTTGTAACTTTTTTTCAGAAGCCCATCTCCAAAGAACTCTGAGGTTAAGCGTGCTTGGCCTAGAGCAATTTTAGGATAGGTGACTGACCGGGGAAGTCCTTCCCGGGTGCGCACGAGTGAGGACAAAGTGCGTAGAAAAGACTTGTGTGGGTCTGTAAGGGCAGTCTATGTCCTAAAAAAGCTGCCAAATGTAAGCGGACCCGGCCTTGAGGAAGCGGGACGTTACAAATGGTCCACACCTACAATGTCTAGCGCCGACAAGGAATGCAAACAAAGCTCTTTATTGAACAAGAACATTAGTGTAGCTGGGCAGACTATGTAAAAAACTCACATTACATGTGCGTCGTGTAAGCAAATCACAGATAGTTTAAAGTTCACTTACGTGAATTTGCATGCGTCTGTGATGTGGAGACACCACAAACACATTTATCAGGCCTCTGATACCATTATTTGAGACGAGACAACCAGAAAAAACCACATATCTTATGAGCCTATTTAGAGACAATGATAGTTAAAAGATAGGTTTCTTGTGAGGCACTTAAAACTCACACATATGGTCAGTTGCGACAAATATGAACTAATGGCATAAGACACCGAATTACAATAAGGCCTAAAAGTCAGCATACATCTCCAAGGTGAATTGCATTCTTCAAGTATATATATAATTTAACTATTATCAAGGCAGCACAATGACCAGCCGCATAACTTAGATCAGTGTCACTCAATGTCACCTCAGGAGTTGATTTCCCCGGTGACAATCCATGTTTGCAACAGGTCCTGCTTGACGTGTTTTCTCTTGTCGTCGATCTTTGACCATGACAATACGGAGCCGAAGCTGGATGCAAAATGACTGCATCTCTAGTGATCCTGGTGCCTCCCACTCCGATAGCAGGCAGCTGTCATATATCTGTTGGGAACTTAGCTAATATGGGGGCAAAAATAAACATGACTATATATCTCAAACATTGTACACCTGTTGCTTATATAAAGGGGCAGAACCCTAGTACGGCAATCCATTTCACTTAAGCGTCAAATCAGGTCCATTTAATATTCTACATTTTATTTGAGACATATTTAGTTGCTAGGTACTTGCTACTGCTGCTGCACTCATATTTATTTGCCCTAAGTTTAACTAACCATATGAAGTATAACGTTAGCCCAAATTGCCACCGTGGACAGACCATCAGCCTGCAGCATTCCTATGTCTATACTGGTTTAAGCAATCTTTAATTTCAAAATCTAAAAACAAAAAACAGACTTTCAGGTAATAATAATTTCAAGTAAAAAAGATATTAAATACAAAGCATCAAATCTCTTTGAGTAATACAACTTTAGTTTAACTTGTTTCTCCATTTGACGTCATTTCCAAAATTCAAAAACCATTGAATTTCAAATCTCACAACCTAAACCAGAATTTTCAGGCACGAAATGATTTCAAATGAAAGAGTAATCAACTACAAAGTTGAGTACTACAACATTGCTTTATGTCATTTTTCCATTGGACATCATTTGAAAACGACTAAAAAAATAAATTTCAAATTATGAAATTTAAAACAAAATTTTTAGGCCTTAAATGATTTCAAATGAAAAATTCATCAATACAAATTTTGGATGCTTAGAGTACTACAACTTTGATGGAAACTTTGTCTTTATCCTACTTGATTTAGAAAATTTATAAATTTTATAATGTTGCACCTATTTTTAGAGCTGGGCCAAATTACCAATGGCCCCTTTAAATCAATTTCTACAGAAGGGCGCATCTCACGTAATCGTAGGCACACAACTGCTCGCTTTCGAATCCTGGCTGCGGCACAGCCCCGATCGTCTCAACACTAAGCTAGAACTTGCCTGGCCAATTTGGGAGTTGTGGGTGCACCGATCAGATCAGCCCGTTGTTGGGCTCTTGGTGGAGATGAGCACTGATCCCGCAGCATGCTCGCATACGGAATATGGGTTACGGGCTTTCTCTGCCGGCAGTCCCCCCACACCCATTTCGTTTATACTTTTTCATTCTCAAACTGACTTATGTTTCATTTTCTATTATTTTTAACATGAAAACAATATCTTAATTGGAACTTTGAATACCTTGGAATCAACTTTGTACCCATAGATGCATGAGGGGTTCAATTGAAATAATTCGGATTCATTGCCTCAACAACAGTATTGGTAGGTAATAGAGAAACATTATAGTACAAGGTCATTTTTCGTAAAAGTAGTGATGGGTAGTTTACCAATATATAGAGACATATTTTATTTTGTTATTGTTTCATTAAATTGAAAATTTTCTACTCCTACTTAATAGAAGATTTCAGGAGACCATATATATTTGGTTCTTAATCTTATACAAGAAAATTTCATCATGAAACCTTCAGACTTGATCTTGAAAAAGTTGAAACCAGGGTTCCAGCTGCCCAGCAACATGGACACGAATAGCCACTATCTGCCAGAACTGTCGCATACACGGTCATGGCTATGCCCTTTGCCCTAGGTATAGGTGATACGATGCAATGGGCAGTCCACCAAATTTATCACTGTAGACTCACCCTCAAGTTACAAATTAGCGATATGGTTAGTGTGGCTGGGTGCCTGGGTTAGACGTTCTTTACTAGGGATGTATTCAGATTTGTGTCTACTGTGTTCCCGATGCCCCCGATTCCAAGGCAACACTACTCTTCTCGTTGGCTCCCTAGCTATTAGCTTCATCACCTAGAACTAGTAGTGTTGTCCTCGTCTTGTTCACCAGGTATTCTGATATGCTAGCATATATAAGAGCCAGGCTTGCAGTTTGATCTGAATGGAAGGGCAACTGGCATAGGGTTCTTGCCTGCTTGTGGGTTGTTATATATAACTGACGAACTGAAATGCAGTGTTGGTGAACATTGCTGGCCAAGTACATGTATAGTTGTAAAAAAAATTACAGCGATTGTTTCAGGTACTGTCATCTTTTCAGATGGAATTACTCGTTATAGATGGTGATACCTTCCCATAACTGATGGTGATATGCAGCAGCGTTAGAAGCTATAGCTATTTATAGACGGTAAAGATGTACACGTAGTTGCATTGCAGAAGGATAAGTTCTGTACCATTAACTGATCTATATTTCTCTGTTTGTATACAAGCTACAATAATAAAGGAATGAAAAAAGCCAAGAAAACTAGTAGCCACCAGCATGATGACAGGCCTTCATTACTTCCGTTCCATGATGGAAAGACTGCTTTATAATCCAAAATCTACACCCAAGTAAACTTGTAGAGTGATGTACTCCTAGCATAGATCACAAACGAACATATACTAGCAGAAGCTTTAATTTGGTGCATGCTGCTCCTCACATTCGGCACTGAGGTTTTGTTTTCATGATCATCCACTGGGTCTTGGGACGGAAGCTGATTAAGGTAGCTAGCTGTCTGGTTTGACGACAGACTCTCACAACATACCCGTGGAGCACGAGGCCAGCAGGTCACCAGGTGTTTCCCGGCCCTTCAGCTACTGCTAGCTACCATACTAGTGGAGCGTGCTGCACCAGTGGGAGAAATACATGGTGCACCTTGCTACTGGGGCTGGCCACAGCTTAGCTAGCCCAAGCTTTGCATCATTGGGGGGCAACAACACTGGCTTTGGGGCCTTGCCAGCTGCTTTGTGGAAGAGTACCCTTGTTTGTAAACTAGGTTAGTACATAGTGGTTAGGTTTAGGACACAGTGGTTAATGCTTTCTTTGCAACGACACCATTTTTATTATAATTCTTTATTTTCATGGCAAAGGATGTACACAGTGGTTAGGTTTAGGAGAAATGTAACTGCAGATTTGTAGCTGCGTGTGCATGCTGAACAGTAGACTGGGTACAAGGCTTTCAGTTTTTACCACCTACTTCATGGAAGACTCCCTTTGTAGAGTAATATGATAGCAAGGAGCCATTATTACTAATAATAGTGTCCTATTGATAGGAAGATTAGGGTGGCATCGCTTTTAACGTTTGGGTGGGATAACGAAGGCAACCACATGCTCAGTACATTGACCCATCATGTCATGTAGGGTGAGTGAGTCATCGTTCCAACTGATCTATGTAGCTGGCAGAAGAAGAAGCTACCAATGCTGTGATGCTTGATGTAACAACCCAAGAAGTTGTGCGGTTATGGCCATAAAGGAGAGAGTAGTACATACTAGGAAGAAATAGTGGAATCTCATGAGAGTCAACACTTACGACATGTACAATAGCTAGACAGAACCTATCTACATGTGCACTCTTCCACTCGCTTTGGACCCAACTTCGTGGTTGTAACTGTCTGCAATGTACAACCACTCAATATCAAGCCTCTATATGACCGAAGACGTGTTTTGTTACTTTGCCTCCTGCCACTAGTAGTGGTGAGTGTAGCCACTTATGGAAGCAACGAAGAACGGAGTTCATGTCGTTCGTTGTTCCCCGAATTTTTTTTTTGAAAAACCAACGGGGGGGAGAGCTTCCCCACCTGATATATTTCAAAAAGGAGGCTGCACTCCAGAATTGGAGTGAGCAGTAGCATTACAGGACAGGAGGTAAGATCGCCAGTCATTCAGACTGCTTACAAGGGGGCCTTTCAGGCGTTTGCGCCAAATTACAAAATCATCACATACTCGAGAGAGGACAGCTCGGCTACTTGATGCTTCATTTCTAAAGACTTGGCCGTTTCTAGCATCCCAAAGGCGCCAGAGAATTGTTAGCAGAATGAACGGCCAAATCGTAGCGTCCAGTCCAGGGGGGACGTTCGCGTTCCAGATTTCAACATCGGAGAGCGAGGAGATATTGCTTAACCCGATCCTCATCCAGAGGTCCAAGCTTGCTGGGCAGGAGAAGAAGACATGATGACGATCCTCGATAGAAGCGGCGCATCTCTGGCATTGTACACCATCAACAATGTGTTTTGCATAGAGGTTGACCCTAGTGCTGAGTCTGTCCTTGAAGTATAGCCATGCGAAAATTTTGACTTTGTTTGGTACGCGGACTCGCCAAATGCGCTGGCCATGGACATCTGGACTTTCTTGGCCACCGCTCAGCGCTCTGTATGCATCACGGGTTGTATAGGTTTTTCCAGTGATTTTCAAGAGTCTGATATCTGCGCCATCTTGTAAGCTGTAGCCCTGCAAAGAAGAAAGCAAGCTGTCTAGCTGGGCGCTAGCAGCATTTGTGAGCCTTGGACGTAAGCACAAATCAAACCCATTTTGGAAGACATATTGAACCGACACATTAGGCCTCGTGGTGTGGGAAAAGAGGGAGGACAAGGTGGAGCAGAGGGGGCCATCAGGCATCCAGTGGTCAAACCAGAAAGAGGTGGAAGCCCCATTGACAACTTTCACATAGGTGATAGACCGAAAGGTGTTAAGTTCATCAGTTACAATTTTCCAAAGGTAACTGTAAGTACCAGTAACTGGGGTATCAAAAGTAGCAGCCTCTCTAATCAACCAGCTTTTCCAAGCCGCTGGTTCGTTTGCATCCCATTCCCGATTAGGAACATGGACTGCATATGGCAGTAAATATTCTCTAGTATCCCTCCTAGTCTGCCATTGCCTTTGGTCACACACATAGCATCGTGAAAAGCAGCTATTTAAAGATTATGTATAGTTGTATGCGGTGTGACTAAGTGACTTAATTTTTTTCACCCACCAACTTAGCCTCCTGTATCTCATCTTTTTTGGAGCAACAGTTACCTTGATTTGTATTCATTTAATCCAAGATTAAAGAGGAACAAGAGTAGTACTATATGTAGCTAATTATAGTTCCACTTTGATTTTGTCCCAGGAAAAACGTCACTGACATTGATTAGGTTTACACAATAATAGACCAACAATTCAGTTGTTCATCAATGTCTACTCACGTCTAGTTTCATCAGGTCTATATATATCCTGTCGTGGACTGACTTGTGGCCCACACATACCACTAACATCCCAATAATGACAACTCAACAAGGGCACATATACATCCAGACAAGCCACTTCCACCTACAACCATAACAATGTTGCCTATACCCATGGTGCTTGCTGAATTTCCATGACTAGGAATGGGTGAAGGGGAGTACTATCGGCTCCACATTTAGTGTAGGTTGTTTTTCCTTGAAGCATAGGTGTGTAATTTAGATGAAGATTGAAACGGTTATGTTAGGTAATATTTTTTGTATTGACACAGATGAGTAATTTAGATCAATATTTAGGAGGTTACTAAAGAGTAGTTTTATATTGTCATTGATGGTTAATCTTCTAGACAAATAGGAATAGCTTCAGTGGCTATTATCATTGATGCGGATTACAATTACTGCGTCCCTGGCAAGAAGTTGTCTTTTTTAGAAAAAAAGAGCTATGGTTTGTCATTGTCTCTATCAGATCTCATGATTAGCTGATTGTTAGGAAGATTTCTAAGGTTTATCCATTTTTACAGTGGATCCAGGGTTATAGTGTTCGCCTTCGCCCATGCTCGACCTATAGCAAGCTTTTGAAGCTAGTGCTGTAGCTATCCCATGATGAATCCCAGAGGAATACGCTAACACATGGGGCTTTAGGGTGAGAAGAATTAATTATTGCTCTCACAGAAGATAGGCGAGAGCGTTAGAATGCCAGATAGAAGCAATAAAAAAAAAGGAGAACTGCTCTAGTACTTTTCTTTCTAAAAACTGCACACATCTCAAAGCAGCAAATTCAAAGAATTATTATTTTTTATTATTTTTGCCCTTGGTCCCGCTTGGGCCCAGCCCGAGCCCAGCCCTGATCTAGAGGTAAAGTCACGTGTGCAGTGCAGGTCTCGATCCTTCCTTGTTCGGTGGTGGGCGGATACCCCACCGTTTCCGTCTCCGCAAACCGGCGGAAGGCAGCACGTCCAACCCCTCCGCCGATCCCCTTCAGCGGCCATTCCGAACAGCGGCGGTTGACAGACCAAGCCAAGTGCAGCACCTCGCTCCCCCTTGTCTGGTCGTCCCCGATCCCATTTCGTCGTGTGCTGGTGTACGTGCTGGCAGCCGGCAAGGAGGTTTGGCGGCGGCGGCGACGACAACTGCGGTCACCACCGAGCGGATCAAGGGTGGAGGCGTGGTGAGCTCTTCCATTCAATGCGATTTGATCTGATTGTTTTGGTGGCGGCTGTATCGACTCTTCTGAGGCGGGCCAACTCGTGCAATGAAGACCTTCTCGGCGGCCGCCGCGTGAGGACTGAGGAAGCTTTTATCCCCGTAAAACAACAGTCCTAGCAATGACATCCGTCACAAGTGGAGCAACTGTGTAGAACGTATTTTATCTTGTTTGTATCCGTGTAGAACTTATTTTATCTCATTCCTATCGATTGTGCTGAGCATTTTGTATTCACTTTGCTCTGCTTCGAAGAACACTTCTTCTCGACAAGGTAGTCCACCAATTTGCTGACGAAGATACCAACAATCGACATGCTGACGCAAGCACAAGCAAGCAGCTTTTTGTGTCACTACCGGGCACAAGATCCCTACAGCCAAGAGCAAACTTCTGTTGGCAGAGGAAGGGAAAGTGAATGATTTCTTGTGAATGGCAGGCAGAGGAAGGGAAAGTGAATGATTTCTTGCGAATGGCAGGAAGAGGTAATCAGAACTGCCATGATGTCACAGGAGAGCTAAGATGCTGTTATTGAGAAGCAGGCACTCTCGTTTAAAGCTGAGACGAAGAATTCTACACCTCCACCTGCCTGAATGCAGATTAGCAATATATATGAAAGCATCAGGAAAATGGCATGCGTGTATCTGCTAGCAAGGAAATGCTATAGAGAAGGTTCAGTTTAGTTTTTTCTAGAGCCGTATATGAACTGCTCTGAACACCTGAAGAGATGAACAAAAGCTTCACTTCAGGCTGCACGCCTGTATAGTAGTAGTGAATGCCTGAAGAGATGAACAGAAGCTTCACTTCAGCCGTATATGTGATCCATGACAGTGTAAAAGATGATCCAAGTACAACACCATTTAAAAGATTTCAGAATGTCATCTAATTATCACAAAAACATGTCTATTTTCATCAGAACCTATAAGCATAATAATAACATGTGGATGGAGGCTCCGACCTCCTGACGCCATATCAAACAGTGCCGCCACACCTTGCCTGCTGCCACACGAGGAAGCCGGAGCAGGGGAGGAAGGGGAAGGGTAAAGAGGTGCCGCTGTTAACTTGGTCCACCTACTGGCACTGCTCGTGAATGGTCGCTGTCGTCTCCTTCAACGTATCAACGGAGACGCACCAGCACTCAGGGCTCTTTCCCTGGACTCTCGCCATTAGCTCATCATGCTGGTCATCCTCGCATTGCTGGTTGCTCCTAGTGTCCAGTTGCAGGGCCGTGCCCATGGGCGTGCGACCCGTACGAGTGAACAGGGCCCCCCAATTTCCAGGGGCCTCAAAAAATCATGCTAGCAGGAGAAGCCCCATGTATTCGTGTGAGGCCAAAGCATTAGCTCGAGTCCGCGCACGCATCTACATGGCCCGCGCGGTGACTTCGCGTGTGTGGCGACGCTTTGTAATCTCGACTCCGAGCCCCGAGTCCACAGGGAGTGCAGGTATTAGTTTTCTTTTTCAATTCCAATTGTATTGTACTAATTAAGTCCTTCGTATGAAAGTCTAGAACTGCTTATATATAATATTAATTTTTCCATCTTTTGAAGTCATATGTCTTCTGCAGATTGATTTAGAAAATATGAGTTATTTTGATCTCTGCAGTATATACATTATTTTGGCTATGTTTGATATTTTGATTCAGGCCTCACTTAGAGCTTTGTACAGGGCCTAGAAATCTGATGGCACGGCCCTGTCCAGTTGCAGCAGTGGGTACGTCCCCTATCAACCGTGGTGTCTTCCTGCTTGCGGCTGCTGGGTACAGAGTTTGAGTAGTTGACGTTGTCGTCATAAAAGTCAAACTCCATCTGCATGTACATCTTCTTGATCACATCCTCCCTGGAGTTGATGTACCTGAAAAGCATTGGAAAGTTGAACTGAAAAAACGAATTGTTCAGCCTCATCTTGTTTCCCAGGGCAAGATTAATTTAGTAATTCTGTAACTATTCACTTAGTTGGCGGCTGTCTTGTTTGTGTCTGTGTTCTGTATATTTTCGGCCACCTTGACTAGACTAGTGCAATCGTCATTTAGTAAGAGAGCCTAAATTTTCTGTTACTACTAACTCTGGCGAGCTTCAGAAAAAGCATGTATAACTATTTTTGACATGTCTCTGTCTGAATTGTCTCAAGAATTGATAATAGTCCATATATATCAGCCTGAATTGTCAAATTTGCAATGCAGAGTGCTGAATACCTTGAAATTAGTACATTGATGCCACAGTAAATCATATGTAACACACATGCACATTAGAATTGATTCTTGAAAAATTCATGCTATTCCTGTATTTGTTTTTCAAGCCAAATTCGATCTGTAGTTGTGTACTGAACATGCTTAAGCATGCAAACCTTTACCTAAAAGTTCTCTTGTGATCAGTTTGCATTTCAGCCAAATTAATGGTTTTTCTTCTATATATTTTGTATCTTTGTTTAAAGATGTTTAGTCCTGACAACAGAATATTTTTGGTCTTGCAGGCGAATTGTCTTCTGAACTCCATTCAGATCTAAGTGAGTGTGTCTGAAGATTCCTTGGTTAAGATAGAATATTCAAGTGAAGTGCTGATCATTACCTGTTTTAAAAGTGTTGTACAGAGATCCTCAACAAATTGCATGATGTCCAAATTGGCAGGATCTCGTCTTTGCTTCCCACTTCTTACATTGCTAAACTAATCAGGAAGCTAGTCCTGGCTTGCCCCATTGATTTGCACACTGTACAAATTTGGAAGCTGTAACGTATAATCATGTAGACGAAAGAGTATGAATTAATGAAACAAGTACTGATCTTTTCTCAATGGAAATTCACAGGTTTGCATAAGGTCTAACTTGATGGAGAACTAAACCAGATACAAAATTGCGGCCTGTCACTAACACGTACGAGATAGATGCAACGGTGAAGTAAAGAGAAGCAGGAATTACATTGAATGGCACGAGCTGGCCTACCTCCAAGAGGAGTCGATGCAATCAGAACAAATCGGATTGAAGGGAAGGGCTCGCCGAACGCCCGAACCTACCCCCGTCGAGGACGTGGACCTCCTCACCCCAAACCTCACGCACCGCTAATCGAGGACGTGACTGGAGGCGGGGGCACACCCCTGGCTCAGTCCACCAGCCGCCGCTGCTGGGTACATGGCCAACGCCGTCTCCTTCGACGAAGTAACGGAGCGGCACGGAAGAAAGGATGTGAAAGCCGATGACGGGCTGGACGCCTAGACTCGGGTCTGGGCTGGACAGTCCAGTCGTGACTCAAGCAACAAATAAATAAAAAAATAATTAATAAGTTTAATGGGCTGCTTTAAGATTTGTGCCTTTTTTAAAAGGTGGAGTACCGGAGCAGTTGCCTAAAAAAATCCATTGTTTAGCTACAAGATTAGGCTTCTCACCCTATTGGATACCAATGACCAGCCCAATCTACAAACTCAAAACACTTCAAGAATGATAGGCGACGTGATAGCAACGGCTTGAGCTTAACGATGACTACATGAAGGGTGGGCTGTCCCAACTGGCTCTTCTGGTATAATCGCACTCCACTCTCGGTCAGCATCATTCTCTCAACCTGCAGCTTCATGCTCCCTTTTAGCAGCTACTCCCTCCATCCCAAATTATAAGACGTTTGACTTTTTTTATCCCAAGTTTGACCATTCGTCTTATTCAAAAAATTTGTGCAAACATAGTCAAATTTAAGTCATTCTTGAGGAACTTTTATTAATATACCAAGCCACGATAAAAGAATTGATATTTTACACAAATTTTTGAATAAGACGAGTGGTCAAACTTGGTGTCAAAAAAGTCAAACGTCTTATAATTTGGGATGGAGGGAGTACAATACTCTACCTCTGTGTGTGTCCTTGCCAAGCGACCGCAGCAAAGGATCATTGCTTTGAGTTCAATGGTAGCATCTCAGATACCGTGTTGCACTTCCGTTGATGACATCTTAGCAACCGTCAACCCCAAAACCTGTATATTGTTCCTGATGTCTCATAGTTTCATTTTTTAACATCAAATTCATCACAGCTGCTGATATTAGTTGTTCTTGTTCTCTAGATTCCAATACAATGCCAGCTATAGTGTTAAGCAGTTCATCTATCCTTCCTATCGCTTTGATGTACTCATCCTCATGATGCAAACACTTTTTGTAGTACTGAAATTTTAAGTTTCCTGAATGTTCATTTTGCCTTGAGATCGGATGTCTATGTATTGTATAAAGAGTAGCTGAGACGTACAATTCAGGACGGTGTAAATGGTAATAGATATAAAGTAGGTCTCACACCAACCATATTGTGTACTTCGTAATCAAATATTAATTGCACAACAAAAAATCAGTGGAGTGATGATAAAATGACGGCAGAACAATATTCTTAGAATCTGAAAAATAAAGGAAACAGTAAGTGGCGATCTGATGCACCCACATGGCACTTGTTTTCAAATGATGGTCATGGCGCTTCCAGATGCACATGTAAATCCGTTCATTATTGCCTTCTGGCCGGTGCGTAGGATGCTGGACTGCACAACGGATGTGGTCCGCACGGCACGGCGCTGTATTCTGCCCAATTTATGGATCAGCGTCCAAGTACCATGGCTGGGCTCTGGGGCAGTTTATTTCAAGCATTTCATTTACAAATGATTTAGCACATTAAGTAATATTTATTTTATTTACAAGACCTAATTATACAACCCACTGGTACTATTTTCACTACCACAAAACGGAAATTTCTTGGCGGCCAAATTCAGACCGCCAAGGAAATTAATTTTCTTGGAGGTTGGAGCAAACTGCCAAGGAAGTATGTATCCTTGGCAGTTCCGCTCGGCCACCAAGGAAATATGCAACTTTTCTTGGCTGTTGTTGTGAACCGCCAAGAAAAACGTCATTTCCTTGAGTGCTATTGCAAACCGTCAAGGAAATCATCTTTTTAAAAATCAATATTTTTTATGAATTTGTCAAATGATCTCGGATGAAGAAATGACCTAAACCAAAGTTGTAGTACTCGAAAAGATCTAAAACTTTCTAGTTTAAACTTTTTTAATTTGAATTCATTTTGGGTGTCAAATATGCATTACAAAATTCACTAAATTAAATACAAAAGCAATGCATCAGCTATTCAATCAAGAATGATTTCATGGTGTAGTGGTAATGAAGTAACAATGTGAAGGGTGAGGTTGTGAGTTCGAAACTCAGTAGTTGTAGGGATTTGAGATTTTTGACCTTATTTTCACATATTTTCTTGGCGGTTGACATAATTCCTTGGCGGTTAGTCACCTCCAAGAAAAATGAATTTCCTTGACTGCCGACTCATTTCCTTGGCTACGTAGTATGTCTATGTTTTCCTTGGCGGGTTGGCAGTCAAGGAAACCATGCTTGGGGGCTAGCCGCCAAGAAAACTCTATTTTCCTGGCTAGCCAAACTTGACGGTTCATGCTTGACGGTGCACCGCCAAGAAAAATTTCCTTGGCGGTTTTCCTATATTTCTTGGCGGTTTTTGGCCGCCAAGAAATTTCCGTTTTGTGGTAGTGTTTGTAGCTCATTTAGTCATTTATGAGGGACATTCTGAGCCTAAAGTTCAAATTTGGGATCTTTGACGCATTCGACACTTACTTTGAAGCTTCCTCTGGCTCAGCCATCAACATATGTGTCACCGAGGTGTCACGGAACCCTTGGCTCTGAGACTGTCAAGCCTTGTATATTCTACGACCAACTGCATGCATCATGGAGGTGAGCCGTCTGGCCTGTGACTGCAGTGTGATCTTGTGCACACTCCAAGTGTACAATAGGGATGTGTTCCACCTGTATATATGCCAACCGATCCTGGAAAATCTGCACCATCATGCTGATGGCACTTGAACTGTTGTGTCTCTGAGTGATCCCTGTGCCTCCTCCGATAACTAGCACCGTGGTCATATTCTGATCCTAGCCTCAAGTGACTCTATTGCCAGTGCACACTCTACCTAACGCTATACGATCAATTCACTCTAAGATAGGCAATCAGAGAGGTGAATGATTCTGGAAGCTAAAAGTCAATTTTAAGACTTCCCCCTAATTAAACACAAAACCAAATTAAGTATCGTTTTCTATTCTAGCCAGAACACTGCACCTCCACTAAAAATAATCTCGACAAACCGTTGCTCCTATTGATCAGTAATTCTGACAGCTTAAAGTAGATTAAATTTTTAACCAACCCAACTAGAATCACGCCAATCGAAGGTCTAGAACTACAAGATATAAAATAAACAAGCTCGCTGATCTAGAAAGGGACGAGAATAGATTAAACCCTAATTTCGAGATAAGCAAAATCTAATAAAGTGTAATCAAACTTCTTAGATCAAAAGCTTGATGCCCAAGCACTATTTTAGATACATCAAATTTATGTCTAAGCTTGCTACTATGAAAAATCTAAATCCGAAAGCTAGGCATCTAAATAAAGAGCGAAGTAGCTAACTAGAGCCGAGGAAGAAGATTACCAACTCATCAATTAGAAAACCTTAATCATTATAGTATAGATGAGTTCACAAGATGCCACCTACAAGCATCCACAAAAGCATCTCCATGAAATCCCACACCCTAAATGAGCTCCTCTTTATACGAATAAACAACTGTGTTGCTGCCACCTTCTGTTCTACATTCCTCTTATGTCTCACCCGTGTTCTCGGCTCGCTTTACCACCCACACTGAACTGAACCAGACTCAGCCACGTCATCGAACCCGACATCAACCAGCCACTTTGACTGTCAAGTACGGCTCCTTCAGTTGACTAAGACAGACTCAAAGGCCATCAACTCTGTCAAGTGCACCTGGCGAGCACGTCTAACCATATACTGAATTATGTTTCATTTTTTATTTATTTTAACATGAAAATGATATGTCAATTGGTACTTTGAATACTTTGGAATTAACTTTGTACTCATAAACACATGAGGGCTTTCGATAGAAATAATTTGGATTCATTTTATTAATAGCAGTATCGTTAGGTAATAGAGAAATATTATAAGGTCATTTTTCATAAAAAGCAGTGTTTGGTAGTTTACCAACATATAGAGGTGCATTTTATTTTGTTTTTCTTTGATTAACATGAAAATTTCTAGTCCTTGAGAATTAATTTTAGGACTTCTTTGTTTGATAAATACTTATTTTGATAATAGAAGATTTCAGGACATTATATATATATTTGGTTCTTAATCTTACACAAGAAACTTTCATTATGGAAACTTCAGATTTGATCTTGAAACTCCAAATTATAGTCTAAAGCATCAAAATTAACGCAACCCATTTTTTTTACAGAGTTGAGAGTCATGAAGCTTTGATCAAAGATTGAAAAATTTATACCAGGGTTCCAGCTACCCAGCAACATGCACACGAATAGGCACTATCTGCCAGCACTGTCGCATACACGGTCATGGCTATGCCCTTTTGCCCCAGGTATAGGTGATACAATGCAATGGGCAGTCCACCAAATTTATCAGTGTAGACGCCTCACCCTCAAGTTACAAACTAGCGATATGGTTTGTATGGCTGGGTGCCTGGGTTAGACGTTCTTTACTAGGGATGCTTTCAGATTTGTGTCTACTGTGTTCCCGATGCCCCTGATTCCAAGGCAACAATACTCTTCTCGTCACCTAGAACTAGGAGTGTTGTCCTCATCTTGCTCACAAGGTATTCTGCTATGCTAGCATATATACTAGCCAGGCTTGCAGTTTGATTTGAATGGAAGGTCAACTGGCATAGGGTGCTTGCCTGCTTGTGGGTTATTATATATAGCTGACGAACTGAAATGCAATGTCAGTGAACATTGCTGGCCAAGTACATATATAATTGTAAAAAAAAATTGCAGTGATTGTTTCAGGTACTGTCATCTTTTCAGATGGAATTACTCGTCATGTACGTCTAGATCAATAAAGAAGAACAACAATTCATTTGGACACAACTTATCACCAACCATGCATGTATATATAATCCGATAGTCCTTTTTAGTAGTAAAAATATGAGAGCAGATGAGTGGGTTCAAAGTCGTAACTGGGCCTTGTCCTGGGTAGACACAGCCCATACAACTGATGCCATCTTTATTAAACTAATACAACTGATGCCATAAAACATGGATCCAGCACGTAACGGATATGTCTGAGAAATCAAAATGGTGGATCCATGGAATAGACCACGGACTTTATGTGCAAAAAAAAAAGAAATAGACCACGGACTTGTCTAGTGACACTTTTTTTGTCTCACTCACAAGTAAACAATGTAATTTTGATAAGACAGCCGCATGGTTGTGTGTGCATATAAATAGACAAGGCATGTGTGGGTACACTTGTTTTTACCAGTTATTTCTGCGATAATTAACATTTACGACTTGAATGGACATACTCAAGTATGAGTACTTAATGCAACGTAGGTGTCACGATTTGGCTCATTGAGAAGCACTAAAACCCCCACAATAACAAAGACCGAGCATAATGTCAACAACACAATTGGTCAGCCGAGAAGCACTAAAAATCATAGGCAGTGTGCACCAATACAGTGTTTCAATGTGTTTAGCCACAATGCATGGTGCAGAAGCAGCCCTGTTAGCAAATTTGAATAGAAATGCATCCAAAGTCCTAGTTTTTTTGGCTAATAGTGTTGGTCACAACTGCTGGATCCTCGGCCCATTGGGCTTGCACCTCTCTGCTGCTAATTCACTGCTCACATCTATGATGATAGCAGGTGAGAACACAGGGGCCACGGAAATCTAGCTTGCACATTTAATTCCCGGAGACATGTTAACATTTGTCTTCCATAATTAAGCATGATTGTCATGTTGATAATGTATATATTCCTCTTCAATTTGGTCATTCTGTGGCTATAGGAGATCTTGTCCTAACAGCTTAGATGCAAGAACCTAATTAATGTGTAAGTACTAGCGTTCTGATGGATAGGTAAAGTTGGATGGGGTGATGAGCACTCCAATCTCTAGCAACGAATGACAAAAGAAAAACCACCAATGGTTCGCTCCGCCTGGTACCTCTGGTTCCTATTATTCACCAGCATTTCGATCACTGTATATGCCAGGGACAACATCTCGAGCGCCATACTACTAGTGTAAAATCAAAAAAATGCCCTACCAGAAAACCGAGATGTTGTGAGGGTTGTGCATTTTCGTAAGAATGGTATCAAAAGTACATAGTCTGTGGACAGCATTTTTTGTAGAGGCAACAACGCATACCTAACACAAGGGTGTGTTCAGTTGGTGAAAAGTGGGTGAAAAGTTACTCTAGCACATTTCGTTGTTATTTGGCAAAATTTGTCCAACCATGGACTAACTAGGCTCAAAAGATTCGTCTCGACATTTACAGACAAACTATGCAATTAGTTATCTTTTTTACCTACATTTAATGTTTCATGCATGCGTACAAAGATTCGACGTGCTGGGTGAAAGATGAAATATTCTGGGTTTGCATGGGAAGTGAACACACCCCAAATCATCACGGCCTCTACATGTTCAATGGTACCACGCAAATAAACTTTTTTTTGCCATGAACCAAAGTTCACCATGGCAGCTAAACCCACACATTAAGCTCGTGGAACTTGATGTGCGATTGAGATAATTGATTGGGCCACAACCTTGGATACTCCAAGGACGCCTTCAGCATTGCCACGCCACCCAATGTCGAGCTTGCTAGCAAGCGATTCATCAGGATCCGCGATTGATAACATTGACTGGGCCTGTCTTCCCTTGTATACAACGGACATCGATCTGGATCATTGATCACTAAGGAATACCTCTGCGAGTGTCTCAAAGATCACTCCTACACTTGGTTTGTTGAAAATCTTTTGCGTTCTTATTGCCTCCAATTCCTATATTTTTTTCTCGGACTGCAGCCTCGTCACAGCTAATGTCATGGACTTCCTCACCAGTGCTCCACAGTCTTTGATTGGGTAGCATATATGGTGCAAGGCACAATAATATAATGATGTTGATGGACCAACGGTGAGCTGGGTCTGCATGTAAATGTGTCAATGCAAAACACAAGAGCCCCCCTACAACCCTCCATATATATACTTCTTTCGAGTACAATCCGCCATGATGTTATGCCTAGTCCGTACCTAATTTTCTTGTTTATCCCTCACATTCTGAGCCTTCTAATAAATTTGTCATTCTCTCCCTCTGCCTCTTACTGTCCCTTGATTCGTCATTCCACACACACACTCTTCTTGCTTTCAC
Organism: Saccharum spontaneum; assembly: GCA_022457205.1. Lineage (NCBI taxonomy): Eukaryota > Viridiplantae > Streptophyta > Magnoliopsida > Poales > Poaceae > Saccharum > Saccharum spontaneum. Next base: position 6,860,348 of record CM039586.1, on the reverse strand, counting down.
ATGTGGCAAACATAGACTCGTAGTAGAGGGCTGAGTTACACAGAAAGACCTAAGAGTCTGAGGCCCTGTAGATTGTACCCTTGACATGGCGCCAACTATAGTTTGAAGCTACAACATATTTGCTGGTGCCACACGACACATGGCATGGCCTAGATGCCGAAACCTGAGCCCATGCCAATGTGTGCATGAGCATATGGATCATCTTTTACCGTAATTTCTTTAGCATACAATAGGTTCAAACAATAGCCACCTATTTGAGCTGAGTTAGTCTTCAGTTAATATTTCTAATATGTGTGTTTGGTGAGATTGATTTTGTAATGATTTAAGCATCGTTTAATATTTACACCCCTCTCCTCCACTAGCCCCCCAACACCACGATTCAGCCCCAACGGAAAACCCAAATCCTTCCGATCCACTCAATCCACACTACGGGAATCAGGCGCTTTGCCGAGTGTCCAGGGCACTCGGCAAAGCCCTAAATACACTCGGCAAAGGCTTTGCCGAGTTCCGCACTCGGCAAAGAGTACACGGCAAAAAATTCATCGGCAAAGACCTCTTTGCCGAGTGTTTTTTGTCGGGCACTCGGCAAAGGCTTTGCCGAGTGCCACGACAGCACTCGGCAAAGAAAAGTTGCCGTGACGGGGCAGATAACGTTAACGGGTACTTTGCCGAGTGCCCCACCGCTGGGCACTCGGCAAAGAAAATTTTTTTTTTGAAAAATCTTTGCCGAGTGGGCAAAGAATTTTTTATTTTGAAAATTCTTTGCGGAGCGCCCCTCTGCGTGGCACTCGGCAAAGAAATTTTTTTTTGAAAATTCTTTGCCGAGAGCCCCTCTGCGTGGCACTCGGCAAAGAATTTTTTTTTGAAAATTCTTTGCCGAGTGCCCCTGTGCATGGCACTCGGCAAAGAAATTTTTTTGAAAATTCTTTGCCGAGCGCCCCTCTGCATGACACTCGGCAAAGAATTTTTTTTTGAAAATTCTTTGCCGAGTGCCCTTTGAGTGGCACTTGGCAAAGAGATAAATTTTTATTTTGAAAATTCTTTGCCGAGTGCCCCTGTGCCTGACACTCGGCAAAGAGATAATTTTTTTTAAAATTCTTTGCCGAGTGCCTTCCTCCTTGGCACTCGGCAAAGCTGGGAAATTTGCCAAAATTGGCTTGCTTTTCCCAGCTTTGCCGAGTGTTTTTGTGATTGCGCTCGGCAAAGGCTTCCTTTATGTTACACTCGGCAAAGTGACCATAACCGCCCCATTTTTTTGAATTTTTACATTCCATTGCGACAAAAATAATATTTCACATATATATATCAAATTCATCACATATATCTCACATACATCATAAATATTTCATATAGATCAGATGCATCACAACATATATAACATAAGTGCATCATAAGTCCAAATAGCTAACACAAGTTCATCACAAGTCCAAATAACTAACACTAGCATCACAAGTCCATCACCAAGTGAACAACAAATAGAAAGACAACTACCCAGATCCTCAAGCTCTCCACTGAGACTGTGGTGTACCATAAACTGGATCATTCGAGGGCCAAGAGGTGGATTATTCGAACCCGCCACGTCCATAGTAACCTCTCCTGCTGCTGGCGTACAGAAAGAACTCTCTCCCTTTCCCTTCAGGCCAGAACTTCTTGGGGAACTTGAGGAAGATCTTGGTGTACACGGCCATGTCGAATTGGTAGATCGCCGTAATCTTCCATGCCTGGGACAGACAAGGAAAAATTGTTGAGAAAAAAAGCCTGAGACAGAGTATATAGTTGATCGAGGAAGGAAAGGATACGGACTGACAGGTAGCTGCGGCTTGAACTGAATGAGAGCGGATTGCAGGACACCCAGGCTTGCAGAAACCATAACATAGTCTGCCCTGTACACCGAGTTGTCCTCCGTCTTCACGGTGACGCCACCCGAGGAATAGCTGATCTCTCGCACCACCTACACATGCATGTAGATTGTTCTGGCTTGTACATAGAATATACTCCCTCCATGTTGGTAAAAGAAGTCGTTTTGGACAAGGTTTAGGTCAAACATTGGGAATATAAATCATGAATAACTTTTAAGTTGTTGAGTTTGGAAATATGAAAACAATATGAATAGATTTGTCTTTAAATATACTTTCATAAAAATATACATATATCACTTTTGAATAAATATTTTTATAGAAAAATGAAGTCAAAGTTATGCTTTGGAGACCGTGTCATTGTCTAAAACGACTTCTTTTACCAACATGGAGGGAGTATATACACTATATAGCAGAGAAGAAGAATGCAAGCATGTGCTACCTTGTTGAGCTGAAGCCGCGGGTCGACGATCTTTCCAGACCTGTCGGTCTTGAGGAACTGGCTGGAGAGGTAGTACACGACGGCCTCGTAGCCCCGCTGGTCGGCGACGAAGTAGACGTCGTCGCCGAAGTGGCTGAAGGTCGAGAGAGGGACGACATTCTGCAGGCTGGTCACCCGCGGCGGCTCCGCGAACTCGTAGTCGAACTTGTAGTAGTCTACCATCATGTCCACCGGCGTCGCCGGCCCGTTCGGCTGACTGCCCATTGCATGCATTAGTTACTTTGCAGTTTTGCATGTACCGCTAGCTCAGAAACTATTCCATCGGTATAGGACGTACTGATCGTTGAGGCGCTGCATCGCAAGGATAGACATGTCGTCCCTGCCACTGGAGTGCAAAGTGCCAGAGAGTTTCTCCCCGAGCTCTTCCACACCATCCGCTCGGTCAATTCTCTTCTGAACATAATCTTCATCGTAGAGGCCACCGCTGCAGTTTAATTATATATACAGCAAAATGCACACATGAATAAATGCAATAGCATGTTGTCAAGTATAATATATGTAGTAACTCCCAAATTGCTCGGAATTGAAAAACAGACGGGTAAGATTGGTGCAGGGAAGTCAAGCACAAGCTCCCCCTCCATCTCGAAGCCAGGCGAACAGCACGCAAGCTCTTGCCAGGAGTTTGAGGATGAAACCATTTACAATGATCTAGCCAACATTTTTCATATTAATCTTTCTTAGATCTTATTTCCATGCTCCTTTTTTGTTAAAAAAAATATGAAGCACGTTTTTTCTACATCCAATGTTTCAAACCAAGCTATGATATATGGCTAGTATTACCTCAAGGAAGAAATATTTGATACTTTGCTTATGATCTATAGCCAGCGTAAAAACGATTTATTTTATGGTCAGAAAATATTTGACACTTTGCCTATAAAAAGATTTTCGAAGACAACCCAATTTATTTTTAGAGACGGTCATGTGCATCTTCACCTCCAAAAATACTCTTGCCATTTTCAGAGGTAGATGCCTAAACAAGCCACTTCTCGATATGAAGGTGGAGCGTCTTCAAGAGCCATCGGATCTAGGCGTCTTCATCGCCATGGCGGCCACGGGGATCCATGGAGTGGGGATCCAACAGTCTAGCTACTGAGAGTCGACCGTGGCCAATGTGCAGTTTTATTAAATTATCCATGAAATATGTTCTGATTCAGCATCTGTTTAGATTTTATGTATATTTTCTAAAGATTTCGTTGAAGTTAAAAAAAATGTTGACTTATAACAAATCAAGGTGAACTATAGTTTTAACGGATGGAACGGAGTAGCTAGCAGAGCTCATCAGCTCTCTGTAGTCGACGTCGACGTACTCCTCCTTGTAGACGTTCTGGGCGAGGTAATCAAAGTCGGAGCGGAAGTTCCGGAGCTTGAGCGTGGAGTTGACGATGGGCCAGATGGGGTTCATCTTGCCACCGTTCACGCCCTCCACCCAGTTGGCCCCAACCTTGACGTTGATGCCGGCGAAGTTCTTCTTGTGCATCCGCCCGCCGATGTGGTCCGTCGCTTCCAGAATCAGCAAGTCGGTTATATCCCGGCGTCCGACAGCCTCTTTGCCGCCGAGATCCCTATATAACACAATCACGCAGTGCATAAGTTCATCATCAGGGCTATGCAGAGACGAACGACATGTTTGCATTGATACTATTTGTAGACAATGATATATATGTTTACCGGACATGCCGGCGCCGACGACGATGACCCTGGGTCCGACGGTTGCGGCGAGGGAGCCATGCTGGGCTAAGGTCAGTGCTAGGAGTACTGCTGCTGCTAGCACGAGAGCGCTGGACATGGAGGAACTCATCTCTCTAACTGATGTCGCTCTGTAATCTATAGTCTATACAGCGAGCGGGTGGCTATCTGGCCGGTGGTGGGGGTATTTATTTTGCATGCTTTGCCGAGTGCCCGCGATCCGGCACTCGGCAAAGTTTTAATTTTTTTTAAAAAAAATTCCATTGCCGAGTGCCGGCGCTCTGGCACTCGGCAAAGCCTTTTAGTTTTTTTTTAAAAAAAATTCTTTGCCGAGTACTCGCGATCTGGCACTCGGCAAAGCCTTTTATTTTTTAAAAAAATAAATACTTTGCCAATTGCCCGCAATCCGGCACTCGGCAAAGCATTTTCAGCATTTTATTTTTTTAATTTCTTTGCCGAGTGCCCACGATCTGACTCTCGGCAAAGAATTTTCGTGATTTTTTTAATTTCTTTGCCGAGTGCCAGGAATCTGACACTCAGCAAAGAATTTTCAGCAATTTTTTTTTAATTTCTTTGCCGAGTGCCCACGATCTGGCACTCGGCAAAGAATTTTCGTGATTTTTTTAATTTCTTTGCTGAGTGCCAGAAATCTGACACTCAGCAAAGAATTTTTAGCATTTTATTTTTTTTAAATTTCTTTGCCGAGTGCCAGGTATTTGACACTCGACAAAGAATTTAAATTTTTTTCGTTTTGCACCTAAATTTTTTTTGCAGCCCTACTACAATATTAGGAGCTAGATTTTAAAATTTGGTACATTTTTTATGTTTTTTTGCTGCATTTAGTTAATTTGTATCATTTACTTGAATTTTTTTCGTAAAAAGCAAATTTGAACTGCAGGTGCATGGAATAATGGAATTTAGTCATTCAAAAAATGATATTCATGCTTTTGAGTGTATTATGAGGCGCTATCTAGGAACGCACCCGAAATTTCGAACATCGTGTTCACGAAACATGGCCACCGACTTGCGGGCGATTTATTTTTAAATTCTATTAAATACAAACGAAATCCGAAAATCACAAAAATTGCCAAGATGTCATGATATCGCATGTGGAGACTATGATAAAAAATTAAGAATGTTCCGAGCAAGTTGTGACGTACGTTGCTTGAACCCAGACAAACCACATGTGATATTGTGATAACACATGTGGAGATGTCAGGGCGTGCAAGCAAGGCCCTTCGCCGGCGTGCAAGCCTTCATCCTCGGTGGCACATCGCCCTAGGGAATGTCGCCCCGCCGCAACAGGTCATACGCCCACAACGTCATCGCCTTGTTGTGTACCGAGGTCGACCGCGCCATCATCGTCGCTGCAGCAGCACCACAACAGCAGCCTGCCGGTTTCACCACTCTAGGTGTCGTTGATAACCATCCCAAGGTCGTGGTCTTCGTCGTCCAGAGGAATGGGAGCTTGCCACGTCCGGAGCGGACCTTCCCCTTATCCTCGTCGCACTCGTTGGTGGAGATCAGCCAGTTGTCACACCGGAGGAGCTCCAGGCACACCTTTCCTCGAGATTCCGTGTGTCTGTGGGCATGGCCAAGGTCCGTGCTTGGCTCGGGGGCCCATTTGCATGTGAGTGTCAGCAGGACGGCCACTCTAGCATCACTATGCAGGGAGGCGAGCAAGCGGTGCACCCTGAGCTTGAGCTCGCAGTGGACCGTTGCTCGGAGGTTCAGCGTTGGGATTTCAATCCCATGTTGGTTGAGGTGGAGGCATGTCCGGCTAAAAGGTCACCTCAGGCAGGTCGCACGTGCCAGGCCGTGTCAGAGGTGGCCCAGGCAGTGGACTTGTGACTTTCAAGCCCAGACAAGTTTTGCTGGGCCAAACCTCACCAAGGCCCTCACTCTTGGAGCCGGAGCAGGTTGACTTCCCCGCCATCTAGGAAGGTGCAGACGGAGGCAGCCTAGCCATTCCGGCTGCTGCGACGACCGCAACGTCGATCGAGGACTTCATCGCTGCATTCAAGAAGCCGCTCATGACGCCTGTCTTGCCGTCGCCTCCATGACTGCGGCTAACCCGGGCAGCTAGAGCGCGGGCAGGGGAGATAGACGACTCGGAGCTCGTCCCCAAGAGGAGTGCTAGGCTTGCCGCCAAGAGCAGGCATAGAGAACAGAAGCCGGAGGCTTAGGTGCGGAAGGTGATGATGAAACGTCTAGGGCTAGAGGAGGTGGAGACGGAGCTACCTGACGAAGCCTCATTTGAGGAATTCCAGACCGCCTTCGCCCTCTCCCTGTCGACGTCGACACGGGAAGCCATGCAAGTTCTCTTTCCGGGTAGGAGCCAGCGGGCATAGTCGCTCGCTTTTGTCTTGCCGTTTGTTCGCAAAGCACCTTTCCTATGTAATTTCTCTTAGTGAATCCAATAGCTAGGTGGCAAGGTGTGCATTGTGCCACGAAGGCTCCTCGCTTGCGTGACCGTGCACGGTTATATTGTTAACTATTTTTCCTCTTAATGAAAAACGGGTGAATAGCCCGATCGAGAAAAAGAATTTGTATTCCTTGACCTGTGTATCAAGTGGTGAATTTGTTTGCAAAATGATCACATTCATAGACGTACCTAATTTTTGAAGACATAAGAAATGTGATGGTTACTGTTCACATCAAGGAAATTAATTTATGAGGCATCTGTGTACAATCTCATGGTGGCACAAATTCACCTGTAACTTAGTTGTGCCCATCAATGGATTGATATTATGGGTAGGCCAGAAATAAAAAAACAGTAGCGTAGCCTTGAGCTTTAGTTGAATCCGTAGAAGGTACACACGTGGTGGCATTGTTAAATAAAACGTTTTGCATGCCAGGCCTTGGTAATGATTTAGATGTGTTCAGAAATGAATAATAAAAGTCTTTGACTAAAGCTAATTAGCTATTAATTATCATCATGAGTAGTATACTAGTAATGAGGAAGGGCCCTAAGCGAGTTCTCTAAAAAAAAGGTAATGAGGAAGGGCAAAAGATCGTTAGAGGTGCAAGGGAGATGGCCAATTACAAGGAGCATGAGTCTCAGAGGATTACCACGGGCCAGGTGCCTGAACTGGTAGATCACACTGTCACCCTCATACACATTGGGCGAAGCGCACCATATGCGGACGTGAATCAGAGATGCTTGGCAGGATGGCCAGGGATAAAATCATGTGAGACATATGAGTCTATGGCAGCCAGCAGCGATTGAACATCTATTGTCTTCCTAGTGCCTCCTCCTCCTCCTATCTTTTCGAGTGACATTTTACGTACAGTTGATATGCATCGACTATACTTCTCTTACAAACATGCTATTTTATTTTTCCAACTTACTGTAAATGGGAAACTAGTCATAACGTGTTCATGCGGGTCATCACGCTTTTGTAGGGACATGCACAATCTGCGAATCGTTGGTTAAATACTTTATTCACTACTTTTAAAGTCTGACATACTAAGTGGTAAGTACCCTGCTCACACATTTACTCAAGCTCCTTGCATCCTAGCTCTGCTTAGAAAATGTTAATATTTTCTTTTTTATTGACATCAAAATATTAATATTTTTTACATCGTACGTAATGACCAAGCTCAAAAAGTCCAGGTTTTGGCCTCCTATTCATCACATATATGCAGATTGTTCATTGGATGAAAATGTGCATGGTTCTGAAAAGTAGGTGCAACACGTTTCCTTGATCTAGCACGAAAACAACATTTGTTGTAGTAGCACATAACATTGCCCGAGAATATAAATTTCAATATCAAAAGTACCAACGCACAACCCTTATTTTCATTGAAACTTCCAAATATGGATAATCACGTTTCACATCGGAAGAATTGACTGAATAATTTGCAAAACTTGCCACGTCACACTCCCGCAAAACTGACAAATATTGGCACTAGAATGCCCTTGTCACTGCTGCTTTTGCCAACCAGCAGTGCGAAGGGGCAGTGGTAGTACTCTGCTTTTTATCACTGCTGGTTGACACAAAAAATATATAAAAAAACCATGTTGAGGCCCTCGACATGCCATGCAGCCAATGAGGTCACCAAGCACGTACGCCGCCCACCGAGGCTGGCTGGCACGCCGCTCGCCGAGGCCACCTATGGTGCCTCCCGGTGAAATCACTCACCGTGGGCACCCAGTGCGCCGCCCGCCAAGGCCACCTGCCATGCTGATCCCTGAGGCCAGGGCAAGCTGCCGGGAAGAGAAAGGGATGGATATAGAAGGGAAGGGCGCTGAAGAGAGAAATGAGGGCACAGATTTGAGAGCGTCCAGACTTAACCAGTCTGAGGTGCTGGACTTGAGGTCGGATTAAGTATATTTCATTTTCTTTTCAGATCAAGGGACTGCTAGGTTACTGTCGGATTGACTCAAGAATCAGTAGTGGCACTAAAAATGCCAGTTTTCAACAAACCATTCTGTAGTGATAATTCGGTTGACTAGGAAATCTGACAGTGATGTAACTACCGCAGGTTTCAAAATAACCATTATGGTATAGCTGGCAGTGATGGTCATTCTGTAGTAGTGTCTGTCCTTGTCTAATCTCTAGTGTGGACATGGAAACCGAACAGGCATAGATCATTACACAGTAAGTTCATCTCGGTCTAACAAGTATATTTCAAGAAGGATGTCATTTAAAGGCCATCAGGGGCAGCATTTTTTGGCACTTTACAAGACTTTTGACCAAAGTTTGGCTGAAGCCGGCACTTCGTTTGCACAATCCTTGTATCCCTTTAGGCTTTGTTTGCAGGTCCTGGAACAATTTCTCTTACATTCCTTTGAGCTTCACTAATCGAGGAGCCCATTCTCCATGTGGCAGACCTCATAATCTTCCATCCATATGCCTCGTGGGTTCTGCTTTTGTTCTCGACTAATCTCCAGTGAGCAGCTAAAAGACATACCACGGCCACGAGAAAGAGTGAGCTGGTGAGACATTCTTGCCGACAGTGGTCACATATGTGTGTTAGCCTTGCCTGTGCAATTAGTGTGCATTGGTATTGTACTGGCCTTGCTACACATATAAGTGAGGAAGTGCTAAACAGCCAGAATATGCTAACTAATGCTTTCTGCAGAGTTTCCGGTATCAGAGTGATCACTAATCCTGACACCTCCGAGTCCTACTTTTGATGACGCCTCTCCGACTCCTAATTGGTTGCAGCTGAGAGACTCCATGCGCTGCCTCTGCTTTGCCTATAACGCCATGAGCTGCCTCTTGGACGACCTATTTTATATGTAACGCATCTGCACGTTTGAAATACCTAGCAATATATATGTTGTTATGCAGCTTTCTATATATAAATAATATGTCCAGGCAGCCATTGTACTCTGGATTCAGCTGACTCTATCACATAGAAGTTCTTTTTTCATAATGCCACAATCGGACTAAATAAGCAGTTACCTTCAAGGATGTGTTTACAAATGTACTAAAGCAATGCATGTCTAAAAATTACCCTTGAGAGTAATTTTGTTCTCGTGTATTATGACACAAGCAGTGTTGTGCTACTCTTTATACATAGTACTAATCATTGTGATAGTCTAAGTTGTAACGTCCAGCAGCCTTGTATACATTGGCTTAGTGAACACAAGCTCTCAACTCCTAGAATTCATAAATAATGTAGCGTCTTTAAGAAAACGAATTTTGAGATATGCCCCCTGTTTTGCAATGCCACAAACAAACTCGTGTGCTTCATTGTACCAAGGCACGTGTTCTCTGCTGCTGGAGTGATTTATTTGGCTATGTGAATTACTTCACTGTGTTTGCTGCTGGAGTGTACAGTACAGCTACTCTTTATAGTACTAATCATTGCCGCTGTCTAAGTTCTAACTTCTGGCACACTTGGATACATTGGCTTAGTGAAACACAAGCTCTCAACTCGTAGAATCTTTAAGCAAAAAAATTACAAAATATGCCCCTGTTTTTCTATGGGACAAACAAAATCAAGTATTTCACTGGTTCTCTGCTCCTTAAGTAACTACTTCACTGTGTTTGCCGCATGCATGGGGATGGAATTGTGCTTTCTTATATTACGATAATTATCTTCACTTTCTTTGGATCAAGGCTATGAACTTGTATGGAGCTAGAATATTGCAACTAAATGAGATATCTTGCTTTCATTAGCCATTTCAGATAATCCTGTGCAATGATGAGGCAGCCAAAACATATCAGATCTGCACACTGATCGTATCATCCAGTAATTAACCCACTACACTGACATCTGATGCAATCACTTTGTCATAAACGCATGGTTTGCATGCCTTCGGCATCAATGGATCGGATTTTGGGGCAAGAGGATTGCTCCACGTCGATGAGAGGAGATAGTGGTAGAACAGGGGAATTTGCCAAGTTGGTCATAATAACAGCTCGATGGGGTTGCACACTTGCAGTTCATGACTTGCTGACATTTTAGCTACTATCGACCCCTAGATCGCTGACTCCTCAGTCCTTGCGCTTTGTCTTCTCTTGCCTCATGCACCACACGCGCGAGGTAGTTGACGGAGAGCCATCATGTATCTGCTAGCCAATGTGGTTGCAACCGCTAAAAGAGATGGGTTGGAACTTGGAAGAGAATCCAGGACCCTAAGTGAAAGCCTAATTGCACGATGGAGTAATCTACAGCAGTCTTGGTCTTGGCAATCAGACGAGAACAGTCTGTTGCGGTAGATCACAGATAGAAAGTACCGCACTGCACTGGAAAACCACATAGCCATCAGCACCCGAGTGCAAATATCCTTGGTGTTCCTGGTGCCTCCATTTCCTATTACTCACTGACAATTTCATCACCCATGATGCCCGCTCTTTTATTTGTTAGTATTTACGTATCCACAACATGGATGAATGTTGATGGACCAACAGTGAGTGGGTGTGCATATAAACAAGGCAACAGAAAACACAAACCCTACAATCCCGCATACTAGCTCACCGATATAGTATATATAAGTACAGATAGTATCTCCCTCTCTCAAGTTGAATCTACAAGCACTAGTATATATAGCCAATCAAAAGCACTAGAAACCACCATATATCACTTCGCCTTCTACATATATACATGCAGATAGTTTGTGCCTGATGAATCATCCATAATGTAAGCAAAATAAACAAACATGCAGGTCGTGTCTTACTCTTTCCAGTTGATCTTCAAACACAAGCAGAACTATTGTAGGACAAGCTCATCGAGAGTCAAGAGTAATTGGTTGGAATGAATCCTTTTGTGTGTTAATGCAATCTGAATATGTTGTCATTGGTAAACTAATATGCGAAACCACTTGTATATAAACATAACATCATATATATTTTGCACTACGTTCGAAAATGTTACGAGGATAGGTGTATTTCTCAACCATGCTTAGCCCTTCTTATAATAAGATATACTGTACATTTGTCCACCAACTAAGACACGCATATGCCTTCTACCCCGTGCCACGCATGTGAGCACGTCAGCTCCCTGCCTCGCTTATGGTATGGATGCCATGATACAGACATCAATTGTGCTTCAACCACAGGCTATGTGGGTTCTCAGTTCCATCAGAGCAAGAGCACTCACTTGCTCTCCAGATATACCAGCCATATGTCCAACCGCAAGGTCCATAGCATGTCAGCCATGTGCCTGCTCTCATGGTGACTGAAGAAGGAAGTCGGATGCATAATGCATTTATACAATAATCAACTGAGATGTGTATATTTATATTCTGAATGTGTACACCTTCCCCTAAACACCGCAAGGGATCAAATAGCTAGGCACACCATATGGAGAGAAATGCATGGAAAATGATATATCCATCACATTAGCTAAGGTTATGTACTCCATTCAATCGCAAAAAATCTTGACATTTAGAACTCGTGTATATGTTATATGTGTATATTTATATTCAAAATAATTGCAAATTCTATATAATGTAAAGGATTTTAAAAATATATTCATGTAAATTACTGGCCAAAGAAATACATTCAAGAACATGCAAACCCAAATGTACCAAGTATTTTTGACTGGATAGAGTATAAAAAATACATGATGAACTGATGACTGGTGGTTTTATCCATTGTTATCCTTTGACTATGATGCCAATTCCTTTTAGCTAAGTTATCCATTGTTAAATTCACCCTTCATTGAAGATACTAAAGGAAGATCTTTATCTTCAAGAGGAATCTTAGATGCCAAATTAATTTATTCATGAACGGAGAATGCTGATATATATATATATATATATATATATATATATATATATATATATATATATATATATATATATATATATATATATATAGGAGGGCGGCATCGACCAATTTTATCTCTTTCTTGCGGCGGTGGAGCTGCTGGAGTCCGGATAATTGGAATAGCACGTCATGTATTCATCATTGGAGGTAGTATTCAAATGATGCACAGTTAATATTTTTTCATAATAGATTAATAGATGCGAACAAAAATAATCAACATGTAGAGAATTGGGGTATTGAACATACTAAGGTTTGTTACTAATTCCTTAATGAAGTTTGGAGGCACAACCGTCTTAATTTACATTAGTCCAAAACATTCAACCTTCAGATCCAAACGAAAGACAATTCAGACTCTAAGACTAATATTGGCGATGGCAGCTGTGCAAACATTGTCACGGCCGGCAAGGCATCTTTTGGAAGTTTAACCTAATTGTAGATGGGATCAACTACTACTGCATGAAGTGTCGTCAACGTTCTCATGGTGGCTATCGATCTCCCAGTGGAGATAATCTCTGCAGATTTGTGGTAACAATATCTCTGCAGTTTCCTACCTTGAATCTTCTCGGTATTCCTGGTGTCTCCCGCTCCTATTTTCTATGAAGTACAGCTTTGTAAGAGGGTGTCACGAACTACCTCTGAGATTCGCCTTGTTCTTCTTTCTGGATAATTTGCACAAGAATGGGGACATGCCAAAGCCAGGCTTGGTGTGCATATAAATAAATATGGGCCACATATCTCGTTGTTGTACTACTAGGGGCAGTTAGTGCAAAATCCTAAGCGATCGCAGTTCATATATGGCAGTTACTATTTTTCATTAGCTTTGTCAATCAGAACAGCTGATGTATAAGAACAAACCAATTGAAGAGGACCAGACTGGGCTCAGCTTCCTTCTGAAATTACTTTTTTTTTCTCTTTGCATATTAATGTCAGATCATAAAAATGCATCGCCGCCAGTCCATAACCCCCCGCCCAGTGTTTTAAACTAGCATGATACCTCCATTACTACTTGTGCCGGTACATAACGTGATCCAGCACCAATCAAAGTATCATGATATATATTTACATATACCTTGTGCTTCGTGGCAGGGCACCTTTGTGGCAATGACATGTATCAGTGTCCAAGAACATTCAATTTCAAAACAAAATTTACCAACATGCAATCACTTATTTTCATTGACACCTCCAAATGAGTATTTAAAATTCTCAATTGGAATCAAAGATGATGGAACCAGAGAATCTTGGGTGGAGAAGAATGGATCACTGCTATCTAACATCAAGTTCAGCACAATCAATGAAAGCAACAAGTGTGGACTGGATTGCAGTGCACCACATTAGTGAGGATGATCGAATTATCGAGTGGAGCTTCTGATGAGATGGGAGTTTCCTTGCAGTCTAATCTTAGACACGAACTTCTGTGTTCGTAGCGAATCTGGATGTTGTGCTTGGGGGTGGACGCGCCTAGAATATGTATTAAACTTATGTTAATTGAATGAATTGTTTTGCAATAAAGCAGGGGAAAACGTTTTCTCTAAAAAATAGTAATTCTCAATGGGAACGACATGAAAACTTTGCAGTACTTTTTAGTAAAACAACAGCTTCACCATTCAGTCAGATTCCATGGATATTTTATTTGATTAATTAAAATAAAAATATCAAAACACCAATTTTGTACTTAAAAGTCATAACAAAGAAAATAACCATGATCCAACTTTTAGCTCTATGACACAATATTGATGAGAAAATAAAAGATACTTGACTGAGAAAAAAGTAAAAGGGGACGCATTTAGTGTGACATAAATAAAGAACAAATAAATAGGCAACATATTTTCGTTCACCCATCTAATGTGGTTGGATGAGAGGGTGTTTACCATATGAAAAATAATGTTAGATATTTGTAATGAAATGAAATAATTTGCTTTTTTCATGAGCTAAGTAGAGCTGCTATAAATATATAAGTGATTTGACTGGCTAATTAACACCACCTGTGAGCATTATGAAAATTGTTTGCACAAAGGCAATAACAATAATTCATTTATTTTCTCATGTGTTTCATACTCCTACTTATGTTCAATTCTAGCCGGCATTTTGTCATCCGATGTCATGCAGTTATAGGACAATTAATTTCGCTTACAGGAATCAACTAGCAATGTGTGACTGTTTCGTTCACGAGCAAACATGGAGCAACGTCACAAGAAGTCGGTGGTAGTCCAGAGTGAGCAAGAGTCTCAGACCGCAGCTGACTTTAAGCATATTTGTCATGCAGAGATGTCTCAACAGCTGTCTACCATGGACGTTTCTAATGTCCCTGCTGTTTCCTAATCCAATAATTTTGCTAACAACTTTACTACAGTTGCCCCATGAACTGGAGTACTGGACTACGACCCCTCTACATCTCATTTACTAGTAAACAAATCATTTTAACGAGACGTTTGCTTGGTTGGGTATGCATATAAATAGACCAGGCATAGGTTGGTAGAAATTGCTTCTATTCCGTGGTGTCTTGGCATCATAATAATCACAAGTCAATAAAGAAAAGATCTGATAGAGGTTGTAGATTGGAATCCCTATGTTAAGTGGGATTGGTATATTAAGATTAGAACCGCCATATGTTGGCATTTAGAGGGGTTCCAGCTTGAAGATGTGAGCATGAGATCTAGTTTCACAGGATTTTATTCCCTATTAACCAGAATGGACAGGCACAAGTTTTCCTTCAAATACAAAAGAAATGGATAATTGCATATATATATAACTTCACACAGCATCTTTGTTGTCACATCCCAAAATTTTTTTATTTTGGGTTCGTTGTGCATAGAAAACACTAAATAAAATGAATGGTTTAAATATTTGGATAAAATTTACCAAGTTGGTTTGAGCTAGCGCAAATTTAGTGTAGGAAGATGTGAATTTTCAAACTTTTTCGAATTAACTTGATGGGATTTTGTTGATGTGATGTTTGCTTATTGCATGACTTTGTGGTGCGACTGAGTAAATTTTTGAAACATGTTCAGTTAATCGTTTATCTTTCTTCGGCTCGTCTCTGCATTTTTCTGTAATCAAATCTCTACTTTATCGATCTTAATCTTTTCATTTGGAGTTGCTGAAGATCCTTTTTTCTGCTCCAAATCACTCCTTTGAGTTCATCATCCATCAATTTATCTCAACAAACTTTCCTGGAATTTTTCTGCCTTTTTCTGAAATTTGTCCTCACTTTTCTAGGAGCATAATGTAATTTTTAGATGCTCCAAAATATCTTTTCATGAGCTTTAAATAGTTTCTTTGAGTTCCTCATATTCCAAAATGTCTTTGAGAATTTTCCCCAATTTTTCGGAGCCTTCGGAGTATTTTTCGCGGCTTAAAAATCAATTCTTGACTTTTCTGGAATTATTTTAATCCTGAAATTCATTAATTCCGAAAATAAGAAAATATCTTGTTTTTTTCCCGACCTCTGACCTTATGGTATTCTCCTGGGCGCACTCGTTCTAGAAGTACAGTCCGTTTCACGAGTTGCCACTCTTATTGTTGCAGATTTAAAGCCGAAGTTTCAAAACCTAGAGCTCCGGCGAACATTCGGTGTGGGTTTCCGACCATCTCCGGCGTCCCCTGCAGAAACCTTTACAACTGCGAGGTTTGTCTCGTCATCCTCTACACCGGCACGCCTTTTGTTTTGCGAATTTGTGCTCGTTTCATCGTTTTCCTAACCCATCTTCCACTTTTCCGGCAAGATCCACCATGGATGACCTTGTTCTCCGTCTTCTCCGGCCATCCAACAGTCCCCACTCGCCTGCACTGCCGCTTGGGCCTCATCCCCACGGCCCCGCGCTGCCATCCCGCGCTCTTCGCCGCTGGCCCTTATGCACTGTCACACCCATTTTTAAGACCAAATGGAATGCATAACCTTATGTGTGCCCAGAGATCAATCACACATAAGCTGACAAATTATAAAGGGAGTATCATCACAAATGTTATTACATCACGATTATTATTTTACACAAATATAGCAGAAAATAAAAAAGATATATCTCTCGTGGTAGCTCCATGTACAGGCACATTGACTGGTTGACTGCAAGTCTAGTAATCTTCAGGGAAGTAGGAGTAGTAGTCACTATTTACATCATTTGTTACCCATCCGGGATTTTATCCAAGCAAGAAAATAAACAAACGTAAGTACATCTCGTACTCAACAAGTACAACAGGAGTTCATGAGGGTCAAAGGCATGACATTGGTTTAATAGCATATAGCTTTTAGTTGGCACAATTTTAGCATATCTATAGTATCAATGTGTCTCAGCTTGCAATAAACATATGATCAATGTAAAATGAATAACAAATAGCAAAAACTTATTCAACGTTAGTGATCAACTATTCTGTAAGGGTCCAAGGCCACTCGTGATCGTAAGCACGGTTGTTATAACAGTTTTACACTCTGCAGAGGTTGTACACTTTCACTGTGAGTCGTGTAGCCCATATGCCCGGGTTAATTACTCCAAAAACACTTCCAAGGTGAGTGGATAGGGAAACACTATAAAGTCTTTCAAAGGTTCGTCTAACAAGTTAGGGCCATTAGATTCACTCGGCAAACAGATGTAGAGCCCCCCTTCCATATGGCATAATGACGCGCAGCCTATACACATAAGGACAGAGGCCGCACTATATCCGATTCGTCAAGCCATTCTTATGCCAAAAAGGTTACCACTAACAAGCTAGAAAAGATCCTTCTATATGACTAAAGCCAGAGCCATATAGCCCTCTCAGTTGTACTGTAAGTCCCGGATATTCGCTTACAGATGAGTCCTTAGGGAGAGTAACTAGAGCACCCAAAAGATAGTCCAATGCTCTAGCCCCCTTTTAGCATGTTACTAAAAAGTCAACTTTTAATGTTTATTGCATATTCCATTAGTCAAATTACATGATCATAGTTCATGTTAAGCACTAGCAAAGCTACTCAATGCAATATAATAGGTGCCAAGGTAATGGATCAAAACTAAGTCATCCTTAGCAAGGGAATACATGCATAATGAATGTAATTGTTTTTATTTGAATAGGACAACAAGGATAATCCCATGCTATACTTGCCTTGATCAAACTGGTCCTAATGATCTTGCTTGAAGAAAAACTCTTGGTCACCAACGAATTGCTCACCGTCTATACTCGATCAACATAGCAACAACATTCATCCAAAAGCAATCATGCAAAACAAACAAGACTATAATTAGAATAGTACATCAACATTAATAAAATAATATAAAAAGTTTTTAAAACAAATCTACAACTCGCTATGATCACACAAACGCAAAGATCACGAAAAACGGAGCTAAAATGGCAAAGTTATGAATTAAACAACATTTTCCTATAGATAAATAATTACTTAAATACAAACTCAAAATTAAAATGTTACAAACCTACTGTATAGTAACACTATCATGTAGAGCTCGCGAATACGAACCTAACGCAATTTGAACGGGTCAAATCGGAGTTAAAACCGAGATTTTATGGCTAAAACAAGATTAGTGGCAAAACTGTAAATATCAGAAAACGTATTTTAAATTTATTAAAACGATTCTACGTTTTCGGAAAGAGAAAGCGTATTCTCGGAATACGTTTTGGACTGCGGGTTCTATATATAAAAAGTACAGGGGCTCTTTAGAAAAATTAACAACCGAAAGGGTATCAACAAATATGGACCGTTGGATTTTATTTGGATGAGCAAGATTAGATCAAAGGGGGTCAAAAGGGGAGCTGCCGGCCAGCTATAGTAGCCCGACGGCGGCGCCATGGCCGGAATTGGCCCGAGCTCGCTGGAGTTCATCTATACGGTGATTCCAAGCATAACCGAACAAAAAGAAAGCTTGGGAAGCAAGAGGGGATGACCGCGAACTCACCACGCACAAGAACGAGGTTGAGTGACGGACCGAGGGCGGTGCTTGGCTCGGGATGGTGGCGGCGGATTTCTGTGAACACGGTAATTCGACATGAGTCAGTTAGAGAGAAGAAAAGAAGGCTCGGCGACTTCGGAATCGTGACGCGAAGCTTGGAAGCCGGCTTACGAGCTTGGAGAAGCAACGAAATCGACGAATCGAACTCAATGGCGGCGGGTAGGGCTCGTGCTCGTGGCGGTAGTGCTCACAAGAGCCACAATGGCTTCGAGAGGGCGAGATGGAAGCGGCGGTGCATGGCACCCGACTTATATGGCCCTGGGGTGGCCCCTAAGTAAGGAAGGAAGAGATCGGGAGACAGATTCGGCGGTGGCAAACAAGGAAGGCGACGTTGGCATTGGCTTGAGGAGGAAGGCGGCTCTGACATGTTGGCGTCGGCTCTGACATGCGGTGCACGTCGGCTTGAGGAGGAAAAGGTCTTTATACTTGACCAAAGCCAGAGCCATGTAGCTCTCACGGTTGTACTGTAAGTCCTGGATGATCGCTTATAGATAAGTCCTTAAATAGAGGAATCTAGAGCACCACAAAACTATGCTTACTGATAAGCCAGAGTCATGTAGCTTTCACAGTTGTACTGTAACTCCTTATGGAGGTAAGTCCTTACAGATAAGCCCCCTTGGTTTTATGTTGCTAAAAAGCATCTTTTAATGTTTATTGCATAATCCATTAATTAAGTTACAAGATCATGGTCTTTAATTGAGCACTATCATCATTACCCAATGCAATAATTCCATAGGTGTCAAGATACGAGTGCAAAGATATGAAATCCTCAGTGGTAATCAAGGTAGACACATACATTATGAATTAAATGATTAAAGGTATATAGGGCGACAAGGATGATCTCATGCTATACTTGCATTAATAAATCAAGTTTACCCATTTCAAAAAGATGCAAAATTTCAGGGTGTTACAAGTTTTTTCTAATAGCTATCACAGCTAATGTCACGGACTTCCTCACTGGTGGCAGTGTTCCTCTTTCATCGTATATATATAGCATGAGACACAAGAATAATGTTGTTGAGCAAAAGGTGAGGTGGGTGGGCATATAAATTTTTCACTGTCAATCCAGTGCTCCACCATAAGAGTACTAGCTAGTTTGCACTCGATAGACCTTTCTTTTGTTTTTGGAAGGATCAGTATCATTCTTATATGACTGTTTAGACGCGTCACTAATCTGCTTTTCTGGCATAGTGATAGTCCGATATATAGTGCCTCGCGTGCTCTGTCCTGTTATTGTTTTTTTTAGGAAAACTAGAGGAGTTGCCCCCTACTAGGATTTATTTGAAGCCAAGTAAAGAGTCCCAAGTACAAAGTCAAGAAACGAAAAAAACGAAACAAAGAAAATCAAAAGAATTATACATAAACTTCTAGTCATGAACGAAGTTGAGGTCGAAGCTGCTCTTTTGCCCGGAGGATAACCCCCTGCAAACTCTTCTCTGAAAATTGACTTGCACCTTTGCACCGTTACTGGCCGATTCTTGAAGATATGGTCATTGCGCAGTCCTAAGACTACCCGCAGCGGGTACTCTAAAACGATACTCTAAAACTTTAGAGTATGAATATAGAGTAAAAACTGCTGCACTGGATACTCTAAAACGATACTCTATCCTTTCGCTCACTCTATATTTAGAGTAGTACAGTGCTTACTCTATACTCTATAGTGGCGGGCCCCACTAGCTAAACAAAGGAAAAAATGCTATAACTCACAAACCAAAAATCCAAATTAAATTTCGATTGCACCATTAAATTCGTCTCAATAAATTCTTTAAAACTAGATCACACATGGATATATTTAGATAAAATAACAAGTGGGTCCCACAGTGAATAGAGTGGATAGAGGATGATATAGAGGATGAATGAGTGCGGGAGAATTAAGTATAGAGGAGAGAATTTTGCTGACTAGGACATATAGAGGATGAATATAGAGGTCCATAAGTGCATGCAAACCAGGAGTTCCAGAAAGAATGGAACGGCAAGTTGGTTCTCGAAGCTAACACGAGATACTTTTTTTAAAATATGGACGAATCTAAAGAAGCGCTTTATGAAGCTTCTAGTAATTTGATTGATTTATTTCTTTTTTTTATACACACAGAGGAAGAGGGCACTATAGTTTCAAAGAAAATAAAAACAGGTTAACTCCACCCCTTTTAACCTTTCAAAAAAGATTCACTAATCTAAAGAAAAACAAAAAAGGAATTCCATTGAATTGTATTTTTATTGATCAATTAGAATTGCCTTCTAGAACGTATAATTGTCTCGAAAGGGCCAATATACATACACTATTGGACCTTTTGAGTAAGACTGAAGAAGATCTTATGCGAATTAATAGTTTTCGTATGGAAGATGGAAAACTGATATGGGACACTAGAGAAGCATCTCCCAATTGATTTACCTAAAAGGATCCAACAAGCCACCAACTTGATAATGTAGGGTGTGTTTAGATGGTGAAAAAGTTTGGGTTCGGCTACTGTAGCACTTTTTGTTGTTATTTGGCAAAATTTATCCAATCATAGACTAACTAGACTCAAAAGATTCGTCTCGACATTTACAGACAAACTGTGTAATTAGTTTTTTCTTTCGTCTACATTTAGTACTCCATGCATGTGTCGCAAGATTTGATGTGACAGGTACTGTAGCACTTTTTGGGTTTGCTTTTTGGGTGGGAGGAGCAACTAAACAGGCTCGTAGTGTGCCCCAACATCTGACAGCGAATGGACAGGCTAGGAGCCTAGGAGGAGGTGGAGGAGGCTTTCTTCGACACCAGTATTGTGTGCTTTGTCCTGTTGAGTTGCCAAACACCGGTGAGAGCTAGTAGTACCAAAAACTAACACGAGTCAATATAGGTTTTGATTAAATGAAGATTTTCGTGTCATGAAATTTGATGACTATATGGTGACTATGTGGCCGGAAAAGCTCATAGGCCACATGAATTGCACTAAACTCAACATCAGATTTTACACTATCGTAGAGTATCTTGCCTTGTATATTTGACAGCGTGGATGAATAGTTATGGAATTTCGCATACATAGACTTTGTTTAGTTTCCCTCAAAATTCCAAGTTTTTTTCACTCTCTCTATCACATCAATTTTTAGCCGCTTGCATAGAGTATTAAATATAGGTAAAAAAATAACTAATTACACAGTTTAGTTGGAAATCACGAGATGAATCTTTTGAGCCTAGTTGGTCCACGATTGAACAATATTTGTCAAATAAGACAAAAATAGTACTATTCATCAAGTTGAAAAAACTTCCGATCTAAACAAAGCCATAGTTTAGAATCCTTTCAGAGAAGCAACTTTGTACGGAGTCAGGAATATAACTCAGACACGCTATTTGGTAAGTCTCAGTCCTGTCCAAGTGACCTGGCTACCTACAAGCTGACAAAGGTATACTCTTGACTTCCAAGCCTTAGGCTTAGTTTAGTTCGTTCCCCTAAACTTTACACCCTATTACATCAGATGTTTGGACACATATATGGAGTATTAAATGTAGACTAAAGAAAATAACTAATTGCACAGATTGCGTGTATTTTGCGAGACGAATTTTTTGAACCTAATTAGTCCGTGATTAGACAATGTTACATTACAGTAAACATATGCTAATGACAGATTAATTAGTCTTAATAAATTTGTCTCACCGTTTACAAGCGAGTTCTGTAATTAGTTTTTTTATTAGTATCCAAACACCTCTTCCAGCATCTTATAAAACATTCGACGTGACACCTCAAAACTTTACACTCCTGGAACTAAACAAGACCTTAGTGACTCAGAGCCATCACCATCCATGTAGCTTCTTTGCAAATCTGTCCCTGCAAGGTTCTCCACTTCCATTAATTCCTTATTTTCCTTCTCCTATTTCTAGTCTTGAACTCTTGATATCAAAGACTGACTTCAGTTTTATTTTACAAAACCAAAAAGCACACACGACACGCGCGCCTCCCATAGTCCCATGCATCTTCATCGCAGAAATATGCAATATGCTACTGTTTGGCTATTTTAAGAGAACTAACCACGATGACTATGATACTGCGTTAACAGAAGCAGAGTAAAACATTAGGTACTGTGTTATTAACTGAAACAGTAATTAAGCAACTTTAGGAGAACATACTTATGTTAGTACAATGACTAGTATCTTAATGATTGACATGTTCTCAACACTTGTGACATCTAATACTATAGAATGTTAAGCTGTACCAGTCACCATGCATGGTAGCTGGTCAACAATGCACAACAGCTGACTTAATAAAACATAAGAAACTGTCTTGGCCGAAACATTAGGAACGTGCATGGACTGACAACACCTATCCACTGAGTCTTTCTCTTCTAAGTTATGATGTTCAGTTATGCGTGAGAGTGAGAGCTTTAGTCAGAGAAAAATAAAGACCTTGCACCACCTGACAAAGAGTGACGACTTGTCACTAGGAGTAGTTTATAACGGCTAACGACAAGCTCCAATGGGCCGAAGAGTAGGAATAGGATATCGTGTGTATGGGACATTGTTGCTGGGCTGATCGGGCCTTGTAACAGACTATGGGCGTATCATTCATACGCGTGTGTTGGGCTGAGCCCGTGTAACCGGATATAAGCAGTGTGCCTCGGCGTGCTTCCATATCAGAGTGTGCCTCCGCACTGCAGCAGCATATCAGGATAGCAACAGCAAAGCATATATAAATGAATAATGGGTACTCTGGATATACACTCAGACAAGCTGTTAACGTACAAGACTTATTTTGTCTTACACAGGACCATAAACAGATTCACCAGCAAATAACCCCAGGTTACTCAAGCCTTTTTGACCTCAAATACTTGGCTCTCTGCGCGCGTTTCTGTGTAAGCTGTGTGTTTTGACCTCAAATACTTGGTTCTCTGCGTTTCTGTGTAAGCTGTGTGCCACATAGTGAGCAGCACCATGCCCACACCAGTAAAACAAGTCCCGACAATAAAACGCATGTTCTTCACTTCCTCTTTGAATGCTTCCCTGACGGCCTCACTATCAATCAATAAGCAAATGCATGAAAATTAGGATTATCAATTCATTTGATTCAAATCAAATAAGCACAAGACAGACTGCATTTACCACTCAGCTGCGATTTCAGATGGAAGTCTGGCCAGATTGACATCGTCGACATGTGGTAATGGGCTTCCAGGCATCAGCTGCAGCTCTAGCTCCATTGTTGTGACCGCCCTAGGAGTAAGGAAGTGCAGCTGAGATCGCAACTTACGCGTAGGTATAAGCTAGGCAGGCTATTGAAAGGTTCATAATGTAGGTACAACCAAGAATAGCAACCCACGTAATTACTCTCTTCAAAATAAAATCCCCAGTTTAAGAAGTACATACATGCCTCTCAGATTACCAGAGAGTGAGTGGGCATCCCTGCGATTGGCTAATAATGTAAGGAAATATATATAATAGCAGAATTATATATCCTCGTGTAAATGATGATGTATTCTCAGCCCTGAACTTGGAGTCAGCTTTTAATTACTCATTAATTATTTATCTAATCAATAGCACACATACCATGCATGGAATTCCTTTTCACATGTATTACTTTTATGAAGCGAAAAGAGTCATTACATGGAAAAGATACAGCAGCGATTGGAAGCAGAAAAACGCCGGCCGGGCGCACATACGAAAAAATTAAGAGATACAGCAGCTATTCACGGATCAATCGCTCGATCCAGATCCAGAGCGGAAACGGGGCAAATAAAACGGCACACACACGCGCACCTGATGCGACGACAATTGCGAGCTGCTGGAGGCGAGACGCCGAGGTGTGCTCGCCAGCTGCCGCCGGAGAGCGGGGTCGACGCCCATCTTCCTACCCAGGTGGCGCAGCGCCATAGCACCGATCGGCCGGATCCGGTACGGTGGAGGAGCACGGCGCAGGCGCAGCGGAGGAGACGTACGTATACGTGTGCGCGGCTAGGGTTTGGTTGGTCGATTCTTAGAGATTTTTTTTTATTTATATATTTACAAAATTGCTCTATCTTGAATAGCCAAGTGTTTGCCCTCTATTTTTTTTATTGCCAGAATACCTCCGTCGTTTGCGGCGTTTCCTGATTTCCTCGCGGCACGGAAACGGATGCTGTTTCTTTACAACTGGAAACGGATACGGGAGCGATAGGTATATAGTATCTGCTAAAATAATATTGTGATACAATTTATTTTTCTTTCCGAGATGACATAGCAATTTCCATGACTCAGACGAAGTTGAAACATCAACGATTACAGACTGAACATGTACTGGTATGGAGGCCAAAATCAGTTCCTCCTCCGGACCGCTAAATACTACTACACAAATCTTAGGGCGCTGCTAGCGCCCGGACGTCCGGATCCGGGCGCTAGCGGCCGGACGCCGGAACAGCCCACTCCGCCCTCCGCCGCAACAGTCCGCCCCCTCCTCCAACGAAAAATGAAAACAGAAACGCGACCACCGCCCTCGCTCCCTCCGCGCGGGAAACCTGCGAACCACCGCCCCCGCTCCCCCCCGCACGCGAAACCTGCGAACCCCCGCCCCGCCCCCGTACCCGCACGGAGAAGGAAAGCGGGCACCCCCGTGCGCACGGATTTTGCCCCACGCCGCAAACCTCGCCGACCCCCACCAGATCCGCCCCGCCGCCAACTCGCCCCCAGAGCCCACCCCCATCCCCATGCCGCTGCAAAAAAGAGTAGGAAGAACTGAAACATCAAAGCAATACTAGTGCAAAAAAAAGCTACTGCAACAAGAAAAAGAAGTTACTGCAACAAGGAGAAGAAGCTACTGCAACAAGAACAAGAAGCTACTGCACCAAAGGAGAAAAGAAGATACTGCAACAAAGGAGAAGAAGCCGTTCCAACAAAGAGAAGAAGCTGCTGCAACAGAGGAGAAGAAGCTACTGCACCAAAGCGGAAAAGATGCTGCAACAAAAAGAAGAAGTTACTGCAACAAAAGAGAAGAGCTACTGCAACAAAAGGGAAGAGCTACTGAAACAGCAGAAGCGATGCTAATGAAACATCGAGAAACATAGGGATGCTACTGCAAAAAACAAGGGGAAGAAACTATTGAAACATCTCAAAAATAACTACTGCAACATCAAAGAATCGTGCGAAAAGTATTTCACATCATCTGTTGCGTGTAGATCTAAAAATCGCCACCAAAACATTTAGATCCAGGGGAGGGAGGAGGGAGGAAGGAGGAGGAAGAAGACGGCCAGATCCAGAGAAGGAGGAGGGAGTAGAGCTCAGATCCAGTGGAGAACGAGGAGGGGGAGGAAGGAACGGCTCAGATCCGCGAAGAATCCAGCAGGGGAGGAGGGGCCGCAGCTCGCAGGCTCCGCCGCCGCTCTCTCTCTTGGCGTCGTGGCTGCCGCGGGAGCACAGAGGGAGGGAGCGAGGGAGGGGAGAAGGGAGAGGGACCCCGGCAAGTGCATCGCAGAGCGAGTGCGCGGCGGCGGAGAGAGCGAGGCGAGTGCGGCTGCGAGTGAAGGAAGAAAGAAGGCGAGCAGATGTGTGCGGGCGGGCTGCGGGCGTGGAAGCACGGCGCGGGTGCGAGTAGATAAGGAGAGCGGGCGGGAGCGGGTTGGGTCGCGCCGCTTCGCGTGGGCGCACGTCGCGTCCGTCCGGAGTCGTCCGAACGTCTTCACCGTATCAATACCGCAAATCTTAACCGTGGTAGGCAAAAGGGGTTAACCGAGGTGGCTTTTGCAACCGCCTCGAACTAAAGGTCACGGTTAATCTTAGCCTTAACCGAGGCGGTTGCAAAAACCACCTCGGTTAATGATATTATCGGAGACGGTTGAGTTATATAGCCTGCCACAGTTAATAATTTCAGGAAATAAAAAATAAGTCCACCGAGCCCGATATCACATGCCGCCATTGTCCGTGGTAGGATCAACGCCGCCGCAGCTACAGTGCCGGATCCACTCCCAACACCGGATCTGGGCCTCCCCACCGACGCCACGCCGCCGGATCTGCCGCTGGTGCACTCCTCCCCAGTGGATCTAACCTCCTCGCCGCTAGATACACCGCCGGTGCGCTCCTGGCCGCCGGATCCGTCGTCGGAGGGTGCCTCCCCACTGGATCCGCCGGGGAGGACTCCACCCCACGGGATCTGCGCCGTGGTGGTGGAGCCATGGAGGGAGGAGAGGAGGGGCGCGGGTGCTGTTCGCCTGTGGGAGAAGAGGGAAGAGTGAGGAGACAAAGAGAGGAAGAGAGGGAGATGGGGAACTACCACCACGCCGCCGCACAGCCGCGAGTGACCTACCTCCATGCCATTGCCTGCCACCGCTACCGGAGAGAGGGAGGTAGATGGAGAGGAGAGGGAGAGGGAGAGGGAGAGGAAGGAGCCACTGAGGGAGAGGGAGAGGTGAGTGAGGGAGAGAGAAGGGCTAGGGTGAGATGCCGGGCGGAGGATCCCTTGACGGAGTGCGAGGGGCGCGGTGTGGGAGTGGGAGGGGCGCCGGGATGGGGAGGGTGAGGGGAGGGGCGTGGCTGGGGAGTCGGGGGCGCGACTAGGGAGTGAGAGTGGCTAAGGAAACCTTAAAACTCTAGTATATATACAATCAGTGCGATATCGGGCCAAGATGGGCTACCTGCTGAGCCATCATTTACCGAGGCGGGCTTTATAGTGTAACCGCCTCCAAAAATGGATTAACGGAGGCAGTTGCGTTACAATAACTGCCTCGTTTAATAGGCATTAACTGAGGCGGTTCTGTTACAATACCCGCCTCGGTTAATGATTAACCGAGGCGGTTGCTGGCCCGGCTGGCCTGCCTCGAATAACCGAGGCGGGCAACTAGGCCACCCAGCTCGGAGCCCTATTTGGAAACGCCATACAAAAGTTTTTGTGTAGTAGTGAAAGCTACCTGGGACAGCCAACTCATGTGCTCCCTGATTACAAGAGCGAGGGTGCTGTTGAGCTAGCTACCGATCACGGGCTGCAACGCCTAGGAATGAAACTGGTTTGACCATTGCTGGACCTTGTCTTTTTTTTAATTGTCTCAAGCCCTCAAATTTAGTTATGAGGACTCATATATAGGCCCTACTGGAGGGACTCTGTTGGTTGTTGTTAGAAAGAACGATTCAATTGACATCTATAGATTCTGTGATAGCAAAAAAGGGTTAACCGAGGCGTTTTTGCAACCGTCTCGGACTAAAGGTCACGGTTAATCTTGGCCTTAACTGAGGCGGTTGCAAAAACCACCTCGGTTAATGGTATTATCAGAGACGGTTGAGTTATGTAGCCCGCCACGGTTAATAATTTCAGGAAATAAAAAAATAAACCCACCGAGCCCGGTACCACATGCCGCCGTTGTCCGTGGTAGGATCCACGCCGCTGCAGCCTACGATGGCCGGATCCGCTCCCAAAGCCGGATCTGGTCCTCCCCGCCGACACCACGCCGCCGGATCTGCCGTTGGTGCACTCCTCCCCGGCGGATCCAACCTCCTCGCCGCTAGATCCACCGCCGGTGTGCTCCACGCCGCCGGATCCGTCACTTGGAGGACTCCACCCTGCGGGATCTGCATCGTGGTGGTGGAGCCATGGAGGGAGGAGGGGAGGGGCGTGGGTGCTGCTCACCTGTGGGAGAGGAGGGAAGAGTGAGGAGACAAAGAGAGGA
Organism: Saccharum spontaneum; assembly: GCA_022457205.1. NCBI lineage: Eukaryota > Viridiplantae > Streptophyta > Magnoliopsida > Poales > Poaceae > Saccharum > Saccharum spontaneum. Next base: position 6,832,546 of record CM039586.1, on the reverse strand, counting down.
AGAGAGGGAGATGGGGAACTACCTCCACGCCGCTGCACCGCCACGAGTGACCTACCTCCATGTTGTCGCACCGCCTGGGCGCGCGACCACTTGGCTGTGCGCCACCGCTACCGAAGAGAGGGAGGCAGATGGAGAGGAGAGAGAGAGGGAGGAGCCGCTGAGGGGGAGGAGAGGCGAGTGAGGGAGAAAGAAGAGCCAGGATGGGGCGTCGGGCGAAGGATCCCTTGACGGAGTGGGAGGGGCGCGGTGTGGGAGTGGGAGGGGCACCGGGATGGGGAGGGGCGTGGCTGGGGAGTCGGGGGTGTGACTGGGGAGTGAGAGTGGCTAACGAAACCTTAAACCTCTAGTATATATACAATCAGCGCGATATCGGGCCGAGATAGGCTGCCTGCTGGGCCACCATTTACCGAGACGGGCTTTATAGTGTAATCGCCTCCAAAAATGGATTAACGGTGGCGGTTGCGTTATAATAACTGCCTCGTTTAATAGGCATTAACCGAGACGGTTCTGTTACAATACCCGCCTCGGTTAATGATTAACGGAGGTGGTTGCGTTACAATAACTGTCTTGGTTAATACCGATGCAATTTTATTACAATGCCCGCCTCGGTTAATGATTAACCGAGGCGGTTGCTGGCCCCGCTGCCCTGCCTCGAATAACTCAGGCGGGCAACCAGGCCGCCCATCTCGGAGTCCTATTTGGAAACGCTGCACAAAAAATTTTATGTAGCAGTGAAAGCTACCTGGGACAGCCAACTCATGTGCTCCCTTATTACAAGAGCGAGGGTGCTGTTGAGCTAGCTACCGATCAGGGGCTGCAACGCCTAGGAATGAAACCGGTTTGATCATTGCTGGACCTTGTCTTTTTTTTAATTGCCTCAAGCCCTCAAATTTAGTTCCGAGGACTCATGTATAGGCCCTACTGGAGGGACTCTGTTGGTTGTTGTTAGAAAGAATGATTCAATTGACATCTATAGATTCTGTGATTTGGCAATTTGGCCTATAGCAAAATTGGTGGCAAATGACGACTCAGTGTGTTTGCTAGGGTTTTAGATTTTTGTAAAAACATTTCAGATAAACATTCTCTCTCGGATAATAAATCAAAAACACTCTATAAAACCATTTGACGGGTCGATTGAATTCTGATTCATATGAATATATATTTTTATTAAAAAAATTAAAAATAAAACTATGCTTCAAAGAATTTATTTTTTGTGAACATAGAACAACTTAAATACTACCTTATTTTAACTTATTATTATTGCATTAGAAAAAGAAGTCCCTGAAAAAAAGTATATCAAGTAGAAGTAGCGAGTAATAGGAGGAGCTAGAATCGAAACCAACATCCGACCCTTTCACGTGAGTGCGTACAAACGCTCTGAATCCTTTTCTGATTCGAATCACCGACCGAAGCAGCGCGTTTGGAGTCGATTCTTCCGATTTGCACGAGGAACGCAAACGTTTCTCCTCTCCGGCCAAATCCGAATTAGCCGCAGGTGACCGAGAATCAGGGCCGGTCGGTAGGTAGATCTGGACCGGAGTGGAAAAACCCATCTTCCTTGCCATTTTAAGCCCATGGGCCAAGCCAAGCGTAGCCAGATGGATGCATCTCAGTCTCCAGATATCAAATCATTCGTGGGCCGTCAGCTTCGTGGCGCTTGCGTGTGCCAAGCGCCATGCCGGCCATATTCGTTTTGCGCGCTTGGGGGATGTCTGTGCCGCGTATCCCGCTGTGAAGCCACATTCGTGGCCATGGCAATCTCCACTCGTCAAAAGAAGAGTTCCCTCACGACAAGGAACGAACCAAGCAAGCCAAGCCACCCACGCCCACCCACCGTGAATTAATGCATGCATGATTCTGCATTTACCATCCACCCCTTTTCGATCAGTCAATAAGCTAATTATATTAGCATCATTTTTTCCATGATTATTTGCACAAGAAAAATCCATGGGTTCTTCTTTTATCATCATCTGCTAGATAGTACATATATATATCCTCAGGATTTGCCACTAATCCGATCCATTTATTAATGAACAACGATTTCCAGTGCTAATTAAGACGTGCCATGGTTGTTTTTGATTTGTTGCGTGTATCATCTATGTACTCCTATATAGTTTATCTACCTTTTTCCCCTCAAAACAAATGATTGTGAATTGTTTACACTAGCGGGACAAATCATCTGGGAACAATAAATCTAGAACGCAAACCCAAGTTCGTTGGTGCTGGTAGACGTGGCTTGATGATCAACCAAATGTAGCACAATAGCTACTCCCTACGTCCATCAATATACATATTTTTTCATGCAAGGAACTCTTTAATTTTTCTTTTATATTGTAATTATATGATTATTATTATCAATTTTTTTAAAAGAACACATAATCTTGACATTATTTTCAGAGTGAATGGTACGATGAATTTTTCTACATATATAATTGTGCATAAAGTCAGTCAAGAGCTTATAAAATTTAGCTTTTCTGTATCTTACTTTGATGTACTAAGGCATATCCATTTTGAGGAAATAAATAAACACGTTCAAAATTTTTCATAAGAATTAAACTAATGCAAACAAAATCGTAAAAGAAAAGGAAGAAATTAAAAGAAAAAGAACCATGGGCCATGGCGCACTACAGAGAATCTTCAAATGCGAAGGGCAGAATGGTCCCGTGAAAAGCCCTACTCTCCGAGAATAGACAAAACGACCTCCCCCGCCGTCGTCAGCTTCATCTTCCCCGCCGCTCTCCTCTCCAGTCTCCACCCCCGTCCGCGTCTCCCCGCCCGTGCCGCCGCCCCAAACCCCCCTCCCCGCGCGTGCGCCGCCGCCGTGAGATCCGGAGCGCGATGTGGCGCAGCTGCGTCTCGCGGGGCCTCTCCAGGGCCAAGGCCTCCGCCTCCAGGCTCTTCTCCACGGCATCGGTACGCCTGATCCGCCTCGCTCCGCTTGATCGATCCGGTTTCCTTTTTTTCGGAAATTCGGGCACTTTTTTTGGGTTAGTTGATCCTGGAATTCGGCGATTTGCCGTTGTTCGGATGGATGGATTGTTTGGGATGGGAAGCTTGCCTATTTTCGGAGTAATTTGGTCTCTAGTGTGTGTGATGCGGTGGGATGGTTTAGTTCCGAGAATGTGGGGATTGATTCCGTTTGTTCATGGGATTTGCCCGCCTGCAGTCGTCCTACACGGTGGTGGACCACACCTACGACGCGGTGGTGGTGGGGGCCGGCGGCGCGGGGCTACGGGCGGCGATCGGCCTCTCCGAGCACGGCTTCAACACCGCCTGCATCACCAAGCTCTTCCCCACGCGCTCGCACACCGTCGCGGCACAGGTGAGGCTACGCCCTGCGGCATAACATTCCTGCTACTATAGCTGATGGTTTGTGGAAAAAATGGAATTCGTTGTTTTTGTGCAACAAATCAGAAGTGCTGTTAATGAGAAGGATATTGTTTTCCATGGACAACTGGACATGGCTTGTTGATAGTTGCTGTTGTTTGTTTCGATTCCCGCTGATATGTTGCCCATGTGCTAAATAATTACTACTGTTTTGTTAGTATCCTTACTTGGTCAGTGAAACATTTATGGTGTAGTATGCTAACTGAATGTGTGCAAGAGTGAAATTTAGTTCTCTGGATCTCAACTAACTACCTTGACCGCTCGATTGGATTGCATACAAGCTGTTGCAACTAGTACAAGGCAGATATGGGCCACCTGCTCTTAGTTATCTGCTTCCTGGAGGAGGAAGGATGGTGTTGGCTTTCAGAGCTTGCTGTCAGTTATGGTTAGTTTTGTGTGGAATAAACAGAGCTTCTTTTCCTATATGATATATGATTAGAATATGGAAGCTTGCCACCTGTATCATTTTGCCTCCTGTTTGTACTTTCAAGCTTCCGTGGTGCTATTCTTTGTATAAAAGTAATTGGCATACAGGAACCATTGTGTCGTAGGTCTAAGATTGCATAGCAGTTTTAGCTTTTAGTCATGTCACAGTGTGCTCTGTTTGTATTCCCTATCATAGAAGATCAGAGTTGCCTGTAGTTAGGTGGCAATTGTTTTCTGTGGATATGTTTGTTGACAAATAATTTTTGTTTGGATCAATTTGGAATGAGACTGATGCAACTATCAATTGATTGTGCTTCTCATTTGTTCAGTGGCATGATTTTTTTTGTAGCTATGCAATGCTTAAGGCCTTAAGCTTATCAAATGTAGTTAACTGGTGCTGAACTGCTAGCTTGAGTAATAGCTTGTGTCCATTTTGTTTCAAGGAGGCATGGGGCATATGCTTTTATCCAGCATTTCCTTAAGGAGAAAGTCTGGTGTTAGAGTTTTACAATTGACATTCAGTTATGAGGGTACAATACATAAAACTGGTATATTGTAATCAAAATTACTTCCAATTTTCCACATATTGTTGATGTTTGATGAATGTATGTATGGTTTGCCATTGAATTAATCTTGTACTCCGATGTTGGGCCTGTTGTTTCTAGTTAAGACTTCTCTTTGTTTCAGACTTTGTATAACCCTAGTTCACATTGGTCAACCAGCAACGACATTTTAATTTTTTTTAAGTAGGCCTATGGTTGCACAAAAGTTTTTTCAGGATTGGTTCGTGGTATATTTTCTTCTAGTACCTTCCACAGGCATTTTATGAGCTTCAGTTGTGCTCTAACTTGCAAGGACATGTTATGCAGGGAGGCATAAATGCTGCGCTTGGAAACATGAGTGAAGATGATTGGAGGTGGCATATGTATGACACTGTTAAGGGAAGCGATTGGCTTGGTGAGCTACTTCATCATGATTTTACCCCACATCTATTTTTACCTTTTAGTGGAAAGGAACTGACATCTTTAGTTCATACTATGTTTTCCTTAATAAGAACAGGGAATGATATATTCAAGCAACTATCGAAGTGTCCTATGTTTTGACATTCTTTGTTCTTTTCCATTCTCATCCATTTCCAGGTGACCAGGATTCTATTCAGTATATGTGTAGAGAAGCACCAAAAGCTGTTATAGAGCTTGAGAACTATGGATTACCATTTTCAAGAACTGAAGAGGGAAAGATATACCAACGTGCCTTTGGAGGACAGAGCTTAGATTTTGGCAAAGGTCATAGTCTGTAACTTGTTTTGTAAAGCACCCTTTTACTTACTGTATTCTGCTTGCTCTAACTATTTACTATCATCAGGTGGACAAGCCTACCGTTGTGCTTGTGCTGCTGACAGAACAGGACATGCTATGCTACACACACTATATGGTCAAGCAATGAAGCACAATACTCAATTTTTTGTGGAGTACTTTGCATTGGACCTTCTCATGGACAATGAAGGTAAGATATTTTGCATTGCAAGATCTAAAAGGTGAATCAGAGGAGCATGTCTTTAAGGTTGTATGAGTTGTTTTATTTTTTATTTCCCAGCATGTGTGCTCCTTAGCCCATTATTGCTATGTTGGTCTGTTTCAATCACTACGCTTTTTAATGAACCTTGGCTTTTGCTTATAATTGTTATATCTTGTGGTTGTTGAATGCCAGTAGTTTGCAGTACTTGGTTACTCCTATGTAATTGCACTTTTGTTCACAATGCAATTCACGTCACTGTATTTTTCCTGCTGCTGTTTTGACTGGATGATATATGAAGCTTATTGCAACTTTCAAGTTTGGTTATAATTCCATCTATTAATTAACTATCAACAATATTCCAGGAAAGTGTCAGGGAATCATTGCCTTAAACATGGAGGATGGAACTCTTCACCGTTTCCGTGCTTCTAATACAATTCTAGCCACAGGAGTAAGGGGTCTTCCAATTTTGAAGTACTGTTTTTTTTTTGTTTGCACCAACTCTGGTGATGAATTCTCTTTTGCTTTACGAACACAGGGTTATGGCAGGGCATATTTCTCAGCAACCTCAGCACACACTTGTACTGGAGATGGCAATGCTATGGTTGCACGTGCTGGTTTACCTCTTCAGGTCAGTCTTTTCATCGAGGGTTTTATTACTAGTTAAAGTTATTATTCCTTTAGTGATCATGCTTGCCTGGTACATGCAATTGCAGGATCTTGAGTTTGTACAATTCCATCCTACAGGCATTTATGGTGCTGGATGCCTGATTACTGAAGGTTGTATATATTAAACCCTTCCTTCCTGTGCTTAGCTTAGGCAGTTCATTTGTTTGTGAACAATTAGTCCCTTGGTAGTGAAGCTTTTCTTTTACTGAGAATCTATGTGTCCTGTTCTCATTGTGTCACCAGGTTCCCGTGGTGAAGGTGGTATCCTTAGAAATAGTGAAGGTGAACGGTTCATGGAACGATATGCTCCTACTGCAAAAGATCTTGCTTCCCGTGATGTTGTTTCAAGATCAATGACAATGGAAATTAGAGAAGGACGTGGTGTAGGTATGTGATTTGTGTTAGGTGCCTGATTTTTTTTTCTTCATCTGCTTGGGACTTATCTTTTGATCTGATTACTACAGGGCCATTGAAGGATCACATTTATTTGCATCTGAACCATCTGCCGCCTGAGGTTCTCAAGGAAAGGCTTCCTGGTATTTCTGAAACTGCTGCTATTTTTGCTGGTGTTGACGTCACCAAGGAGCCCATTCCAGTTTTGCCTACTGTGCACTACAATATGGGTGGTATCCCAACAAACTACCATGGGGAGGTTTGTATTGAGCATGTAGTAGACATGATTGGTATGATTCAAGACCTGCTGGTATTATAATAGAAATATATTCTGCTATTCTGCATAACAGGTAGTGGATATCAAGGGTGATAATCCAGATGCTGTTGTTCCTGGTCTAATGGCTGCTGGTGAAGCAGCCTGTGCATCTGTCCATGGTGCAAATAGGCTAGGCGCAAATTCGCTTCTTGACATAGTTGTTTTTGGCAGAGCTTGTGCAAACAGGGTAGCAGATATTTCTAAACCAGGCAGGTTCCTTATCTTTACTTGATTGTTTGTTTCCTTTTGCTCTTTCTATGCTCCTAATATCCATTTTGCATTCTGACTCTGTTATAGGTGAGAAGCAGAAGCCACTGGAAAAAGATGCTGGAGAAAAGACCATAGCCTGGTTGGACAAGCTGAGGAATGCAAATGGGTCATTGCCAACTTCCAAGATCCGTCTCAACATGCAGCGTGTTATGCAAAATAATGCTGCTGTGTTCCGTACACAAGAAACACTTGAAGAAGGTATTGCTCATGCTCTTTTGTAGTTCTTTTCACTACTATCATGTGCCCTTGAAAGAAGCATGGCGAAAAATAAACCCTGCTAGGAATGCTTTTTGTGAAACTTATTCACCATGTGTTCTCACTGACCTTCTGTCTATTAGGTTGTGAACTGATTAGCAAAACATGGGAAAGTTTCCATGATGTGAAGCTCAGTGATCGGAGTCTCATTTGGTATGTTCTTCATAAGGAAGTGTCAAATTTTTTTGGTTTTCGCTGTTGCATTTATGATCCATTTTTCTTCCTTTGTTATTTTGTAATTTGTTTCAACAGGAACTCTGACTTGATAGAGACCCTTGAGCTGGAAAATCTTTTGATAAATGCATGCATAACTATGTATTCGGCTGAGGCTCGGAAGGAAAGCAGGGGAGCACATGCTCGTGAAGATTTCACGGTTTGAAGCTACTCTTTTAACTCTTATTATATTTTGATAGCATGCTTCTATCTTGTATCAACAATAATTTTTCATACTTGTTTGCAGACAAGAGATGACGAGAAGTGGATGATACACTCACTGGGGTAATTATCTTCTGATCACTAAGCTACCAGAAATTCAAATAAATTTTCTGCTGTTAGTTTGTTGCACTGTTTGACATGCTTGTCAGTGTCATAGAAGCCAATCTGTAGACACTAGACAAATCATAGATTGTGTAATTTGTGTTTGAGTGAATTGCAAAATGTAGCCTGTGAGCCACTAACATATGGCATGCATCAGCAGGTCATAAAAAGGCCCAACACATAAATTCAACAACTTATATCTCTGGTGGCAAAAATGCATGATCTGAAATATACTTCCCTTTCAGTAATAGTATCCTGATTCACTGATGTTACCTGTACACAGATACTGGGAGAACGAGAAGGTTCGATTGGCATACAGGCCAGTGCACATGAACACATTGGACGATGAAATAGAGTCATTCCCACCGAAAGCCCGTGTCTATTGATTGATTCGAGCTTCACACCTCAGGAATTCCTTGTAAGGTGTTAATAAAGCAGATGGGCATTCCTGGCTGAGAACATGACCTGAATTTGTGCCCCCCTTTTTCTGTGGTTCTGTATTTTGTCTAATTTGCTAGAAATAAAAGGGTAAGATAGAACACATGCTAATGCCTGACTGACGTTTGTGTACATGAAATTTTGCATGGGTTACATGTTGATGCTCTACCTGGTGCCCTGAATTCATGATTCATGAATGTTTGGTGATTCATGGTGTGACGTTGATTGACAATGTTGATTTGTGCGTCTGGTCCTTGGATGCAATATATGTATAAATAAATGTGTTGGAGCAGAAAACCAGTGCTCTAGTTTATACTTTTTTTTTTTGAAAGGCCTATAGTTAGACTTTAGACAGTACTGGTACAACAGATACAGGTACGGACTAGAGTGTATCTTTGTATCTTATTGGAACAATGCTTGGTTGCGAGTAATCAGTCTAGGATTGTTTTGGTTACATTTGTAAGGGAAAGGAGTGTTTTGGTAACATTTGTAAGGCAAAGGAGTCCACTTTTTGGTCTTTAAAAATGTACTGCCGCGGAAAAAAGTCCACTTATTAGTCTTTAAACTAGTACTCCTGCGACTCACTGCTAGCTCATGGCTAAACAACTTGTTAGCATCTCCAATAGTTCCTAAAAAACAATTGATAAATCAATGAGTTTTCCAAAAAGTTAGTAGTTGTCGGGTTCTTCCAATCATTTCCAAGATTTTGCTCTTAAAAGATGGAAGATAATTTTGCATTAGTAATTGGAATCTAATCTGTACTCTTTATTCTTTTTCACGTTCTTGCATCTCTAGATTGGCCTTACTATTTATTCTTCTCTCATGTCCTTCCGTCTCTAGATTGGCTGATTGATACATGCTTGCATATTTGCATACGATTAGATCAATTTTTCCAAATGTGGAAAGAATGAGAGTTGAGATAAGAAGTTGGAGAGTGATTTTTTTTTCAATCTTGCCAAAAAAAAACCCCAAGATTGGGAGTGAGGTTTTCAAACTCTTTGAGATGCTCATAGCAGTTCAAAAACAAAAGTTACATTGTGAGTACCCAATTCTCTAAAATGCACTTTACAAACACCGTAGCATACACGGGAGACACATACATACATAGTATCCATTATTCATCATAGTACAAACATAAGAAAGGCCCACACACGAGCACTGCCAGTTCGGAAACATACACATACCGATGGATGGGAAATCACAAGCTAACAATTTGTGGCGAAACGAAAGGGAGGAATGCAATGGAGGGCTTCGACTTGAAGGCTGTTGTGCCGTTGACACGAATCATGCAATTTCTTCCTGCGCGGGGCCCGGGCCTAGATTAGCCTCCTGCTTCACCGGGACGCGCAGGACAGGGATTCTCACGCCCTGGCCCTGGGGCTGATCCCTGTCCCCGTCGAGGATGCCAGCGTGAGCAAGCAGAGCCCAGATGTGGGTGAGGAACTCCCCGCCATTTTCAAGGCGCTGCATGTGTTGCTTGGTGGTGTAGTGCACGGCCGCGGCGTGGATGATTGCATCGGCCCAGAAATCTTCCATCACCTTCCAGCGATCCCCGTCCGCCATTTCCTTGAGCTGCTTACCGAGCTTCACACCTTTTTGGACGATCGTGCTATTATGGTGCTGCTCTGTCCCATCTAAATTCTTCACTGCATCGTATATATGTTGTAGGATCCAAAGAGCTCCCTACATTCTTCCATCATCTTTTCTGCCAGCTCTGCTATATCTGCCTCGTGGTAAGGAAGCAGTTCGGGGACAGATCCAATCAAGTACACGCAGTATCTAAACAAATGAACTGCAGTGCCTCCGTGACCATCTCGAGCAACCACATTACTAGGGTACCGACTGATGGATCCAATCAATCGTGCACAGTCTAGACAAATTAACCTTAACGTCTCGGTCACCATCTAGAGTAAACCCATTTACTTGACCAATCAAGGATGCCCAGAATATAGAGAACTTAGTTGCAACCCCTTGCTCATCTCGAGTAATCCCATTTCTATGATCATCCGACATATAACAATATTCAGTTGCTATATGCCAAATCAACATGACTTCCAGCTGAGAACAATGATCTTTGAATGCCCGATTTAACTTTTTGATCTGTCTTAGTGATGTTTCTTCATCGGTTTGGTTGCCATAAGTTGATCTGAGAGACCTTGCAATAGCTCCCTTCACCGCATCAGAAACATCTACTGGATCTTTCGGTCCGAAAAGAACTGAGTACTGGTCCATCTTCTTTCTCAACGCCCCAGAAGCAATAAACCTCCTAAGCAAACCGACAACTTTTCCAATAAATCCGATGACTTTGTCCTTCTCCTTCACATAGCTGCAGGCAAGGGATACCTGGACCCAGTCTGAAGCCAGATAAAATGCTGCTTGCACTAGTTCCACTAGGAGGGCTATACCGAGAACTAGTAGAGTGATGATGTAATCAGCGTCTGAAATGTGTACTTCTATGATAGGCTTTGGTGTCTCCAGAGCTAGTGATTTTCTGATGGCTAACACTCCAACCACTGAAATCAAAGTTATCTTGTATAGAAAAAGTGCTGTCAGAATAATCATCGTTTTGAAGGTATAGTGATACTTGGTGAAGAAGAAATCGTAGCAGAAACCCAACTCTACCTCAACAGTTCTGAATGCTGCTTTGGAAACCCCTTGAGGTGGCAGCAACTTTTTGAAGACAAAATCATCGGTTTTAAGAAGGCTGGCTTCGGGACTGGCTACCCCAAAATAGCTCCGTTTCAAGAGCTGCTGAAATAAAGCATAGGACAGGCATAATCCTTTCAATTCATTGCCATCATCTGAGTCACGACAATAATAATCCCATATCTGGTCCATTGTAATGGATCCTTTCAAGACTAGGTAACTGTATCCCTTCCTCCCTCTCTTCTTCTTATTTTTCTTGTTATTCTTCTCCTTCTTGTATCTCATAACTATTAACGAAAACAATTCCTTAATCTTGCTCATCATGACGATAGTAACAAGACCATAGACACAATATGAACTTACACGGGCAAACTTAAAGTCCTTACTCGAACGCCTTTGGTCCCAGTCCCAGGTGTAAGCATATGGGAACAGTAGCAGACTTATCATCGTCATATAGAAGACTAACCGACAAACCTCGACAAGTGCGTGCATGTACTTGCTGTGAAAACTGCCATGGAAATCATATTCCTGTACGGCGGTTGTGCCCATCGAAGCCACGATGAGAAAAGCAGCCCAGACAGGATACAAGGGAATTCTTGATTGGGGAGGACTGCATCGTGCCCAAGGTGTAGATGATGAGAGGGTCCATAAGTTTGGTGCACACCTGCAGGCCATATTTGAGGAAGGAGTTGTGCCACCGCCGCTTGCAGGAGCCCAAGATGAGCTGGAGAAGCAGCAGCGCAGCGGTTGTCACCACCAGGGCTTCCACCCTGACGATGGTCCTCCTTGGGTGGTTCAGCCAAGGGGACAAAGCCTCCATCGCCCTCGTCATGTTTACCACACCGCCATCTTGCTTGGATCCCCCCGGCTCCATGGAGGCCAGTATCGGAGATGAATGTGGATTTTGGGTGGGGGTTATTGTGTTCGTCTCGTCTTAGATGTTAACGAGCTAGACTGCCTCTGCACAGGTTAATATGGTGCTTGTTTCCTCTACCTAACACGGCCGTGTTCCTTTTAAAAGTGAGAGGGGCTACTATTTTACTCTGGATATGATGGAGTTGGCGGGAGGCCAACATTAAAAAAGATGGACTTCGGACAGAGTCCATGTCATTTCTTAACATATATTGTGGGATGAGGACGACTAGCGATTCATTATTAATGCTAAATGGAAGACTTCGAGATTAATGGATCTACTCAGAGTCATTTTAAATTAAGGTGATGTTTGGTTCAACAATCTGGGCTGGGCTGCAAAGCTAATGTAACCAGAAAGCAGCGCTATCTCTTGCAGTGTAAAGGAAAGCAGAAATTATTTAGTTGTGCCATGCAAGAGCCAAGAAGAATGGGAAGTGGTATCGCGGGGGAGCAACATTGTACATATTGAACAGAATAACGACACATTCATGGTGACATGACGGATGACATTTGGCCCATATAGCATGGGCTGTTTTTTTCATTATTTGTTATGCTCAACCTAGTTGACCCACATGTTGTGTAAAGCCCTTTGGCCCAGCTGAAAAATTGGCGTGTGCCTTTTTTTTTTTATCCTTGAACCCTAAAATTATTACAATCCAAGCTCATATTGTGGGCTCGCCTATTCTAAAAAAATCATCACAAATTATAAACCACACCACCATCGTGCTTGGATCACCCCGGCTCCATGGTGGCTGGTTTCGGAGATGAATGTGGATTTTGGGTGGGGGTTGTTGTGTTCGTCTCGTCTCTGACGTCAATGAGCTATATACCGCCTTTGCACACATTAACATGGTCCTGGCTTCCTCTAACTAACACGGCCGGTGTTCCTTTTGAAAATGAGATGGTGGTACTATTTTTTTTAGGGAAAATTCAACTTTCATTAACCAGACATAGCTGAATCTTCAGCAAGTACATGATAGACATGTGCCGGCAATGAGGTCAAGACTGAGTCCTCATCTAGATAACCAAAACTACCTAGGATAGCCAATTCGTGCGCTACTCTATTACAAGAGCGAGGGCGTTGCTGAACACGCCAACAGATGAAATTAAACTCTAACAAGCTGCGAAGCTCTCCAACAAGAAAAGTTACTGCACTAAGATTGAAAGCATCAGAGTAAACAGCTTGGACAACCTCCAATGCATCCGTCTCAAGTATCACATGTCCCACACCTTTGTCGGCCGCAACTTGGACGCCATGGATGCTAGCAATCAGCTCACTATGTAGCGCACTCATTAGAGACTCCACCCTTCCGCGGTGTACAGCAACAACACCACCATCAGCATCACGTAAGACACAACCCCATCCGCCATTGCCTGTGTTGACGTCATATAGGCTGCATCGCAGTTGACTTTGATATAATATTGCTCAAGTCTCTCCCATTTGCTCACTCTTGTGCCACCTACATCTCCAACTTTCTTTGCTTCTTGTCTTTTCCACTCAGCCATTCGAATCTGGATACTATGAGAGAGCCAAACTGCATCCCTCCCTTGTTCTCCCTCTCTGATTCTATTACGCTTGGACCAGCACATCCAGAGGACGTAGCAACATTTTAATTTCTGCTCTTCCTTCAAAGACATGATCGCCTCCAAAACATCCCTGGCAGAAGGCTTGGACAGCAGCAGCTCCCTTTCTTGATTCATCCCAAGATAGTTCCACAGCTTCTCCATTACTTTGCACTTAAAAAACAGGTGTGCCCCATCCTCATCAAAACGATGACACACTACACATCTAGTATCAAGTTCCATACCTCGCCGTTTCAGGTTCATCCGCAATGGGTGGCTATTATAGCAAAATCTCCACAAGAAATGCTTTATTTTATTTGGACACTGAGAATTCCAAATCTTCCTCCACAATGATTCATAACCAGGATCGGGTGATGATGACGAAGCCCCGCCCCTTAAGCTCTTGACGACCTGCTCCTTTCTGTAAACCTTGTAGGCACTACGCACTGAAAAAATGCCCCGTTTATCAAAGTGCCAAGCAGCTCTATTTTCCATACCTCCGTGCACCGGAATAGACAGGATGAGTTGTGCATCTTCTTCACAAAAGGTATCGCGCACTAACAGTGCATCCCATCCACCAGTACTCGGATTAATCAATTCTTCCACATCTCACAATGAAATAGCTCCTCTCGGGGTTATGGGGTTCCTCGACATGTCCCTTGGGAGCCAAGGATCTGACCATATATTCAAATTCACTCCATCGCCTACCCTCCAGATGCGTCCCTTTTTCAGTAAATCAATGCCCCTTAGAATGCTTCTCCAAGTATATGAGACACCGTTCCTCAATTGAGCATCAAAACAAGATCGGCCAGGGTAATATTTGGCTTGCAGTAGACGCGCACATAAAGAGTCTGGACACTGTAAAATTCTCCACGCTTGCTTGCATAGCATGGCAATATTGAAAGCATGGATATCTCTAAAACCAAGACCCCCCTCCTTCTTTGGCTTGATCATAATGTCCCAACTCAGCCAGTGTATTTTGTGTTTCCCTTCCTATTGATTCCACCAATAGCGACAAATCATGGAACTCATTTGATCACAAAGGGTTTTGGTAATATCAAAACATCCCATTGCATAAGTTGGTACAGCTTGTGCCACAGCTTTTATCAAAATTTCCTTCCCTGCCCAAGATAAAAAAATTTTCTTTCCAGCCTTGAATTCTCTTCCATACTCTGTCTTTCAGATAATTGAAAACCTTTGATTTTGACATCCCCACATGGACTGGAGGACCCAGATATCTCTCACTCATAGTCTCCTTCTCCACCTCCAGAATATCTTTAACAAGCCTTCTATCTGTCGTGCTGGTATTTGGGCTGAATAGGATGGTTGACTTTGATTTATTGATCATCTGCCCTGAACACTGTTCATACAGCTCTAAAATATTCCGGAGCTGACCAGCAACCTCCCCTTTCGCCTGGATCAAAATCAAAGAATCATTAGCGAAAAGTAGGTGAAAAATGCTAGGTGCATTCTTGCAGATTCTCACACCCGAAATCACACCATCTTCCTCTGCCTTGTTCAGTAAAGCTGAAAAACCCTCTGCACATAAAAGGAATAGATAAGGAGACAGTGGATCTCCTTGCCTAAGACCTCTTTCTGGCACAAAACTGTCTGACAAAGCCCCATTAACTTTGATGAGATAAGTAACAGTTGAGACACATTATGGATGGAGTTGGCAGGATGCCAACATAAAAGGACAGACTTCAGACAGAGTCCATGTCTTTTGTTAACATACTAGTGGATGGCGCGCGCCCTTACGCGCAAGTGCAAACAATTGTAGAATGTTTCATGGTGGTGATGATAACGGTCACAAGATGGAGGTGATGATAACGGTCACAAGCATGATAGTGTTCATAGATTTAGAGGCAATGCAAGCAGAATAGGTATATTTACAGAGTATTACATATCATAGCGGTAGCCACCAGGCTCGTTACATGCTAAGTTTTAGTGTTGACATAAAAGTATTGTGCAGCGCTAGGTAGTATTATTACACAATATTAGCAGGATATCGAGGATGGGCTCGGCGAGGCAGGGTGTACAAAAGCATTTCAGAGTATTCAGCCTAAATATTAGACAAGGCTAGGAGGCAGTGGAGTTGACATTCTTGTCGGTTCCAATGGAGATGTGAGGATCATCAGAGGTTCATGCTGCGGTGAGATTCCCATCCAGGCTCATAGTCGTTTGAGGCATCTAGCAATGAGTCTGTGTCGCTATCTGTGGATACATGAGCATGTTATAAGAAATTGGTTGTAGAGATAGCGCTTTTCTATAGTTGTAAAGATTTAGTAGGAAGGAGTGGATCCTGGGACACTTTCTGTGTTGCCCCCTCTTTGTTATAATCTATTTTTTTGGGTCCCAGGAAGCATAAGAGTTTTGTAGAAATCTTTTAGAAACCAGGAGTATATATGGGTGGTGCGCAACTGTTTATTGTAGCGTTAACCTGAATTTGTAGAAGTGGTCGTGTTAATGACATACCTCGCCCCCGGGAGGTTGCTTCGTCATTGTAACCTGGTAGGTGAAGGGAAAAAAAACTCAGGTTGTACTATGGTGCTGGCCTCAAGTGTGCTGATTCGAGATATTATTTCTGTACCTGCAAGTGCGTAGCATTCCTCGTGGATCTCCTGTCGGTGTGCAATGTCAAGATCAGTGGATCCTGTTAGTAACAGGGTATGCATAGTCAGTAATAAGTCTTATTTCTTTTTTTTTTTTGCAGTGGCTGTGTGGGTTTCAATGTACATACCTCCATGCAACGATGATGTGCGGTCGTAGGTTGGCAGGGATAGCCGGCTGAGCATCTCTTCTGTGTATGTTTCATACCACAGTGGCCAAATATTGAGCAGATCACAACGCTGAGTTGATTTTTTGAGTCCTATATGTGCTACATTGGGCACAAGCGCCAATGGACCGTACACATTGACTGTGTATGTTAGTGTTGAAGGTATGAATGATATGGCTTGGATGGTGCAAATTCCTCGCAGAAGACGGTGGATTGTTAGGTCAGAGCATAGATGTGGTGGTAGTCCAGAGATATCAATGGTCAGGCACTCACTGTGGAGAGGTGTGGTTGAGCTGCCATGCCTTTGGTTGCTGCTGGGATTGAAGGTGGTCTGTGTATGCAGAGGGACTATTATGGCGCTGTAGTATGGGTTCCATGGCATGAGTGTTAGCGTGTAGGATGAAACCTGGAGAAAGGTTCGGTTAAGCATCCGGGCGCTTGCATCTGAAGATTCAACTCTTATGAAGTAATCCGTGCCAAATTTGGATATGTCTTCTACTCTCATGTCCAGTCCAAATTGCTGGTGGATTGCATCTCTTATGTGTTCGTGGCCGATTATGTCGGTTGCTAAGAGTGGAGGCTTTGCTATCACTGCAGTGTCAAACACGGCTGGTTGGTTGGCCTGGACCTCTGTCTCCTCGATGATTGTGAGGTTTGGGTAACGGTAGTTCACCATCGTCTTGCCTGTGGGCTGTATGTTTCGTAAATGAAAGTAAAGACTAATTTCAGTCAAAAGTAAGGTTACTTACTAAAAAAATAATGTGCGTATATAGAACATTCTTGTGGCAACATAACTTATGGTGGTCGCTAATTTTTTTGGTTTAGATGGCGATGTTATGTTGCAGCACTAAATACTAACAATTGTGTGTCGGGATATGTTTCTTTGTCGTTGTGCGTGTGAGTTTTCATACTTAAATTACTAATAGATTGGTAAGCAGTGGGAGGGAGCAGGAGTATTTAAGTTTGGTGGATGTTACCTGGTGTTGTGATGCCTCAGGTAGTTGTTGTGCGAGTAATTGACCGAACCGTTACTGAGAGACAAATGTAATCACCTGTGTATAGATAATGCAATAACATCAATAGCAGTGGTAACAGCGTTGATTAACGCAAGGGGGGAGAGGTGGAAGACAGCGTTGGAATAGGATCATTTGTGAGCATAGTATGTGTAATATGAACACTTTTTTTTTCTTTCTGAATGAAATCTGTAGCATACTAACATCAGCTGATGACGTTATGAAATAAGATAGGCATCGAGATATGAACTTTGATGTGTAGTAAACCATAATTTAAAATTTTCGCTGAGAACACTAGGCGTCAGTAATTGTTTGCATCGGTATATCGATTCTTTTGTTGGTGCCTAATTTTGGGGCTGTAGGGATAAATGGTCACTACTACAGAACAGACATTTGGTAACTTGGGCAAAATAAGCAATAGCTCCCGCAAACATTGCGCTCGGGACTAAAAACACCTTTAGTCCTGGTTGGTAACATCAACCGGGACTAAAAACACCTTTAATCCCGGTTGGTAACACTAATCGGGACTAAAAGTCCCCTGCCCAACGGCTATGCAGTCAGGCATTTGTAGGGGGGACTTTTAGTCCCGGTTGGTGTTACCAACCGGGACTAAAGGACAATCTTTAGTCCCGGTTGGTGTCCTCAACCGGGACTAAAGATATTGTCCCGGTGGGTGACTCCAGCCGGGACTAAAGATTGACCTTTAGTCTCGGTTGGTGTTAAAGACCGGGATTAAGTCCTTCCCCCATATTTGAATCCTTCTTCCTCCTCTGGCCGAGCCCGAGCTCACCATTGTTCTTTGTTCTTCATGTGTTCTTGCTTGGTTCTTGCTCACATCTCCGGCCATTGATTCATTTCATCACTTCTACGCTGTCATTTTCTTGTTTAGAGGTTACTAACTTCATCTTCTCAAGTTTTAGCAGCAACGTATCTCATTTTGTGGTGTTATACATGTGGTTTTTTATTTTTTGATTTCTGCATGATGATAAACTTATAACTAAGTATGAATAATTTGTGATCTGGTTAATTAGTTAATTATAACTAAGTATAAATAATACATTTGAAGGATTATTTAATTATAACTAAGTACGAATATAAAATTTGTTTAGGAAAAATAAGAATGGAGAATTTTAGGTTATGTGTTAGTTAGTTACTTATAATACTTTATTTTGCAATTTATGATTGGGTTTATTAGTTAATTTAAACTAGTATGTATGCCACATTTTATGATTAGTTAGAAAAATAAATAACTTTGGTGTTTTTTAGTTTTGCTTGTTTAGAAAAAAATAGAAATAGAGAATTTTAGGTTATTTGTTACTTTAATTTCTGTTTAAAAAATTAGAAACTTATAATAGTTTAATTTGCAATTTGTGACCGGGTTAATTAGTTAATTATAACTAGTATGCCTACCAAATTTCTTGATTATTTAGAGAAATAGAGAACTTTGGTGTTTTTAAATTTTTCTTGTTTAGAAAAATTAGAAATAGAGAATTTTAGGTTATTTATTACTTTCATTTCTTTATAAAAAATTAGAAACTTATCATACATTAATTTGCAATTTGTGACCGGGTTAATTAGTTAATTATAACTAGTATGCCTACCATATTTTATGATTAGTTAGAGAAATGGAGAACTTTGGTGTTTTTTAATTTTGCTTGTTGGGAAAAATTAGAAATAGAGAATTTTAGGTTATTTGTTACTTTTATTTCTGTAGTAAAAATTAGAAACTTATCATACTTTATGTTGCAATGCAGACAATGACACGTCATTGGATGTACAATGCCGATCGCCGCTCCAAAGAATTCAGTGTGCATTATTTCTTAAGAGTGGTCGAGGAAAACAAGCGGGATGGATTCATACGTTGCCCATGTGCCTTGTGTCAGAATTTGAAGGAATATTCTAGCTCTAGAAAAATTCACTCACATTTGTTGAAGTCGGGTTTCATGCCAAACTATATTTGTTGGACCAAGCATGGAGAAGCCGGGATAATGATGGAAGAATGTGAAGAAGAACAAGAACAACTAGAGCCTGATGACATTATTGCTCAATTCGGTGGCTTCGATGATACAACAATGGGAGACGCTAAAGAAGAGGGAGGTGCAGAAGGCACACCTACTGAAGATGATGCTCTTGGTGATGCCATTCGTGATGCACAGAAAGAATGTGAAAGTGAAAAAGAGAAGGCAAAGTTTGACCGCATGCTAGAAGATCACAAGAAATTACTATACCCATCCGCCCAAGATGGGCAAAAAAAATTGGGTACAACACTGGAGTTGTTGAAATGGAAGGCACAGAATGGTGTATCCGATAAGGCATTTTGATAATTACTGAAGATCCAAAAAAAGATGCTTCCGAACCCTAATGAATTGCCCACCACTACGTACGAAGCAAAATAGGTCGTCTGTCCTTTGGGATTAGAAATCCAGAAGATACATGCATGTCCTAACGACTGCATCCTGTACCGTGGCAAAGACTACGAGAATTTAGATGAATGCCCCGTACGTAAAGCATCACGGTATAAGATCAGGCGAGATGACCCTGGCGATGTTGAGGGGGAAGAACGTCCCAGGAAGAAAATCCCTGCAAAGGTTATGTGGTATGCTCCTATAATACCACGTCTGAAACGTCTTTTCAGAAACAAGGACCATGCAAAGTTGTTGCGGTGGCACAAAGAAGACCGTAAGGTAGACAACATGTTGAGACACCCTGCTGATGGGTCTCAGTAGGATGGTTAGAAACCTAGACACAACCATCCTACGTGACAACGTGCGCGAAAGTTCTCAAATCTTTTCCATAGCCTCCACATGTGATGTAAAGACGCGTCACCAAGTTTCATGATTTTCGAACTTCGTTTGCATTTTATATAATTAAAAAACACTTCACTCGCAACTTTGTCGCCATGTTTTGTGTGTGAGATGTTTGAAACTTCGGGCGTGCTCCTGGAAACGGCCTCAAAATACAATAAGTAACGCGAATATCATTTTTCCACTCGTCGAATTCCATGATTCGATGCACCCGCAGTTCAAACTTACATTTCCCGAAAAAATGCAATTAAATGAAATAAATGAAGGATATATAGCAAAAAGATCGAGAAATGTGCCAAATTTGAGCATGTACTTCAACTTAATGTGTAGGGGCTGAAGAAAAAGTTTGGAGGCAAAAAACAAAAAAAAAATATACTTTGCCGAGTGCCCAATTCTGGCGCTCGGCAAAGACTCTTTGCCGAGTGCCTAATGGGGGGCACTCGGCAATGGTGAAACTTTTTAAAAAAAAACACGGATGAGTTCGGATTTTTTTTAATTTGAGCTTTGCCAAGTGCCAGATCTGCGGCACTCGGCAAAGAGGTAAGTTTTTTAAGTACGGTTGTTTCTTTTTAAAAAATTAAAAAAAAAGAAAACTCTTTGCCGAGCATCGGATAGGGGCACTCGACAAATAGCCGAACATGGCACTTAGCCATTTCGGCCAGCTCCCGCGTGCACACACACAGTGAGACACACACACACGCACGCACGCCCCTACGCGTGGCTACCTCCCCACCGGTGACCCTAGCGACCCCGCCCGGCAACCCTGCCCCCGCCCGGCGAGCCCCAGCCATGGTCGCGAGCCCCGCCGGCGGCCTCGGTCTGGTTGCCCCTGCCCCCGCCCCCGTCCGGCGAGCCCCGCCGCGGCAACCCCCGCCCGGCTCCCCCGCCCCCGACCGACGAACCCTGGCCCCAGCCCCGACCGCGAGCCCCGCCCAGCGTCCCCGCTCCAGCCACGAGCCCCGCCGGCGACCCCTGCCCAACGCCCTCGCACCCACCCGTGTGCCCGGCGCCACCGCCGACGGCCCCAGCGCACCCCACGCGTGGCATCAGCGGTCCGCGGCACAGCCCCGGCGCCACCCCCCCGCGCGCCCCGGCGGCCTCGGCAGCCCCCCGCGTAGCCCTGGGAGGAGGAGGAGGAAGAGAGGAGGAGGAGGAAGGGGAAGGGAAGAGGAGGAAGGGAAAGGGAGGAGGAGGAAGAGGAGGCCGACGGGAGGAGGAGGAGCCGCCCATCGATCCACAATTTGTGGTGATGCAAATGACGTCAAGTGGCAATAGGGTCGAAATCTAGTAGTGCACCAGCCACCCTAACCCCGTGACTGGCCGTCCCCGTCGAACGACGCCCTCGACTTTGGACGCATGATCGGCCCATCACCATCGTAAGGTCAAATCGTCATCCCTATTGCACGATAGAAACACATTACATGGTTGTCAGCCATCGTGCCATTTTTCTTGCAGGTTTTTGAAACCTCACCGTGTAGGGGAGGTGCTACCAAAATTTTGAATTGACATTATTGTGTTTTTTTGCTGGGCAAAGCCCGTCAGAGCCAATCCGGAGTACCTCGGCGACCCTGATCGTCTTCTTCGACGTTGCAGTTCTTCCTGCACCGTTTCGCCCCGGCACTGCACCGACTCGCCACGGCCCCGCTAGCCTGACTCCACCGGCACCGACGGTATAACCCCTCTTTCCATATCTCGTAGGTCGCGTTACCCAGTTAGGTGTCTCTCGTCCGGAAGAGATACGGTTGGAAGTATGCGATCTTTACATATGTATAACCATATCTGTTTCGGATTGTCCATGTTTTTTGGACAACCCGCGAATGCGTAGATGAGGTTAGTTTGCATGGTCTGCTCTGATCCGAGAAAGAGTTTTGGCATCACCTCTATGTTGTTCTCCGGATACACACTCTCCCTGCCAGGACGTGTATCTGGAGAACAATAGGGAGGTGCTGCCGAAATTCTGTCTCAGCTCGGAGTAGACCATGAAAACTAACCTCGTCTATGCATCCACGGGTGGGATTAGGACCTATCCTCACCTATTAGATAGTAGGAACACGACGTAGATGCAATTGATGGTTATGTTACTCGTTGATATCTATGTTAGAGGATGGATGACCGTGAGTGGATGTACATAGGATACGGAAGTCAGAGTGATTTCAGCACTAAATGGGGGCAGAAGACCGAGGCTTTCGTGGACCGTGCATTTGGTAGGGGTGCGAATAGACCACATCTAATGAAGTGTCCTTGCAGCAAGTGTGCAAATAGAAAATGGCAAAGGACAACATGGGTATACATCTTTAGAAGCATGGCTTTACGCCAGACTATACCCGGTGGATCCACCATGGTGAAGCCCATCGGATGAGAGAGGAGGTGGTGAGACCACGCCTCGAGCATGTTGATGATGATGGCGGGGTTCTAGACATGTTAGATGACTATCAACAAGCACAGATCCCTGATGGACGTGCGGAGGAGACGGAGGCATCCGCAAAGGCGTTCTACGACATGATGTCTTCGGCATAGAAACCCCTTCACAATCAGACAACGGTTTGTCAACTCGATGCCATTGGACGCGTGATGGGGTTCAAGGCCGAGATCAACATGGGTCGACAACACTTTGATGGTATGTTGGCCTTGTTTGCTAGCATGCTTCCGGAGGGCCACGTTCTGCCAAAGAGCCTATACGAGTGCCAGAAACTCCTTGATGGACTCAATATGCCTTACGAGCAGATACATGCTTGTCCAAATAGGTGTGTCCTCTTTAGGAAAGAACATGAGTATGAAAAGTATTGTCTGAAGTGCAAATCCTCTAGGTACATGGAGGTAGACTCTAGGGATGGCCACAAGAAGCAGCTTACCGTCCCAATGAAAATCCTACAATACCTCCCATTCGTGCCGAGGATCCAATAGCTATACATGAGCGAGGAATCTGCTAAGCAGATGATGTGGCACAAACAGGGCACACCATACAATCTTGACAAGATGGTACATTCGTCCGATGGTGAAGCATGGAACCACTTTGATGGCATTCATCATGAGAAAGCATCAGAGCCTCATAACTTATGTGTTGCACTGGAAACAGATGGGTTCAATCCTTATGGTTTGATGACTACCCCCCACACATGTTGGCCCATGTTTGTCATCCCACTCAATCTCCCCCCGGCGTCGCCTTTGAACGTCAGAACGTATTCTTGTCGTTGATAATTCCTGAACACCTGGGGAAGAAGATGGGTGTATTCATGGAGCCTCTGATTGATGAATTGGTCAGTGCTTGGGAGGATGGGGTATGGACATACGACAGAGCTACAAAGACACCCTTCAAAATGCACGTTTGGTACCAGTACTCCATGCATGACTTCCTAGCGTATGGGATATTCTTTGGTTGGTGTGTCCATCCCATGTCCATTATACAAGGATCGTCTGAGGTTCATATGGCTCAAGAAGGGTGGCAAGTATTCATCGTTCGACAAACATCGTCAATTCCTCCCTCCCGAGCATCCATTCAGGCAAGACACCAAGAACTTTACGAAAGGTGTCATAGTGACAAAACCTGCACCGTAGATGATGACTGGTGCCGAGGTTCATGCTCAGATAGATGCTCTCGTGGAGAATCAAGAAGGTGATGGCTTCGTGGGATACAACGAGGAACACATGTGGACTCATAAGTCAGGCTTGACAAGGCTCCCCTATTTTGATGACCTTCTTATGCCACATTACATTGATGTCATGCACACAGAAAAGAATGTCGCCGAGGCACTCTAGGGAACAATCATGGAAACTAAAAAGTCAAAGGACAACCCTAAGGCTAGAGTGGACCTGGCAGAGTTCTGTGATAGACCACATCAAGAGATGCATGCTCCTAGAGGCGGCAAGACATGGAAAAGGCCTAAGGTAAATTTCGTCTTGACCCCAGATAAAGGAGGGAATACTCCAATGGATCCAGACGTTAATGTTCCCTGATGGGTATGCAGCGAATCTGAGGGGAGTGAACTTAACTACTCTCCGAGTGAACGAGATGAAGAGTGACGACTACCACATATGGATTGAGCGGCTTCTTCCGACGATGGTTCGAGGCTTTGTCCCTGAGCACATATGGACAGTGCTGGCTAAGTTGAGCTACTTCTTCTGCCAACTCTATGCCAAGGAGTTATCTCAGACCGTGATTGCTGACTTGGAAAAAGTGGCACCTGTCTTGCTTTGCAAGTTGGAGAAGATCTTTCCACCTGCCTTCTTCAATCTGATGCAACATTTGATATTGCACCTCCTGTATGAGGCACGAATGGGGGGCCAGTGCAGGCCCGTTGGTGCTATCCAATCGAGAGATGCCTAAAGACACTTCAAAAAATGTGTAAAAACAAAGGCAAAATTGAGGCTTCCATTGCAAGTGCATTCACTGTGGACGAGGTGTCAAACTTCACAACATTGTATTATTCTGACAACCTTCCAAGTGTGCATAATCCATCTCCTCGTTACAATGTTGATGAAAATGCCTCGAGCCTCAGCCTTTTTCGAGGGCAACTTGGAAGATCAGGTGCATCAACCAATAAGCCCTTGACAAATGTGGAGTGGCACAAAATCATGCTATATGTGCTGACCAACCTTGAAGAGGTGGACCCATATATTGCGTAAGTTCTCAATGGACTTGTTTCAATAATCCCGCACTATTCTACATCCAACCCCCTTGTTTGTCGTTACAGGGTATTCATTCATGAATACTGGCCCCATTCAAGGGAACTGACCCCGCCGAAATGTGATACCCTTCTTTCCAAGGGTGCGGGACAAGGGAGCCACGATGTATCCTGCTTGAGCTTGCAGGCCTGAACCGATGCGTCTATCAGTGCCGAGTTGAGACAGGTTGCCAACAGCTGTGACCAAAGGGTCAAGTCATCGGACGCTTACAACGTGAATGGATATCGATTTCACACAGCAAGCTATGAGCGGAGGCGGCCCAATCGAAGAACCACAAATAGCGGGGTTTTTACGCCCGACACTGATGGCATAGACTATTATGGAAGAATTGAAGAAATATATGAACTTTCATTCCGTGGTAGCACAAATCTTCATCCTGTCGTATTCAGATGCCATTGGTTTGATCTGGGAGTAATGAGGAAGACCCCTCATCTTGGTCTAGTCGAAATTCGACAGGATTCCGTCTATTCAAGAGACGATGTGTACATTGTGGCACAACAGGCCACCTTGGGAAGACCCCTCATCTTGGTCTAGTCGAAATTCGACAGGATTCCGTCTATTCAAGAGACGATGTGTACATTGTGGCACAACAGGCCACATAGGTTTATTATACGTCATATGCTTGCAAGACTAGACTGGATCTTAGTGGTTGGTTTGTTGTGCACAAGGTCTCGCCACATGGCCAACTACCTGTCCCAAACGATGAAGATTACAACTTCAACCCAAGCACGTATGACGGAGAGTTCTATCAAGAAGATGGGCTACAAGGGAGGTTTGAGAGACTTAACCGGTGAGATAGGAATGGATGTAGACAATGTAATGGTTGATGATGATGACGATGGAGATGAAATGCGAAATGCAAAGGACTTACAAATGCTTGAGCGATTATGTCTAGGCAATGACAATGAAGACAACATTCCTCCATCAGATAGTGTTGATTATTTCGACATGGTTGATAGTGATGATGAGACTCACGATCTAGCTAATCCCGATCATGAAGATTATTTGTAACATACATGTAACACTTTGTAATTTTGTAATTTTGTTTTGTTTTGTTTATTTTGCATCTATTTCTAATTACTTCTTTCTTCTTTTTAATTATAGGTGATTGAACAAAAATGTCAGGCGGCCAGCAGAGGAACCTGAGCTCGTTCTACCCTGGAGCCTCCAGTGTAGGAGCCTCCAGCGGAGGTGGCGAGGAGGAGCAGGGGATGTCTTCGACGAGGCGGAGGAGGACGAGGACCATGACCAGGAGGAACAGGAGGACCACGCTTGTGGTCCAGCAGCAGCAGGAGGAGGAGCAGGTGTAGCAGGAGGCGGGTAAGGAGGAGGAGACGCCGGTCCAGGAAGAGGTGGACGAGGACAAGGACGGGGCGAGACGGGAGCTATCACTTTCTCTAGTTCGTCAGGTGTCTACTTGCGAGGACCCTCCACCCTCCCTGATCGACCGCATACTCGTCTACGCCTAGTGATTTGTCAGAGGGGCAAAGGTAAGTGACTTTGCATGTTATCACTTTTACTTCACATGCTATGTTCGATATCAAAATAGAGACTAATATGTTTTCTTAATCACTTCTGCAGGGGGTGGGAGATTGTGTCAGGGAACACTGCCTCCCGCCATGCCAATGGCATCCTAGGTCTCCTGTGTTGGACCCAGTTCCCTGGCATGGTCATGCATGTTGGGAAGCTCGAGCCCGCCTTCACGTTTGCCCACTACGAGTCCGCCCCCCATGTGGAAGTAGGCACTGTGGAGGCACTCGTCATTTGGGAGTTATGGGTAAGTTTTCCTCGCACTAACTAATGCATACATCGTGTCTGTATATGCAGGAGTACTTCAAACTTGACGACGGATTCGAGGGCATGGCGAAGGCAGTGGCTAAGCGAGCTTGCAGGAAACGCGTCATCGACGTCCATCACGAGGCACGACTCCAGGCCATCATAGATTACTATGGGACGAAGACTTGACGCTGACCAAACCCCAGTTCCTTGAGGTAGCTAAAGAACATTAAAATTGGTTCCTTTTGAGATTAAGTATGAATCACTTGTTTTTCTAATATGTCAACTACTTGATGGAGTGTTGGTGATTCCTTGGTGGTGCAACAGGTGCCCCGTGGCTTGGGAGAAGATGGTGGACAGGTGGTTAAGCGTGGAGTGGGCCACTCAGCACGCGGCTGCCTGGTAGCGACGTTTGTTCATGCCAGGTGCACCACACCATCAACGCAACCACAACCTCTCCGGATACGCCCAAGCACGGGTACGTGGTCATGTTTCTATTCTTCTTGCTTTCGTTGAACTCGGGAAAGAATTCTAATCATCTTGTTTTCATTCTTGCAGTCGGCGGCACATCAAGGCCAAGAGTGCTCCAAGTTTGCCGCATTTGCCATGGCACACAAGGGCAAGGCATCGTCTGACGTCTCCTTCAACCCGGACGACCCGACCGAGGAGTACACAAACTCGAGTGCCTACGAGAAAATCACGGAGTACACGGCGGCGGCAAGGTCAATCCATGGGCCGGAGTACGATCCATGGACCGACAACATTGATGCAAACACCGTCATGAGGATTGGACAAGGCAAGAAGCATGGCCGCTACTGGATTGGCGACAGCGTGATCGACACGACCTCTACTCCCACTCTCTCCCAGATCCGAGCACAGAGCACGAGCACCTCCTCACTCCCGCCGATACGCTCACGGCCGGGCACTACACAGCACCGGGTCGACACACTCCAGGTTATTCATGTTTTACTCATCGTACATTGATCTTTACACAACTCTATTTCCTTTGCATTATTGTAACATTAGCTTCGCAACAATTTGTAGGCCCAGGTGGAAGAAGCAAACATGAGGGCCAAGGAGCTGGAGCTGGGGTTGGCGGCCGAGCTGGCCGCGCGGGAGGCCGACAAACTTGCCCAGGAGAAAAGGTTGGCGGACATTATTGCCTGGATGCAAACTGCGACGGGTGCTGCTATGCCTCCTGGGTTAATGGGTCCACCTCAACCTCCTCACTTCGCTACTCCAGTGAGTAATGTCACACATGCAAGGAATTGCTACAATCGCTATTCAACTAATCGTGTCTCATGCAATCTCTTCTCCTGTGTGCAGCCTCAGTCGGCGGGTTCGAACAACCCAGCTCAGGGCACTCCGAACGAGCAGATGTTTCCTTCCCCGCCGTCAGCAGGATGGCCACATCAAGGGCCGCTTCAGTGAGTAGCGCTTGTAGTTTAATGTCTTGTTCTCTTCGTGATGGATTTCTGTCTGAGGCAATGTTGTTGTCATGCATGTGTTATTGTGACATGTGGTGATGGATTTGAACTACTTGTTGAATGATGTGGAATCCTGTCGAATAATGGATTGAATTACTGTGACATGTGGTGAACGGATGTGATTCATGTGGTATGTGTGATGGATTGTGACATATAAGGTGCTGGATGTGGTATATATGTGATGGATGTGATATATATGTCATTTGTTGTGTTTGCAGTGATCGAAAGCAAAAAACAAAAAAAAAACAAAAAATTTTGGTCACAAAGAGCCTTTGCCGAGTGCCTTTTGCCATGGCACTCGACAAAGCTGCCAAAAAATGCACTACCAGGTCTCTTAGCTGAGTGCCGGTGCCCTGGCACTCGGCAAAGCTGTGTACACTACCATGTGTTTCATAGTTTTGCCGAGTGCCAGGGCCCTGACACTCAGCAAAGAATTTCCAAAAAAATCTTTGCCGAGTGCCGCCTCAGACAGGCACTCGGCAAAAGATTTTCCTAAAAAAATGTTTTTTCTTTGCCGAGTGCCGGGTCAGGAAGGCACTCGTCAAAGATTTTTCAAAAAAAAATTTCTTTGCCGAGTGCCGGGTCAGGAAGGCACTCGGCAAAGATTTTTCAAAAAAAAATATTTTTTCTTTGCCGAGTGCCGTGTCAGCTAGGCACTCGGCAGAGGGTTTTTCAAAAAAATATTTTTTCTTTGCCGAGTGCCGTGTCAGCTTGGCACTCGCAAAGGGTTTTTCAAAAGAAAAAAAATTCATTGCCGAGTGCCTTGTCAGCCAGGCACTCGGCAAAGAATTTTCCAAAAAAAAAGCTTTGCCGAGTGTCTCCTGGCAGGCACTCGGCAAAGACGCCGTCAACGGTGGAACGTCCGTGACAGCCACTTTTCTTTGCCGAGTGCCATCCACTTCACCGGATGTGGCTTTGCCGAGTGTGGCACTTGGCAAAGCCTTTGCCGAGTGCAATAGGGGCTTTGCCGAGTGCCCCAGGCACTCGGCAAAGAGCGCGTCTCCAGTAGTGATACCTGTTAGTGCACGTTAGCGGATTCACCACTGTAGCACATATCCATTACTGTTCCACAGTTTTCTTTTTCTCTTCTTCTCCTCCACCTTCCATTAAAAAAATACCCGCCCGTGCTTTGCACGGGTCCCTGCTAGTTTCGGTAATTTATGTGGGTTGCAAGCAGCGGCGAGTTATTGTATAGGAAACCGAGATACATATACACTAGAGGAAAATCTTTGGCTGATTTCTCTTTGTATTCTCTTCTCTGCTTTTTACTTGGTGGGTCTGCTTCAGTGTATGTACGATTGTATCTCAACTCTTTTCTTTTCTTTTTTATATAGAAACTTCACACCTGATATGTTTTAAGGAAAATAAATGCTAGTACAATTGATGGACAAAAAGACACAAAACGACCTCAAAAATATAAAAGTACGTCAAAGATCAAAATGGTCTTCTTCTTTCAGACAATCATTGCTTGCCGGAGCTTGAAGATCGCACTGCAAAGACAGCAAAGAAAAGGACCATCTGCAAACACCGTCGCCAAATATGGCTTTGAAGACTGCAAAATCCACTCGCTGCTGACAACGAGATCTAGTATCTATTCAAAGAACATCGGCGGGTGTTTGGTCAAAAACCGAATGAAGACATACAAATAAAATAATGTAATGCAAGACAGACACATGAACACATTCGAGAACCACATATTTCATTAATTCTTTCTTGAATATATAAAATACATGATCAACGAAAAAAATGTCTTCTTCCGTCTTCAGCGCCATGCTTAAGGAGAGGTCTGACTTGTAGGAAAATTGTGTAGTTCGCCGATTCTCGGGGCCTGTTGAGTGCGTCTGGTTAATTACATCCGCAAGACGAGCTTATGGAAAACCTCCGATTAAGCTGCGCTTTATGGTCGTCAAATGTTGATTTAATCGTCGTCAGCCATATGCGATATATGGCGTAGTAACAATATGGGTGACTTTATGTTGCCGAAGCTCGGTCGTGACATCGCCATTGCCACGTCAGACTAAACGGAATTAATTGTTGATGAAGGGGATGACTTTCACCTCATCAGTGCCCAGTCATGTACGCCGGCCTTCATTAACACAGACGTGTGTGAGTTGACTTTGCCTCGTCGGTGCCTAGCAATGATGTGTCCGATCCCGTTAATTGAGACGTGTCGGTGAAGTAGTGACCTCGTCTCATTGGCACTCGGCCATGATTTCGTCTAGCCTCGTCGGTACTAGACATATGATAAATTATATGCCGCGACTTGCAGCATTGACATAGCATTTAGATGATGCTTGCTAGCTGAATAATAGTCATCTAGCATTGCACAATAGTAAACACGAACACTAGAACAGCTGAAGTTCTGAAGCCCACTATTAATAAAGTAATATGCTGCTCCAAGGTCACGGCCACGCATGCAAAAATTCCAGAAGTATATGGCGCACA
Source organism: Saccharum spontaneum (assembly GCA_022457205.1). Taxonomy (NCBI): domain Eukaryota; kingdom Viridiplantae; phylum Streptophyta; class Magnoliopsida; order Poales; family Poaceae; genus Saccharum; species Saccharum spontaneum. Next base: position 6,802,235 of record CM039586.1, on the reverse strand, counting down.
CATATAAGCCCATGAGACTTCTTTTAGAAATTTCAGTAGCAATTTACATAAGGCCCGCAACACATAGCTTGTCATTAATGAGAATGGAACCAAATCAAAGGAGCAGATGAGCGGGTAATTCCTGACTCATACGGCGTAATCATCGTCATCGCGTCGAGCGGGGCATTCTCCCGTTTCATGCGGTCTTTGTCACCACGAGCAGGGTTTTTCCATCTTGCGCGTCTTTCATCATCACGACGAGCAGGGTTTTCCCATTTCACACGGGCTTCATTGAGACAAGCGGGGTTTTTCCGTCTCACATGTCTTTCATCATCGCGACGAGCGGGGTTTTCCCATCTCGTGTGTCTTTCATCATCGCGATGAGCGGGGTTTTCCCATCTCGCGCGGGCTTCATTGCAACAAGCGAGGTATTCCTATCTCACGCGGCCGTCATCACGACGAGCGGGGTTTTCCCATCTCGCACGCTGTGACGAGCGGGGTTTTCCCATCTCGTGCGCTGCGACGAGCGGGGCGTTCCCGTCTCACACATCTTGATGTTTGTCATCACGACGAGCGGGGGTTTCCCGTCTTGTGCGCTGCGACGAGCGGGGCGTTCCCGTCTCATGCATCTTATCAAATCATCGAGCTCGGTGAGAAGTAATCTGAACAGGCCAATACGATCTCTCTGCCATCATAGAAATAATAGAGCCAATAACTAGCTCAGAGTATATGCATCTTACGAGCAATTGCTCATGCTCATCTGAACTTGTTAACGAATCAGATTAGATGCTCACCAGAAAACGTGACAACCGACACAGAGGACATGATCGGAGTTGAACTTGCAGAAGATGTTGTCGACTTGATGGACGTGAGCGTGTAAGATGCGGCAGCAAGGACCTGCGACTTGCTGGCGTTGGTTTTCTTCTCGGCGACTCGCTGCTAGCTACTTGCAGGCGGCGGCGGCTTATCAGCGTGGATGTGTGGAACCGAATTTTGCAGAGGCTCGGCAGCGTGTATGCGTGACCAAAGGGCAGCAGGGCTTGGATGCGTGTGTGTGCATGAGATGCCGCTGAAAAGAAGGGCCTCCCTGTTGGCCAGGGTGCCGGTTTATATAGGGAGGGTAGGAGGCGATTGGCCTCTTCACCAAGTAACACAGATTTAGATCAGATTAGAATACGATTTCTAACCGCATGCACGATTCTATCTCCAAGGAGTATCTCCCGTAATGAAGCAAAACTCTATCTCCAGCAAGCTCCAATATAATATCTCCTTTATTTCTAATGACATGTGGAATTTATTACCTTCTATAAATAATTTTGAGAGGTGGGGCCCATGCATCATAGGCTCAACCATGGTAATCTGGTATGCTTGTAAACATGTCAATAATATGCACCGAAGAAACATATTCTCATATAAACCTTGTCCACATGATTATTTTTGTCAAAAATAATCATCAAACAAATGCCATCCACCGAGTCAAGTTTATGTGCGAAGCAGCAGAGATTCGACTCGGGGAAATATAATTTTTATGTACCTGACCACAATTGTAGTCGGGTTCCGTTTCTATTTCTTCTTGAGGCCTATGAGCTCAAAAGCACCTTGGGATCGCAGTTTTGGTGAATATTAGAATCAAATGAATTATAGAAAGTATGGCGAAAATCCATGGCACGCTTGAGTAATGGCAGTGAGCAGAATATAGCGAAGATCATACCATATCCTGAATAAATCTTCTGGTTCCATTGCGACCAAAGATACTTGTGACAGCCAACAGAATGCTGAACTTTTGAAGAAATTTATCAAGGCGGATGCGACCATTTAATTATGACGGTACCAGCCATCCCTCTTGAAGGGTTTCACAGTTCCACAATCGTCGCACTGACTTGCTTCACAGCTCCCAAATAAATAGCATACATCCGAAGCTCCATAGATGCAGTGCCGAAATATAATTTAGCTAAATTGCCACATAGACCAATTTGTGGGTGTAGACCATCTCAGCACATAAGCCACGGTGGGCATCAGCGTAGATATGCCTTGAGTTTTGATATGAAGACCTGACTAGTTCCTCTTGTATTTGAAGGAATGAGAACGATGTTCTCCCCCAAAAAAGAAACAAATAGCATGTTCATCGCTTTGTTTTTTTTAAATGTGGGCTTTTCCATGAGTCACCAAGCTATAAAGCATCTTCCAGTGACGTCATTCAAGGGTGTATTTTGACATAAGAAAGTCAACAACACAACTTTCATGTGAGGTTCAGTTCCCTCATGATAAACGTGTTAAAGGATTAGCACTTCATTAGGACCTCTCAGGGTTAGAAGAACCCTCTCCGAGCCTCCCTTCAGTCATGTGCCTTACACCTTTTACCTTTGTCCAGTAGGGAATATAGGATATGGCTATATTTTTTTTGAATTGGTTTGGGGAAAACTAGTTGAATTGCTCTTTTCCCTATAGTCTCCCTAGAGGCTTGGTATTCCCTTTTAACTGGACATAGGTGAAGGATATGGCAAACCCACGACTTCCAGGGTTAGCGCGAATTGAGATTCATCGGCCCACTTTTATCCCTTATTGGTGCCAACCATGTGCTTGTGTTGAGGTCGCTTTACCCCAAACTTAAGTTGGTTGGGACATTCCCTGACTAGGGACATGCCTTGAATGACAGCCACTGGAGGATTGAGCTTGATGATATATATAGGAGAAAGCCTTTTGTTGTTGGACGTGATGTCCATTCAGTTTAAAACACATTTTCTATAATGAGAGAAAATGTGTTGTTTCTTCTTTAACAAAAATAAATAAATAAATAAATAAATAAATAAATAAATAAATAAAACAGCAAAAGGGGCGAGGATAGCACGACCGTTGGTCATGCGAAATATTTCTTCAAATATCTGTCGTTGATGGGTGGCATAGGACGGAGTCCTTGGTAATCTATCAGCTGATATGCACCACCGTCATAGACTTGCTCAATGACAAATGGCCCGTCCCACTTTGGCTCAAATTTCCCTTCGTCCTGTGTGTAACGACGATAGGGCGTCGAAGAACAAGTACAAGTTCGCCTTTGCGAAAAACTCGCTGCTTGACAAGTTTATCATAAGCTCTCACCATGTTCTAGCGATACAGCTCTAAATTTTGGAGTGCGTTGAGATGACCCTCCTCCAAAGCATCCAGCTCCTGAAAGCGAAGGCGGATCTGTTCATCGTTCGTGAGTTCATCTTGGACAGCCACCCGTAGTGATGGGAGCTGCACTTCAAGTGGCAAGACCGCCTCACTTCCATAAACGAGGGAGTACGGCGTTGCTTGTGTCGGAGTACGAGTAGTAACTCAATACGCCCATAAGGCCTCGAAGAGATGATCATGCCAATCTCTTTTATATTTCATCACGGTCTTTTTAAGTATTTTTCCAAGGGTCTTATTGAACGCCTCAGCAAGTCCATTAGCTTGAGGATAATATCCCGTGGAATAATTCCACGCAATGTTATACTTTGTGATGAACCTTTGCATCTTAGTGGATGTGAACGCCTTAGCATTGTCGGATGTAATACTCCGTGGAACCCCAAAACGATATATAATATGTCGCTCCAGGAAGTTGATGACGTTGTCTGTCTTCACTTCTCGTAGAGGTATGGCCTCAGCCCACTTGGAAAAGTAGTCAGTTGCGGCCAGAATGTAGTGATGCCCCTTAGATGAGGGAGGCTCGATGGAGCCAATAACATCAATTCCCCATCCATTGAATGGCCATGAGGGAACAGTAGGGTGAAGCGGAACCGGTGGTTGATGCTTGAAGTCACCATTAATTTGACAGTTGTGACAAGTCTTAGCAGTTTTGAGGCAATCGGCCATGATTTTTGGCCAATAGTATCCAGCCAACTTGATTCTGTGATACATCTTGGCACCACCTTGATGGTCACCGCACACTCCATGGTGCATCTCTTGTAATATTTGATCAGCTTCTTTTTTCGAGACACACCGTAGAAGTATTTCTTGGCCAAACGATCATCGGTACAAGATCCCGGCCTTGTAGATATATGATGGTAGGCGCTGATGTAGGCGACGTCTTTCCACCAGATCATCCGGCCAAGTGCCGTGATTAAAATAATCAACGAATGGCTTACGCCAATCATCTTGTTCCACAATCATTGTCGTCACCTGGTTGCCTTCATACTCATCAGGGACGAGTTCTAGGACAACAGGGAGTAGCCATCTCTCTTCTATTTTTATTTGAGCGGGCTCGCCACCTGGGAGCACAAGCGCTGCTGCAAGTTTAGCCAATGCATCAGCTGAGACATTTTTGCCTCGTGGAACATGTAAAACTTGAATATTTTGAAATTTCTCCATGAGCTCGTGCTGCCATGTAATATGGCACCAGCTCAGGTTTGCATACCTCATAAATATCGTTAATTTGGTGAACAACAAGCTGAGAGTCACCATATGCATGCAAATTCTGAATATCCATAGAAAGTGCAAGTAAGAGGCCAAAGATGAGAGCCTCATCTTCAGCTTCATTATTTGAACACTCTTCTTTAAGGAGGGAGAAAGAGTGGTGGAGGGTCTCGCCTTGCGGCGTCTTGAATACGAGTCCGACTCCAGCTCTTTTGCTAAGCGTGCCGTCAGGATTCGTTTCGGCACGAGATGCACCGTCAAAGTATAATTCCCCTGGTGATTCGACACCAACTGAAAATACCTCTTCATCAGGTAAATCAATCACTAGTGGCGAATCATCTGGCATGGGGTGTGCTGCAAGAAAATCAGCCAAAGCTTGGCCTTTAACTGCTTTTTGTGGGACATAAGTAATATCAAATTCCATCATAAACACAGCCCATTTACCAAGACGTCCCATTAGGGCCGGTTGGTTTAGCACGTACCTTACCGGGTCTGCCCTTGCTATGAGCTGAATTTGGTGCGCCAGCATGTAGTGCCTCAACTTCTTCAGTGTGAAGACGAGGGTCAAACACAACTTCTCTATAGGTGAGTAGTTATGTTCGGCACCTACCATGGTGCGGCTCAAATAGTAACAGGCTACCTCCTTTCCTTCATCATTATGTTGTGCGAGCAGCGCGCCCACCGAAGAGGGCTGTGTAGCAATATAAAGAATTAGTGGGCGTCCTCTTAAGGGCACCGCTAGGACATGAGGGTTAAGCAAATACCTTTTAAGGCTATCGAGTGCATTTTGGCATTGCTCGTCCCAATGGAACGGTGCACCCTTTTTCATTAGCCTTGAAAATGGCTGAGTGGGCCCCGAGAGATTAGATATGAAGCGTCGAATATACGCGAGGTGACCCTGCAAAGACTTAAGGTCACCCAAATTTTGAGGGGTCGGCAAATCAAAAATAGCCTTAATTTTTGTAGGCTCAATTTCGATGCCTCGATGGCGAACAATAAAGCCTAAGAACACACCTGATTGCACCGCAAAGGCACATTTAAGCAGATTCATTTTTAGTTGATACTTCAGTAGCCTATTGAAGACAATACGTAGATCATCCTAATGGTTTTGCCGATCTTTTGTTTTCATGATCAGATCATCAATATAATACTCGACTGTCTTATGGATGAGGCCATCAAAGGCCACAGTCATAGCACGTTGATAAGTTGCGCCTGCATTTTTTAAACCAAATGTCATGACAGTGTAGTAGAAATTCCCTTTGGGCGTTTGAAATGCCGTATCAAACACATCTTGTGGGTCCATCTTAATTTGGTTGGAACCTGATGAACCATCTGTTGGCATTTCTTAGTGTCACTTAAGCTAGGTTGTCATTCCCTGTATGGCGCCAAAAATGTGGTATTAAATAAATGCAAATGCTCCTCTAGAAATAAATATGAAATCCGCAAGCGCACAGATTATACCGATGTAGCATTTTAACCAGGAGTAAACCAGGTATCATTATTTATATTTTTACCCATATGAAGGGATAGCTAAGGATATGAGCAATGAGCATCACTGCATGTGATAATGGAGAGTATAACCATGTCTTTGTCTATCTCTCATACAGGGTAAGTGTCACATGAAATATATATATATAATGAATGAATGGTAAATGATAAATGATAAGCACATAGCCACATAATAAATGATAAGCACATCTCAATAGATTACTCTAAGTCTATATCACTAGCATGGAACTAGGTGAACTACAAGAATAAATCCTAAGTTATTCTAACTATAAGCCATAACATACAATGATTAGTGCAATTACACTTGGCAATCATGGCAAGACAAGGTTATATCTACGCATAGGGATATTACGAAGGAAGATGAAGAATATAGCAATCACTTCCCTGTAATAGTTGTGTTCTACCTATCCTATACTCGGGAGGAGGACTACAAAGGACTCAACAGGACTGTCACTCCCGCGATCTACCTCACGATCCGGAATATAGGGTGCAATCGTAGGAAAATACGGTATAGGCACCACGCCTACACAATATTTACCACTCACCCATGATATCAATGAGCAAGCGCTATATGATCCTATAGTTGAATATAATTCTAATCCAACTATGCCAAGCATATAACCAAAGTAGACTAAGAACATTATAATTAAGAATATAAGCAAATAGAGCAAAGTCATATCCAATATAATAGAATAGAACAAAGTCATATTCATAGTAGCAGATGAACAATATGAATAACACATGAAATATAGAAGTAGGAGAGAATTACCAAGAACTCTCTTGACAGATCCGGAAACCAAGCGAAACTTGACTCCTAGTTCTAATCCTATGTATCTATGCTATGACTATGGAGATCTAATTGAGATGGTGGCTCTAGGGCTTGACCAGGGGCTTCCCTCTTGATGAATAATGAATTGAATGAGAATTAGGGTTTCTCCCAAGGCCGGGGGCCTTGCTTATATAGCCTCCTCAAATGCACCACGACCGTCAGATCAAACTGACCTTGATACACGGTGTAGATTTATCCTCAAAGGCGGTGGGGGTAGGATCCGCAGGACTAGATCTGATTGGTCCACGTAGGTAGGCGGGTGCCCACATGGACAGGGCGGGCGCCCTACCTACATGGCCAACCAGCCTCCGGTCTGGTCTGGTGTCTTCTGGAGTCTTCTAGAGTATGCATGTGCGTGAAGTCTTTCTCTCTATGTAAATCTTACATGCGGGCCTTCTTTGGTCATTTCCTGATAACACCCTGCAAAAATAGATATTCACCAAAACTCATGGAATTCTGTCAGTGTAACCCTTATAGCTAGATGATATTTATATTTAGGTCCTTTTTCATGCTATGTTGACGGTTAAAAATGACACTTATCTACCGTCAACACCATCCATGAAGGACAAGGCACCATAGCCTGTGGTAGCATCGACTACCATCTCTGTGATGGGAATTGGAAAATCATGCTTAGGACAAGCGCGGTTCAGATCACGAAAATCAACGCAAATCCGAAGCTGACCATTCTTTTTCTCAATAGGAACAATGCTGGATAACCAACGGGGATACTGCGCCTCTTTTATAAAGCCCGCAACACTTAATTTATCAACTTCAGCAATTATATCATTTTGTAGCTTGGGACAGACACGACGAGGTTGCTGCTTGACTGGCCGAAACTGAGGGTCGATGGCAAGCTAGTGAGTGGCGACACGAGGGTCAAGTCCGGGCATCTCTTTGTAGCTCCATGCAAAACAGTCCTGGAACTCCATTAGGAAGGTTCTATAACTTTCACATTCCTCTAATGTGAATGTTGCGCTCACAAAAGTGGGACGTGGGTCATCGTCAGTTCCAAGGTTGATCTTGACTAGCTCGTCAATAGTCAACTGGCCACCATCTTCAAGTTGTTGAGGAGCGAGAGCAGCACCAAGAACTTCATCTTGTTCCACATTCATTTTTTCGTAGACTTGATTCAGAAGGTATTGTTCATCTCTCAGCCCTTGATGAGCATTAGTAGCAGCTTGGAAGGAATGTGGTTGGTGAGGTGTAGAGTATGGGCTACAATCCTTCTTGCTAGAGGTTGCATCATCCCTATCATTTTTATCCGGGAAGACGGACGTCATACTACACATCACTCGTCGCAGATCATTATTTTTATCTCCACTTTCTGCCGAGTCCGAGTGAACATAACCCAAACCATATTTCGGTGGAGTCTAGTTTGTCCTCTTTTGAGCCTTCTTAGCAATCTTTTCTATTTCCTCCCACCACTCTACGCATATGGTGGGTGGTGGTGGTAGCTTGCAATTTTGTCGGAGATTAATCCCAGACCTCTCGAGTAAGCGAACCATCCTTGGTTCAGCTTTTGTAGTAGTAGCAATTTCTTCTGTTTCTAAACAGGCTTTTGGTAATTTAATGACAAAATCACAAGGCAATGCATGTGGTGCTTTGTAGAAAAGCATCGGAGGTTTGCAGCCTGCTTGGCCAGGAACCAGCCACACATCTAATGGTGTCGTTACGGACGTGTACATTGACGGAGGCTGTTTCAGCCCGGCCTTCCATTGATCCTCTATTTCCACCACTCTTTTGCGCACCATCCCTTCTGGAGGAACCGTGGTTCCCCTCTCTGTGATATCAGTGCATAGCATCAAGGGAGGTGGCATGTCATTTTTTGATGTGAGAAGCTTAGTGACTCCTCGAGCGTCTGCAGAATTAAGATCGGTCAAGTCATCGGATTTTAACAACTTTATCATTGAAGGATCTTTTACTTTAGCCCCAAGAGTCAACTGGGGTCTTGGAATGGACCTCAAGAGGATAGGCGTAGCTGAAGCTCCTGAACTTGGTGCTGATAGAGCATTCTGAGTGTTACTGGATGGTGTAACCATAAGAGATTTCCCGTGCCTTCTAGCTTGTTCTTTCCTTTGATTTCTTTTGCCAGAATGTGGGGTGCCGAAGGCATCTGGCTCAGAAGATGCAGTCAAGCCAGGGGTAATAATTATGTCAGCAGCTGGTGCGACACGCCCCTGATGTTTACTTAGCTCCCCGCCTAAAAAATAATATTTTGTGTCGGCATGATGCAACTCATGAATGGTATAAGGGGACTCATTAGCAGCGATCTGGTGCTGCATTCCTTTATTATCAAGGAATTTTAGGCATTGGTGGAGTGTCGAGGGGACTACTTGGTATTTATGTATCCATGGTCTACCCAAGAGCGCCGAGTATGATGTATTTGCTTCAATAACGAAGAATCGCACCTTAAAGCTAATCGTGGACATTTGAATCTTCACAGTGATAGAACCCAGGGCTGAAGTCCCCTGGTTTTTGAACCCACAGATCACCACCTCGGTTGGTTCAAGGTCATCCGTCATAAACCCAGCGTGTGTAAGGCTTCGAACTGGCAAAATATTCACCGTGGAGCCAGGATCAATGAGCACTCGATGCAAATGGGCAATTATGATTATCATCCTACACCAGCTTATCTTCCTCTGAAAAGGTGATTTCATTGACTTTGCTTGCATTGCAAAGAAGCCGGTGTTTAACCATAGTGACTTCATAGACTTCTGGAGCTTCTAGTGCTTTGATGAGGGCTTGACGCAGCTCTGGAATTAATAGCAATGCGTCATAGATGCTCAACAATGCTGGGATGAACTTTAGGTGTGCTACAACATTGTAATCAATTTTATGAGATTCTCCCCCACTATTGACTAGAGTATCTTGTGTGTTTTCTTGAGCGGTCACATCCTTTGTATGAGGAGCATCTTCCTTGGCACCCCTTTTTGGCTGAGGCTTTTGAAGCTCCGGCAAGTTCTTCCCGCTCTGCAAATTCATGTTAACTTCTACTTCAGAACATTCTAATGACCCTTCATCCATAAGCATTTGGCGCTCACGAGGTGTAAGTGCGTCATCTGCTTCAGAACTGGTTATGTCATTATATTTAAGGACCACATTACATGGAGCCGTATCGGACTGTGGATGTAGCATAGTACCCTCCTTTTTACCCTGTTGTTCATTGTTTGCAGCTTCAGGTTGCTATCCCCAATTATAGGGCATGAACTGTCCTAGAGTAGGCAAAGTTCGGCCTCGTCGGGGGAACGATTCATTTCCTTGCGACTTACTCCCTCCGTCCCAGAAAAAGTGTCGTTTTAGGTTTTTCAGACATCGTGTTTGACCGTTCGTCTTATTCAAAAAATTTTAATAAATATTATTTATTTTGGTATGACTTATTTTATCATTATAGATACTTCAATAATGATTTATTTATTTTATAATTTGCACAAAATTTTTGAATAAGACGAATGGTCAAACACGATGTCTGAAAAACCTAAAACGACACTTTTTCTGGGACGGAGGGAGTAAGCACAAATCTGGGCGACATACGACGATGACTTGGGTCATGCCACCTATACGAAGGCACATCTATAGAATGTAAAATTCTACATCCTGAATCACGTTGATGCATATGTCTTGGCAACAGTTTGTGACGTGCAACTGTTTGCCAAGTATTGGGATTTTGCCCAGTTATTTCTTGAGAGAGCTCCAAATTTTCAAATCGATGCTCAACCTGAGCTAGTGAAACCCAGTCATCATCATTTTTATTTGCACTGTCCATCTTCGCAGTTATCGTATTTACCACATGAAAATCTGGATTGACAACATCAGGTGGGATGGCCAACCTCTTTTCGTTGATGGCCCTTTGTAGCCATTCTTTAAAAGCGACACAATCTTCAATGACATGCCCAACATACCGATGGTAGGGGCAATACAAAGGATTGTCCACCATCTTAACTTGTTCCAGCCTCTTAGGATCAGATAGGGTGAGGTACTCATGCTCCATAACCAGTTGGAAGAAAGCCTTCACCACCTCTCGACGAAAAATGTATTGCTTTCGAAGGAGCTCTTGAATAGATGGTCTTGTCTTGCCCCCATTATTATTATTTCGCATGCCCAATACAGGCACACTCCTTTGATGCGTCGAGGCTTCTACTCTTGCTATGTTAGCCTCAGTTGGAGCCTTCTGTTTGCCACCATTATTATTATTATTCTTCTTGAAGGTTGAATTAAGCCTCTTGACATTATCGAAAGTGCTAGCATTCTTGTAGAGTTCCATAATCTGAGGCGATTTTTCAAACTCCAATTTTGTTGCCGCCACCGCTGAGCTGAGCGCACTAAATGTTTTGGGCTCACGCCGAGATACTTCAAGTGACCAGTGTTGTTGCATGCCGTAGATGCACATCTCAATTGCATCTTCGGGATCCATCTCACGTGCAAGGCGTACATAGCTGTTATGAAAACGGACTATGTAGTCATCAATTTTTTCATCACGTCTTTGGCGAACTTGCACTAATTCAATTATTGAGAAATCTTTCTTCATTGATACAAAGTGCACCTTGAATAGCTCCTTCATGGTTTTCCAGTCAGGTATGGTGCCAACTGGCAAGCGACTATACCAATGAAAGGCTGCGCCTGTTAATGAGCTGGAAAATTGTCATAACAAGAGAGACAGGCTACGAGCAGTCTCACCGCACATTGCCTCAAAGTATAACAAGTGTTCCCGTGCGTCTCCCGTTCCGTCGAATTGACGAAACTTTGGTGGATTCTAGCCAGCTGGGAATGGCACTAAATCATGCCACGCTCATAAGGCATATCAAGCTCATAATTAGACGATTGCAGGGATTGATCAGCATTCACTTGTCTCATCTTCTTATTTATTAGGTCTTCGATGATAGTGTGAAAATTCTTCAAAGTGTTCCGGGGAGGCGCAACATTAGCTGTCGCACCCTGTGAGGTGAACAATAATTGGGGTGGAGGTTTGGGCAACTCATTATTAGTTTTGGGCGTGTGCCCTGCATCTTCTAGCTCTTCTATTTGTGGGTCAACCACAACCTTCGGAGTTCGGGGTACCCCCTGCCCAGTACCCATCAGGATCTCAAAAAGTTGATCAAATTTCAGGGACAAATTATTTATTTGCTGCTGCTGAATACGCAACTCATCAACCGACCCGTCATGGGCTCCCTGGTCACTCGTCCCCGACCAAAGGTGCCGGGGCATTCCATATTGTGGATCCTCAAGAAGTGTCTTATCTTTATTTTTGGAATCTGACTATGCAGCATGGCCTATATCATCCTTCCCATTGGGATCAACTGGATCACCTTGCTTTTGAGTTTCATCCGTGACCATGTGCACTGGGACGGTGTTCTGAACTTCATCTTCACTCTCCTCGTCCAAAGCTATAGGATGAGCGAGTTCAGAATAACGAGGAGAACTCATATGCTGCTCCAGAGATATGCTGGATTCGCCATCCGACTCTCCATCTTTGATGTCTTGATCAACCGAAGTCATAGTGCCTTCAATTTTTTTGTGTAGCAATGCCTTTTAAGCGAGTTAAGGCACCCGGACGCCGTGCCACCCTCTCTAAAGAGGCAGGATTTTGAGGGAGTTGCAACCGCAAGTCATTGTAAGCATGTGGGGACAATTATCCCTCAGACTTAGAGCCACTAGAAGTAATAGGGAAGCATGGAGCTGATGACATGTCTTCCCGTTCTCGATTATCAGATCCTTTGAACCCGCGGCGTACTTTTGGGAGCAACCCATTAAAAAGGCTGCTTTGGGGTTAGGCACAATCTCTTCATCCGAGGGATACGAGAAATCATGAGTAACTTGTGGAGGCACCCATGTCAGGTCATCTTCATGTTCAGAATGTGCGGTCATAGTGCCACACGAGGCCATATGAATAGGGGAGGTAGAACCATGCTCCCTATCTTCCATTTGCATTTTTTTGGACTGCTCTCCTGATTGGGGAGCAGTCAACACAGCTTGCTCGGTCCCCTTCATTGGAGATGGTGGGCGTGTCTTTTCTTGCAGGACATCTTTATAGAGCTCTTTCATAGTGATATCATTTTGCTTTGATTCCTCCAAGGATCCCTTTGTGGAGGGTTGGACCAAAGGGCTCTCTTCTTTGGCTGCACTTGGGCTTTGCTCCCCTTGTAGTTGTCGTGGTCTTGGCACAAGGCGATCCACGAGATATTTGTATCTCTCATTTTGGAGTAAAGTAGGTGAGAGGTGGAGTGTAATCTTGTCATAGAAGGGGTGAACTTGCCCTTCGGGGCGAACCCGAACATGCACACTACCAAGTACTAGATCTTGAAGCTCTTGGTACATGGCACGTCCATTCCTCCTACGGTTTTCACGTTTGCGTTGATTAGCCGTAGGAGGCCATGGAGCTTTAGGTGGAATTGCCAGAGTCAGCAATGGTGATGAGTTCACTTGAGGACCTGACGAAGACGCCACCTGTGTAGGTGCGGCCTTCGGGCGTGGCTCCTCTTATGAAGCTTGCCTTTGTTGTGCGGGTGGTATACCTGTAACGTGCTCATGCTGTTGCTCTTTCGCACGATATTGGTTTCTTTCAAAATCTCTTGGTTGCCATTCTTGGCGTGCCCATGGATTCCAGCAAGGGGGCAATGGAGCCTGTCTCGAGTGATGAAATGGGCGTGGAGGGTAATCTCTCCGTGGTGCTAGCGTCTTCCGTTCATTTTGAGGACGATAGCTAGCGGCGTAGTGCCTGCCACCAGCTTGTTGAGAAGATTCAGGAGCATGACCATAACGACTAGGGCCTTGGTACTTAGACCTGCCACCAGTTCATGCGAATGGCCTTGCTTCTTAGAAGTTACAGATAGGAGAGACAGGCCTTCGACCACCCCCTGTATATGCAGTTGGTTGGCGACTTTGGAGCTGCTTCTGCAACTCCTTCATTTGATCTTGCAGCTGCTGAAATTGCTGCTGGAGCTGATCGGCCGGTGGTGTATTTGCATGAGGCGTCGGTACTTCATTCTTTAGTGCCGCAAATTTATTTTCCTTAGGGCTAGAATCAGCCGTGGCATGGTATGATGCAACCATCATTGGTGAGTGAAGGAGAATATTTTCAGCGCGAGCTACAATTCCGCGCCCAGGAATTTGGCAGCACATTTTAATGTGCGTTTTCAGAATTCATTGATAATAGCTTGCCTAACAAGCTTCTTCAATTCATTAGGCCTCTTGGCCTTTACAGATAGCACGTAAGGCTCTCTCACAACGTCAAGGAACTCAGAGACATGTGACTTTTGTTTGAGTGTCGTGGTCCTGACAACATGAGCACTTATTTCAGCATGGAGCTTCTTGATGTCGCTCTGCTTCCTTCGGTAGTTGCGAAGAGTGTTCTTGTTGTTCCTAGAGCGTGCATTGCACATCGACCAGGACAAGGAGTAAGAGGTGTCGTTAAGTGCCTCGAGGACTTTGTCATCGGTGATTGGACAGCTCGACTCCAGTGCATCCGAGAGCACCTCGAGCTTCCTCAGCAGTTCCCAAGTGTTGGTGACAGCAGTCTGTCTTGCTTTCCTGGCTTTAGCAGCCGCACGCCTGCGCGCTTTCTTCGATTCTGCGGCTTGAGTTTGTGCAGGATCTTGTGTGGGATGGTAGTACTTCTTGTCTCCATGGGTGAAGACCGCCATGGGAGCGTGAGTGTCGAAATGAATCAGGCATGGAGCAAGAGAGAACTTCATCTCCTCCTCAATGATGACAGCAGGGAAGGACTCCCCTGCGAGGGGGAATCCTTCAATTAGTACACCATGCAATTAAAATTGTATGGATGAACGTATATTTTTCTAAAGCTTCACGTGTATATAACAAACATATACACGGTGCGCTCCTCTATTTTTTAAGGCTCCGGCTGCTTTGATCAGCAAGCCGTGCTTAATTTCTTTTCCTTTGGAACCCGACGTAGGGGGTGAACCAGGCATGCAAAGTAGGCACTGATCGGCCCTTTTGTGCGAATATGTATATATGAGTCTGCAACGCATAAGCATGCCAGACATTTTTTTAACCACGCAACAAGCATTATTGCTTTTCCTTTGTGCCACAGCTAGGAGGCGTGTCTTCAGAGTAAGCATTGTCCAATCATATATGACAACCATGACCGAGCAATCTTTTTTTATGATGACCATAGAAGCACAACGAAGATGGGAGAAGAATCGGGTCCCACTGGGCGTGCCATTTTGTTTGGTCGAAAACTGAATGAAGACATACAAATAAAATAATGTAATGCAAGACAGACACATGCACACATTCGAGAACCACATATTTCATTAATTCTTTCTTGAATATATAAAATACATGATCAATGAAAAAATGTCTTCTTCTGTCTTCAGCGCCATGCTTAAGGATAGGTCTGACTTGTAGGAAAATTGCGTAGTTCGCCGATTCCCGGGGCCTGTTGGGCGCGTCCGGTTAATTACATCCGCAAGACGAGCTTACGAAAAACCTCCGATTAAGCTGTGCTTTATGGTCATCAAATGTTGATTTAATCATCGTCAGCCATATGCGATATATGGCGTAGTAATAATATGGGTGGCTTTATGTTACCGAAGCTCGGTCGTGACATCGCCATTGCCACGTCAGAGTAAACGGAATTAATTGTTGATGAAGGGAATGACTTTCGCCTCATCGGTGCCTAGTCATGTACGCCGGCCTTCCTTAACACAGACGTGTGTGAGTTGCCTTTGCCTCGTCGGTGCCCAACAACGATGTGTCCGATTCCGTTAATTGAGACGTGTCAGTGAAGTAGTGACCTCGTCTCATTGGCACTCGGTCATGATTTCGTCTAGCCTCGTCGGTACTAGACATATGATAAATTATATGCCGCGACTTGCAGCATTGACATAACATTTAGATGATGCTTGCTAGCTGAATAATAGTCTTCTAGCATTGCACAATAGTAAACACGAACACTAGAACAACTGAAGTTCTGAAGCTCACTATTAATAAAGTAATATGCCGCTCCAAGGTCACGGCCACGCATGCAAAAATTCCCAGAAGTATATGGCGCACACATATATGCACGTGAGACTTCTTTTAGAAATTTCAGTAGCAATTTACATAAGGCCCGCAACACATAGCTTGTCATTAATGAGAATGGAACCAAATCAAAGGAGCAGATGAGCGGGTAATTCCTGACTCATACGGCGTAATCATCGTCATCGCGTCGAGCGGGGCATTCTCCCATTTCGCGCGGTCTTTGTCACCATGAGCGGGGTTTTTCCGTCTTGCGCGTCTTTCATCATCACGATGAGCAGGGTTTTCCCATTTCACGCGGGCTTCATTGAGACAAGCGGGGGTTTTCCGTCTCGCGTGTCTTTCATCATCGCGACAAGCGGGGTTTTCCCATCTCGCGTGTCTTTCATCATCGCGACGAGCGGGGTTTTCCCATCTCGCGCGGGCTTCATTGCGCCAAGCAAGGTATTCCCATCTCATGCGACTGTCATCGCGACGAGCGGGGTTTTCCCATCTCGCGCGCTGTGACAAGCAGGGTTTTCCCATCTCGCGCACTGCGACAAGCGGGGTTTTCCCATCTCGTGCGCTGCGATGAGCGGGGCGTTCCCGTCTCGCGCATCTTGATGTTTGTCATCACGACGAGCGGGGGTTTCCCGTCTCGTGCGCTGCGACAAGCGGGGCATTCCCGTCTCGCGCATCTTATCAAATCATCGAGCTCGGTGAGAAGTAATCTGAACAGGCCAATACGACCTCTCTGCCATCGTAGAAATAATAGAGCCAATAACTAGCTCGGAGTATATGCATCTTACGAGCAATTGCTCATGCTCATCTGAACTTGTTAACCCATCAGATTAGATGCTCACCAAAAAATGTGACAGCCGACACAGAGGACATTATCGGAGTTGAACTTGCAGAAGATGTTGTCGACTTGATGGACGTGAGCTTGTAAGATGCGGCAGCAAGGACCGGCGACTTGCTGGCGTTGGTTTGCTTCTCGGCGACTCGCTGCTAGCTACTTGCAGGCGGCGGCGGCTTATCAGTGTGGATGTGTGGATGCGTGGAACCGAATTTTGCAGAGGCTCGGCAGCGTGTATGCGTGATCAAAGGGCAGCAGGGCTTGGATGCGTATGTGTGCGTGAGATGCCGCTGAAAAGAAGGACCTCCCTGTTGGCCAGGGTGCCGGTTTATATAGGGAAGGTAGGAGGCGATTGGCCTCTTCACCAAGTAACATAGATTTAGATCAGATTAGAATACGATTTCTAACCGCATGCACAATTCTATCTCCAAGGAGTATCTCCCGTATCCAGCAAGCTCCAATATAATATCTCCTTTATTTCTAACGACATGTGGAATTTATTACCTTCTATAAATAATTTTGAGAGGTGGGGCCCATGCGTCATAGGCTCAACCATGGTAAATCTGGTATGCTTGTAAACATGTCAATAATATGCACCGAAGAAATATATTCTCGTATAAACCTTGTCACACATGATTATTTTTGTCAAAAATAATCATCAAACAGCTGGAGGAATTCTTTAAGAAACATAGGCTTACAATCCTTCACCATCATAACAGAGTGTTGAAGATTCCTAGAACATAGGTCCAGACTACCGCATCGAAAGCCAACCAACTACTTCATCTAATAAGCACACCAACTGCCAAGAGTTGAAGAAGATCAACAGATTTGACAGACCAAACTCTTGCTGGTCGCTAAATCGATTGTCGTCGAGGTAGGGAGACAGGGCTGTGCACAAGGGCGTGCGGGCTGTGCAACGGTGCAGGGCCTCAAATTTTTAGCTCATCTGTAATTAATATTTAATATTTTGTGCTGACTTTTTTGTGTGGAGTTCATGATGAATGCTTCTGCCAAATCTACAAATCACTATATTATTTCTTCTTACTAGTGGAAATGCACGTGCGACACGCACGTGTCTAAAAAAAAGTTTTTTAACATGAGAAGTGTTGAGTTCATGACTATTACATTTTACAAAGACAAAAACATACATTTTCTCAAGATTACAAATTCAACTCCTAAAGTTTATGAAAAAATGTATCTTGTAATTATATTAGATTAAAATTTTGAACCTAAATAATTTCGAATATATTAGCATTGGGTTCATGGAATGTTAACATACATTCAGCCAGCATTACGTTCTGCTTCTTTTCTTTTCTTTTTCTTATATAAAATGTTAAGATTAGTCAATCACCATAATTAAATCTATATCAGCCTGCTATCATAGATCTTCAAAAATGAGAACAACAGTGTGTAAGGCAAATAGAGAGAGCTTCCCACCAAAACTTTTAAAGCATGATGATTCACTATGAAACATTTGGTTGGACTACCGTGAAGTATATGGATGAGAGACGTCAATCACCTAGAAACCTGGTTGGAAGCATGAAGTCTGAAATAAACTCGGTGATCAAAGAATCTGAATTCTCATCTTCCACAGCATTCACTGAAGTTTCATGCTTCTTCAAACGAAGTAGTAGCTTAGAATTGTCATCTGAGATATAAGCACACAAACACAACATCGATGAAAAATGAGAAATTTGGCACAATGTCCACTTACCGTCTCTGATCCAAAATGCAAGTGCCTCCAAACTTATATACCTCCTTGAGCCCTATGCACTTTATACAAATCCTATCACTACAAGAGATATGACCTTCTACGATGATTTTCACATAAGGATGGCTAATTTGTTGCTAGTCAGTCTGTTTTACTATGTTTTTTGGTGTTAATATGACTTCATGAAAAAAATTCTTTGGCCATCATTAAGAGCCAGTAGAAATCATCGTAAAATTAAGGATTTCTATACTGTGACTAACTACAAATCATCATAACATGCTAACTGGCCATTGTCACCAATCTATGACAACATCAGTTCATTGTAAATATCTTATTTAAAGTTTAACAAGCTACGTGTAACCCTACATGTCATAAGTTTTTTCATTTTCCATTTGATAGGCCACAACCTATATACGTAATACCAGTTAGCTTGCTTTCAAAAGTAAAAAAAAGTTAATTTCTAAAATGTAAAGTTATACAAATTCATTCAAAACAAGAATGCAAGAATTCAAAGCTTTCCTTAAATATTCGCAACTCTGCCATATAATCAAGAGATATATAACAATGCTCCTTCTTCAACTCTTCAGCCTTTTCCCATGTAATACTTGCCCTGTTCAATGTAAATAGTACTTCAGAATGTGTGATAAGGATGTTTTAGAGAGAGAAGGTACCTCAGAAAATCAGTAATGTGAAATCTAACCATGGAAACATAAAGATGTATTTATGTGACCAATGCTATAGGCTTTACAGAGGATATATTGATGACTGATGTGATGCAATAAATTGAGACTGGCATTATAGAGCGTTTTGTAAATTTGTTTACCATTATCAGATTTAATATAGATCCCATTACCTGATCAAGATTTCGGGTGCAGTTCATATAACAATAATTTAATTTGAAATACCCAGGTGGAAAAAAGGCAGTTTTGAGGAGATTTTATTTCACAGAAATACTTTAATGCCTCTAGTAGAGTTTTCCTTTCATTATTGACTACTACAGGGCCGGGACCATGACAAAAAGGAGCAAAATCCATTTTGTGGTTCATACTATAGAATTTAGACAAAGTAAATACGGAAAGCTCGGGATGACATCGGTTGAATTGATATTGATATTTGATATAAATAAATAAAATAAAAAGAATCGAACTTGCATGAGGTGGAATGGATGGAGAGTGAAATTGATCAAACATAAAAAAAACAAAGCAGTAGCTACAAAGGATGTACTCTGGCTTTGTGGGCATGCATGACACTCGCTGGCTTGTGTACGTGCACTAATTGCCGGCGATTTGCACCTCCATGGCTCCACTCCCTGCACCTGCGATGCCATGCAGACTATTAATCAAGCCGGGTGTTGACAGCAGAGTAACGATGGCGATGGTTGATGATGCGCGTGAGGAAGGTCGAACTGGAGGACATCGGCTTGATTAGTTGTCACGATCAAGAGAAAGAGAGAGCATCGACCATCATATCCATACCTCAACTTCTTGAGGAGATCGAGGCCGTGGTAGAGTGCGAGGAAGGCGTCGCGGATGTGTTCTTCTCAGCATGGACCTTCTTGCGGTGGACGAAGGCGGCGGCGGGATCAGCGCCGTCCTTGCGGAGCACGTTGACGAGCTCCGCCTTAACTAGTTGCGTTGCCGTGCTGACATATTCGAATTCCAATCCTCCACACATACAGATTCGGTGCAGAGCCGCTGCCCAAGCCACGGCAAGCCGCGGGCAGTAGTTCACAGCGTGTAAGGAAATTTCGGAGCGGAGGGGAGATCGCATCCGGGAGGTGCAGCGCTGCCAAGCTTCACGCGTCGAAAGGGGCCTCGACAGGCGGAGGCCAGTGCTCGGCTCACAGTGGCGACCGTAGTGCGGCTTCGCCATGTTCTCTGGGGTTGGTCACGGCTGCGGATCCCACTCGCCACGACAGCAGCGTCCGGCCACCGGCAGTTGTCGCAGCCTCACAGGCAGGGAGCGGAGTCGTCGACGCAGGTGTCGTGCAATTGAATTTCGCGAGGGAAGGGGACGGGTGGGTGGGTGCGAGCGGACGGGAGGGAGGCGAGAGGGACCGAGCGGACGGGAAGGAGTCGACATGCGGGGAGGGATCGGTTGGCAGCGTTGCCCTGCGGAGGCACGAAGCGAAACACGCTGTCACATAAGTATCGTCCCTCCGGGATAACCGTTGGATGGAAAATCTGAACGATCCAGCGGTGGAGATCTGTGACAGGTGTCCTCTAATTCCTTCGCTCCTTTATAGTATAGATTTGGCACTGTGCAGTTTCGTATATGCCGTTTGTATCAATCTTACTATACTCCATCCCGATCCAACTTGCTGAGTCATGTCTCCGTTAGGTAGCTAGGGAATCTCGAGTCCAGTACTCCATTGCTAACATTAAAGTGCAAACTATAAAGCGTTTGTGATGGACACTGGAAGAAGGTGTATTGGCAAGTGCCAAACTATATATTATAGTGTCCAGATGCATCAAAAATTTGAGATGACTGACAGCTTGTCTTGTAAGTAGCCTAATTCTTAAAGACATGTCGATAATTGACAGCTTATCTTGTATAGAAAACATTTTTTAACTACTCAATGTTATAAATTGGTGCTACAGGATACTGTATAAAATTATTGTTCTATTTTTTTAGATGATTAGCGCCTATTTTAGAGTTTAGAACAGGGCCTTAATTTTTGCCGGCACGGCCCGGAGGGAGAGAGTCCTTATTCCAAAGTACCATGGTCGTCGCCACCTCGTCAATGACACCAGAACCAAAACCTAGAGCAAGAAGGATCCACAAATCTAATCTAAAACTACAAAGGTGAAAGGAATCGGGTCCTCGCTCCTCTGTCCACCGACGATAGGAGAGAGGACGAGGACCGAGCAGGTTTCCTGGGAGAGGGCTGTGGCAGTGGTGGTCGGGAACTCGGGAAGCTGTTAATGCACTGCAATTTCCTAATTATTGGTAGTGTATGCAGTTGTATCTCAACTCTGCATCTACTATTCTACTTGCAGCAGCACGGAGCGAGAGAACGGAAGCCGCATGGGAAGTGGATGTGGGGTTGGGAACACGTGGAACATGGCAGTGTGGACGGACAATTAATCCCTTGATAGTGAAGGTTTTCTTTTACTGAGAATTTATGTGTCCTGTTCTCATTGTGTCACCAGGTTCCCGTGGTGAAGGTGGTATCCTTAGAAATAGTGAAGGTGAACGGTTCATGGAACGATATGCTCCTACTGCAGAAGATCTTGCTTCTCGTGATGTTGTTTCAAGATCAATGACAATGGAAATTAGAGAAGGACGCGGCGTAGGTATGTGCTACAACACTAGATTTGTGTTAGGTGCCTGATTTTTTTTTCTTCCTTTGCTTGGAACTTATCTTCTGATCTGATTACTACAGGGCCATTGAAGGATCACATTTATTTGCATCTGAACCATCTGCCGCCTGAGGTTCTCAAGGAAAGGCTTCCTGGTATTTCTAAAACTGCTGCTATTTTTGCTGGTGTTGATGTCACCAAGGAGCCCATTCCAGTTTTGCCTACTGTGCACAACAATATGGATGGTATCCCAACAAACTACCATGGGGAGGTTTGTATTGAGCATGTAGTAGACATGATTAGTATGGGTCAAAACCTGCTGGTATTATAATAGAAAAATATTCTGCTATTCTGCATAACAGGTAGTGGATATCAAGGGTGATAATCCAGATGCTGTTGTTCCTGGTCTAATGGCTGCTGGTGAAGCAGCCTGTGCATCTGTGTGGGGGTATAAACCCGTATACCCTCATGGCTCCACATGGGCCGCGCTAGATAAGGTGGCCCGACTCGCTAGAAAGGGCCGCACGGATCTCCGGACTGCTCGGCGAACCGTGCAGAGCAAGCAGAGACTACTTGATGGTCAAGGAAACCTAGTCGGTTAGGATAGATGTCGTATCCTCTGCGGATACGAGAGTTGTAATTGGTTGGGATTAGATTCCTTAGATCTGTAACCTTACCCCCCGGACTATATAAGGCGGGCAAGGACGCCCCTCGAGGGATATCATCACACATCAATACAATCCACAAAGACGCAGGACGTAGGGTGTTACGCAATTTGCGGCCCGAACCTGGATAAATCCTGTGTTCTTTTTGCGTCACCATCTAGATCGTCGTCTTGCGCACCTCTACCGATCTAATCTACTGCCTTGGGCATACCCCTTGGTAGACTGCCGACCACATCTCGTCGACAGTGGTGCGCCAGGTAGGGGGTGTGCGTGCAGACTCTGTGGCGAGCCAGATGGTTAACTTCCCTGCTTCCATGGTCCTTCCGCGCGGGACTGACGTTCATGATCGGGACGTTCACCTGGACCACCGACGCTGATGGTCCCGCTGGAGTCATGGAGGCGGTGCAGGCTCCCTATGCGCCAACTAAATCTACATTGACAACGGCGGATTCGATCTCGGGACCAGTCTCAGGGTCACCTCCTCCGACCATCCGCCGACCGCTTCCCCACTATCAAGGGACCAGTCTCGGGGTCGCCTTGACAATACTGATCTGGTCGAGTCCATCGATCGGGTCACCGCGAATTTGGCCGAAACCCTAACCTTAGTGGATTTGATCAGAGATCGGTCTGCTGAGGATCGCCATTCCTGACTAGCTCGGGCTAGCTGCCAGAGGTGCCTAGACCCCGATCTCGTGATCACAGCGACTCTAGAAGGGCGGACGGTTCATTACCGACCAGTGCCCGCAACCGGCCTGAGGTCGAGGGATTACGAAGCCCTAACGGAGCACTCACCCAACACCTATCCATATGGGTTGGAGAACGTGGCATCCGAGTACGCCGCCCGCATATCACGCCTGTTCGTGGATCCCACCGAGCATGACCACATTTCGGATCTCTGTCTGATAAAACTTCTTGAACCAGACCACCCTTCGCCTACTGTTAACATGGTGGATATTAGACAGATCAGACAAGATTCGCTCTCTACGATCCCAGAAGAGGGTACCAGGTCTACCGAATCTCACGGGACTAACTATACCCGCACCCTCGTCGATCCATATGGGTAGGAGTTCCTAGCCTTTCCACCCGGCTTTAGAGGGGCCGTCTTCGCCGTTAGTAACGACGAGCCCCCTCGCGATGGAGAAACCGATCAAGAGAGGACTGTCCGAGAAGAAAGAAACGCCGATCGTAGGGCTCGAAGAGTCGACCTGGAAAACGCTGAAGAAGATGCAGTTGATGCAGCCGTGGGTGGCCAGCGCGATATCTGCCATGATCTGGTTGACGCTTTCGACATGTGCGACAACTAGCAGGTTTTTTAGACACCAAGCGCCAACATTGCCGTCGCCATGAACAGACTCAACAAGCTCCCAGAATCCCGGCGTTTGACGCTGTAAGGTTTATTTGAAGGCTGCCACAGTCCAGGTCAACGAGAGGCATACACCTGCTCCATCGACGTCCTCCACCCGGAGTCATCGCCAATGAGTAGCGAATGGTTGGAGGAGTCAGAGCTTTCCTCTGAAGTGATCCGTTTGGATACACCTCCTATCACTATACGCTGTGCTTATGATTCTGATCAATTTGATGCTCTCTATAATCCTGTTGTGGGGATCAATATCATGTCTGAAGCTTTTGCACTTAAATTATTTGGAAAATTAATTTTAACCCCCACAACAAAGTTCATGAAGGAATCTTCGGGATGATTGGTCCCCAGTCTTGGAATTGTGAATGTCCTACCCTTTATGGTAGAAGGCTCCATGATTCATTTGAACTTTTATATCTTTGATACATGGGACTTCGACCTGTTGATAGGACAACCATTTAGAAGACTCCTTTATGAAGGTCAAACTGGAAAGCTACACATTTCTTTTGGAAAGGATTTTAAATTCCCTATGACAATTTCTCACTCCTTGAATAATAAGATCGAGTCATCTCTTTTGCCTGATCCTATGGAAGAGGTAAAAGCTGCGTCTCTAGAGCTTTTAAATGAATCAGACTTAGAAGAAGAAGCCCCTTTCTTCATAGAAGAGGAAGCTGAACCTTCTGAACCTGAACCTTTAGATGAGTTTGCAGAAACACCCAGACCTCCTATAGAGCTTAAAACTTTACCACCCGGTCTTATCTATGCTTTCCTAAACAATAATCCAGAGTTTCCTGTGATCATTAGTAATAAACTCACTCAGGAACAAACTCTGCGATTAATGACCGTTTTAGAAAAACATCACTCAGTCTTTGGCTACTCACTCCAAGATCTTACAGGAATCAGTCCTATGATTTGCACCCATCGCATTCCGACAGATCCTTCTGTTTCACCTTCTCGGGAACCCCAACGTAGACTCAACAACGCGATGAGAGAAGTAGTTAAAAAGAAAGTTATAAAGTTGCTGCATGCAGGGATTATATATCCTGTGCCACATAGTGAGTGGGTGAGCCCTGTTCAAGTTGTGCCTAAAAAGGGAGGCATGACTATTGTTATAAATGAGAAGAACGAGCTAATTCCGCAACGCACCGTCACAGGGTGGCGGATGTGCATTGACTATAGAAAACTGAATAAAGCCACGAAAAAGGATCACTTTCCTTTACCTTTTATAGATGAGATGTTAGAGCGGTTAGCGAACCATTCGTTCTTCTGTTTCTTAGATGGATATTCAGGGTACCACCAGATCCCGATCCATCCTGATGATCAAAGCAAAACCACTTTTACCTGTCCATACGGAACTTATGCTTATCGTAGAATGTCTTTTGGGCTATGTAATGCACCAACTTCTTTTCAAAGATGCATGATGTCTATATTTTCTGATATGATTGAAGAGATTATGGAAGTTTTCATGGATGATTTTTCTGTTTATGGAAAAACTTTTGATAATTGTCTTGAAAACTTAGACAAGGTTTTGCAAAGATGCAAAGAAAAGCACTTAGTCCTTAACTGGGAAAAATGTCATTTTATGGTTAGGGAAGGAATAGTGCTAGGACACCTAGTGTCTGAAAGAGGTATTGAGGTAGATAAAGCTAAAATTGAAGTAATAGAACAACTACCTCCACCTGTGAATATAAAAGGAATTCGAAGCTTTCTTGGCCATGCTGGTTTTTATTGCAGATTCATAAAAGATTTTTCATTTATTGCTAGACCACTCACTCTTTTGCTAGCCAAGGATGCTCCTTTCGAATTTGATGATGCATGTTTAAAAGCTTTTGAATTATTAAAGAATGCACTCATCTCTGCACCAATCATTCAACCCCCTGATTGGTCGTTGCCTTTTGAAATTATGTGTGATGCTAGTGATTATGCTGTGGGGGCAGTTTTGGGGCAAACAAAAGACAAGAAGCATCATGCAATTGCTTACGCCAGTAAAACTTTGACAGGAGCTTAACTTAATTATGCAACCACTGAAAAAGAGCTTCTGGCTGTTGTCTTTGCCATTGATAAATTTAGATCTTACTTAGTAGGAGCTAAAATAATTGTTTACACTGATCATGCTGCATTAAAATATTTGCTCACTAAAAAAGATGCTAAACCTCGCCTAATTAGATGGATCTTGTTACTCCAAGAATTTGACTTAGAAATAAAAGATAAAAAGGGAGTAGAAAATTCTGTTGCTGATCACTTGTCTAGAATGCACTTTAAGGATCCACAGGAAACACCCATTAATGATTCACTCCGGGACGACATGCTCTATGGAATCAACAGGTCTGACCCCTGGTATGCAGATATTGTTAATTTTATGGTTTCACGGTATGTACCACCAGGAGCGAACAAGAAGAAGGAGTTCTCACCCGGAGATAAGGTATTACTTTTTAATTCCAGGGTGAAGCTTTTCGGGCATGGAAAACTCCGGAGTAAATGGGAAGGACCATACAAGGTAGTCAATTCATCATTCCACGGAGCTATTACACTTCAAAACGACGAAGGTACGTTATTCAAGGTAAATGGTCAACGTCTTAAATTATTTTTAGTACCCAATAAAGAATTAGAAGAAATAGACGTGATCCATTTTTACCTTCCGATGGAGAATTAAAGCCCGACCTTTTTAATCTGACGTTTTTGGGCCACGTATATATTTTTCGGGATAAAAATACTTCTAGAAACACGCTCAAGCAAGCGGGCCCGCAGCGGAGGCAGGCCCAGGGTGGGCGCCCTGAGGATGAGGGCGGGCACCCTACCCTGGTGTCCCCTCGGCCCCGGCCTCTTCTGACGTGCTTTCCTCATCTATGGTTATCCAGAAAATTCCGCGAATGGGTTGTTACGCACGCCCGGCAGCGGGATGGATCTATGGAAACCCTAGAGGCACTTTTTGACCCCTATATAAACAGACCCCTGACGTCAGCTTTCAACACCAATTCATTCAATCCTTCTCTCCTCCTCAATTAGAGCTTGTCTAGTTCCTTGCTTCTCCAATGGCCGACAAGACCCACCGCAACTGGGAGATCGTCCCTTACGACCTCAACCGCAAGCCCAAGGATGACCCCGACGCCTACGTCCCGGCCAACACACAGCGACAGCTAGCAGCCCCACCATCAAACCAGCGCAACTCAATCTCATCCTACTACGCCCAACCAGTTCTTACTGCACCACCGAAGCGCCGCAGGACCATAGCAGATGTGGATGAGGACATCAGGATAGCAAATAGACATATTATGGAACTTCAGTCCACAGTTAGCTCCCTTAGTAGGCAGGTCTCCAACCTGAACACTACTGTGCTCGCGCTTAAACGTGACCTTTCTGATGCCCTTGCTAGGATCAGGGATTTAGAGCAACACTGAGCTATCTAGATTAGACCTTGAGGCAGTGTGTCTTAGTCTTCATCATTAGATTCAATTAGATTCAATTCAGTTTAGATTAGTTCGCTTCATTAATCAGTGTAATAAATGCCTCAAGACAAATAAAGATTATTATTATTATTATGCCTCGTGTATCTCCACTTTATTTTTATGCAAGAAAGCAGGAAACAAGTATGGGGGAATCCCCCCGACATGGTAAATGCACTTCGATTGCACCACTCCATGATTCAGGTACATACTCTGCACGCTTTATTTACATATATACAAATACATATTGGGCTGTGTAGAATATTGTTCCTAACATGATAATTTAAAAAGACAAAAATATTTTTAATCATGATCAATCTCACTCTGTGATATTTCTGAAAACCTGCATTTATTGAAAATCATTTTAAAAACCATGTGTTACTCAAGTCATTGTGGAATGTGAGATGGTAGAATATGAGTATCTTATTCTTGAAATCTTTGTCGCTTGGAGATTTTCTTTTCAAAAACTTCAAAAATATAGCTACCATCCTCAATATTTTATATGCCTGATAAACCTAAAAATATTAATTTGCTTTGTATTGAGTTTGTGCAAAACGAGTTAGACCCTTGTTGAGAGATTTGTCATGCTCCCAAGATCAAGACATTTTTATTCAGAAAGATTCACTCTTCCGAAGTATTATTGCATTAGAGGCATGGGCTATGCAAAAATATATTTCGAGGAAATAAAAAGGAGCAAGTGCTCGACAACCTCGCAGAAAAATGGACAAGTGTCCGGAAGTAGAATTAGGGGTACCTCATTATCCACCTAAAAAAAAGAGATGATAAAAATATATATGGTAAAAAGAAAATGATAGCCCATGGTCCCTCTAATAAGCAATATGCCAGTAAGAGTTGACAAGTTTTAATTTTCAAAGTCTTTGATCTAAGAGTATGGCATTCTTCTCCTCGGATCCCGTTTTGACCCAGGCAATATATGCAAAGTAAGTATGCTTGAGAATTTCTACAAATTAAAACAGCCTCAGTGAGATATACAAAAGATAAATGAGTGATCTGAGAGCCCCTATGAGGATAAAGGTATGCTAAGTTTTCTATTAAAAAATATATAAAAAACTCCAAGTGACAGGGTTGAGAAGAAGAAAGGATCTCTACTTCAACCATATATTTCCCTGACTACAGTGCACAGTGGACATTCACAACACCCTGCAGGTATAAAAAGAATGCTTTACAATGTTTCAACCCCAGTTATTTTTCTGAACCATCCTTTTCTCGAGGACGAGTAAAAGCCTAAGTATGGGGGTGTTTGTTGACGGTTCTTAAGTATCAATTTTAATTATCCAATAAATAAGGAAAAGGACCTATATGCAAGCAACACCTAGAATTAGGGTTTGATCTGACAGAATTCCACGAGTTTTGTTGTTTATCTGCTTCTGCAGGGGGTTATCAGGAAATACAAAGGAAAGGCCCACATGTCGGAATTACATAGAGATATTAACGTGTTCACCGATTTTCTATCATCTAGAAGACTCCAGAAGCCACGGGATCGAATAGGAGGCCGAACGGGCCCGGGACCAGGGCGCCCGC
This sequence comes from Saccharum spontaneum, assembly GCA_022457205.1. Classification (NCBI taxonomy): domain Eukaryota; kingdom Viridiplantae; phylum Streptophyta; class Magnoliopsida; order Poales; family Poaceae; genus Saccharum; species Saccharum spontaneum. Next base: position 6,773,713 of record CM039586.1, on the reverse strand, counting down.
CCTGGACCCTGGGGCGCCCGCCCTAGGTCTGCAACCAATCAGGATGAGTCTCACGGATTATGCCCCACCGACCTAAAGGATCAAGGAAAACCGTGCGATTAATGTCGGTTTGATCCGACGGCCCAGGTTCACTTGAAGGGACTATATAAGCAGGACCCCTGGCCCCTGGAGAGGAGAATCCAAGTCCATTATTTTCATATTTTCCAGAGAGGATTCAGAGAGAGAGGTTCCCTTGGGGTTCCCACCTCATTAGGGCTTAGCATCCAATGTGAGATTAGACTTAGTTCTTCTAGATTGAGAGAGATAGAGTGGAGGTATAGATCAAAGGAAGCCCGGCCTATCGGTGACTACTTCGAGGTTGTACCTGCAGGATCAAGTTCTCCTAACCCGAGGCTTGCTCCTAGGATTCTTCAGTATTTCGACTTCTAAATTCTAGTAAGTTCTTTGTTTTATTATTCTTTGGTTTATGAGTTTACTTCAATCTCTTCGCGTAGAGTTTAGAGTAATCATCTCTAGCGTAAACGAGGTGTTTGGGCTAGGATACTCATAGATATCCCCTGTCTAGCCGGACCGTGGTAGTAGCGAGGAACGTGACATTTCCGTAGCTACCTTTGTATTCCATATCCCGTTAGCAGGATCGATAGGGTTTATAGGTGCGGGTCGAACATCCTTTGAGGTGTCTAGATTCCATGAGCCTCCCCAATAGAGCAGTAGATCATCCTTACCAAGGTTAGAACGAGAGTGCAGTTGCAGTCTTCTCTATACATCGCTCACATCAAATCACAGTGGTTGTAGCCTAAAGGTTAGTAGTAATAGATTTGGTTAGTCAGATGCACGCTTTCTCCTAGTGGTAAAAAAATAAATACGATACTCTGGATAACAACCCGGGTGAAGTGCTCACCGATATCCATGCGCTTGCGGATCATTTCCTAATTGCGTTACCAAATATCAACACCAACCCAGTCACAATACCAGTGTCTCCCCGTACTTCATGGTCTTCGGCTCTGAGGCTGTGTTGCCAGCTGACATTGCTTTCCAGTCACCACGGGTCGAGAACCATGACGAGCAGAAGTCATCCGAGGCTAGAGAGCTTGAGGTTAATTGCGCCGAGGAATACCGCCTTGACACCTGTGCGCACACGGCTAAATATCTGGAAGGCCTACGTAGGTACTATAACCATAATGTCAAGGATAGATTCTTCGTGGTCGGCGATTTGGTTCTGCGAAAGAAGCAGAAGACAAAAGGATTGCATAAGCTAGCGTCACATTGGGAGGGCCCTTATATGGTCAAGCCGGTCACCCGACCTACTTCTTATAGGCTATGTGATCTCGACGGAGTCGACGTCCCGAATTCGTGGCATATCGATCACCTTAGACGCTTCTACGCCTAATCTGCTACTAAAAAAGATATGAACTCTTTTTTGTACCCTAAGCATTCAATAAATATTTCATTCTATTTTTATGGCCATCTCTTATCTGCATCGCAAATTTTCGTTTGGTGGTTTGCCGACTAGTTTTTCTCCTACTTGAGTTTCCCAGAGCTAGCGCTGTCTCCGACTTCTCCCCACGCGTGCATGAGATCCGTTAACTACGTTCCGGGTGGTCGGCAGTAGCTCCCTGCTATGGTCAGTAGTCTTACGCGTGCCCGGGCTCCATGCCTCATGCTCCAGACTGTTGATTAGGCATGGGCTAGAGTAATTATAGGACGAAATTACTATTCATGCTTACCATACGACACGAATAAAAAAGAGAGTTTTTTAACTAACATCACAACTATGTATTATACATAGATATAATAGTAGGTTCATATGGGCACTGAGCGCTCCATATATCTAAAAAAGCACCAACTGCTTTGATATAACTTAAATTACAAAAAGTAAGTTTTCCCTAGTTCTAATCTCTTAACTGGCCTGCCCAGTCTTGCCACACGGGTCTACGTCGCTGATCATCTTTACGGCCGTCGCCTGGGAGGTTTCTCTGAGCTGCTCTACCTTCACCGGGTCGATGTTGCTTGACACACCAGCTTCGAGTCTTCTTAGGTCCACCACGGGATAATGTGACCGCACCACTGCCAGGACGTGGGCAGCCACATACTTGCCAGCATCACGAATGAACTGTTTGAAGTAGGCCCAGGAGCTCCGGCATTTCTCGATGATGGCCTCAGGTCGGACTGGCCGGTCGGTTGGCCCCTCTTCCGGTTCTATACCGATCAGGTCCAGCACGGGCTTGATTCCTTCCTCCATCGCTTTGCATTTCGATGCCAGGTGCTCCTTTTCCTTCATCAATGCCTCCAGGTGCGTCTTGGCATTTTGGCGTACAACTGCATTTGAGCAAAGGACCATTCTGAGCATGATGAATAGTACTAATGGGAATCAACAATTGAGTAGTCGGGGGCTTACTTGCGAAGTCCTTGTCCAGCTTCATCACCCACTCCTTTAGCTTGGTGTTCTCACTGGTTAGGCGAGCAACCTCATCCTGGCGCTCCTGGTCGAGCTGGGTGTTTTTCTCCATTAGCTCCTTGTTGATCTTCGCTAGCTGAGCTAGCTTGTCAACAACGAGTGTCTTTTCTGCCTCCATGCATGCCGAGCAGAACGTGGTTTGTCAGTCAGTTACAATCAGATAAATGTGTAAAGACTTGGTCATATACCTCTTTTTTCCTGGTCAAGCAAGTTGCGTTGTTCATCTACGCTGGTCTGCAGCGTGTCCCGCTCGCTCTGGACCAGCTGTAACGCCTCTTGCAGGCGAGCTATGTCCTCCTTTAGGGCCTTGTTCTCCTCTACTATCGGGACGATCGTATCGAAGCACCGCTTTTGGTACTCCGATGTTTTTTCAATACTCTATAATACAACGAGGCGTCAGTAACGGAAATTACCGAGCACAGGCTTGATAGGCAAGAACGGGGTCTCAGTGCTCTTACCTTTATCTGGCCCATCAGGTCTTCTACTGTCCGCTATAGTTTGCGGACAGCACGATCCGAGTGGTCTTCCTCGTAGAATACCCACTCATTGCCTCGCTTTCTCAAGACGCGGACGCATTGCGGTGCTACTCTTTCTTCTTCCGAGCGGATGATTTCTTCAATCTCCGCCTCTTCTTCAGTTGCAGTGTCCTCTGCTGTTGGAGCTTCAGTGGCAGGGTTCCTGACGCTGCTCTCATCGACCACCACAACGCCCATTGCAGGACCTGAGGCGACACTAGTCTCTTCGGCTGCGGGCGTTGGTTCCGCTCGCTGCTACGCGAGGTTGCTCTGGTCGGTAGTCCTGCTGGGCCCGGCATGCTCCTCGACAGTGCGGCTGCTCTCCCCAACCGATGGCGGTTGATTGCCCGCCGAGTGCTCTACATCTTCTGTAGACTCCAGCGTACACCAGTCTGATAAGCTATTGCATTCTGATGTTACAAAGGGAGTTTTGAAATTACTTACAGATTTGAGTGTCTGAACGTGACCCTGAATTGCCGATCGCTCCGACTTCCGCTCCCTGCCATTTGGATCTCGGCCATCTGGCTACCGCTCGGCCGCTCCCTCCTAGCTAAACCACCCTCGGGGACTGCTGAGCCAGCTCGCCCCGTGCTCGATGTGTCCGTCTGGGATGGTGCCGCTGCTCAGGGTGGTGTCGGGGCCCTCGGAGGTGTCGCTGCTCGGGGTGGTGTCGGCGGCCTCAGCAACGTCGCTGCTCAGGACGGTGTGGGTGCCCTAGGCAGGGGCGGCATGCGGGGCGCCCCTTGTGCCCTCTACCGGCGTGCTATGGGAACCTCGTCTTCATCTTCATCATCGTCAGTCAAGCCAGCCACGACTCTGCGTCATTTTCGGCTACTCTCTTCATTGTCGATAATAAGTGGACCCCCCGTGCCTAGGGGCTCTGTGGACTTCCTTTTCTGGGAAGGCCCCTCTAGTGCGGGATGTTTCCCAGCTGCTTTCCCCATCACCCGAGGCTCCTGCACGTCTACGCCGGCTGGCCAGTCATCGGCGAGCACGTCGGAGACGTATATTGCTGCTTGGTCCTGGCCACAGATCTTGCAGACATCAGATTGGAAGTTACGGTTGTGTCCCAGTAACTCTAAATATCAAAATCGACACTGGGGGTAATCTTAGGCATACCTGGGGCGGTGGCGTTATCAACTTGTACACCTTCACCGTGCTTGACAAATGGCGGTATCCTATCAAGTCGAATAGCTGCACCAACCATCAGTTCACCTCTTCACGTGAGAGGTTCCTCGCAGACTCCCTGGTGGGGTCACCCGACCCCGAGTACTCATACAACGGGTGCACCCATTCCTTGCACGGTTGCACCCGCCTAGAGATGAAATTCAGGGCTATTGTTGGGCCGTCGAGCTGCCTCCTATCGATCATCCCGAGCAGCTCGTCCACCTATACCATTTTGGCGCTTGTCAGCCTTACCGACCAGCTCTCCTGTTGCTCGGGGATCTGCGCCACGTCACATGCGACGAAGGGCTCTTGCTCTTGCTAAACATAGAACCACTTCTTGTAACAATCCCTCATTGATGAGCTGAGGGGTACATTGAGGTACTCTGCCTTCATCCCATCATGGAGGTTCAGGTAGGCTCCCCCAGCTACCTTGGATCCTTCGGTGCCTCCTTTCTTCTTCAGGCAGAAAAAGTGCCTCCACAGATTGAAGTGGGGCTAGATGCCGAGGAAAGACTCGCAGTGGGTAATGAAAATTGACACTGACAGAACAGAATTTGGATGGAGATTGCAGATACTAATCCTATAATAATCACATAATTTTTGAAGAAAGGGATGGCATGGATTCCCAAATCCACGCCAATAGAAATCCTCAAACACAACTATTTCACCAGGGCGGGGGTCTAGATAACTCTCACCATCTAATGTCCTCCATCTGCGATTGCAGCCTCCGCCATCACTCCGGCGGTTACAATCTTCCCCAAGGTCACCTCCGTGCTCATCAACTTGCACCATTCTGCCGCCATCAGTTGCGCTCTTGCTCCACGGCTACCGCGTGCCATCCTTATTTCTTCGGTCGTGGAATGCGGTTGCGGCGAGAGGGGTGGTGCTGGAGCGGTTAGATCTGGTGGTGATTGGATATAGGGTCTGGCTTTCAGATGCGGCGGTGATGAAAATGGCGGAGAAGGCGGAGTGCCCTGTGTGGAAGATGAACTGACATGAAGCGGATGTAGTGGGAGAAGTGGGGCGTCGCCGCACGGGTATTTATAAGAGCGGACCGACTCTTTGACTTCTAGGGTTTTTTGGGTAACCGTGCCTGATGCGCCGCTTCCGCTCCCTCAATTATTGTCTACAAGCGGGCCATACGTGGGCCTTTCCTATGGAACAGACCCCAGAGTGGGCCTGTTTTGTTGCATGCGGTCTAGTTCTAGCGTGCTAGTTTGTGTTGTGGTCCCACAGCTAAGCTGGGGACTGAGTTTGCAGCTGAGCTGTAGAATGGGCCCACAACTGAGTTGTGGGTTGCCTCACAACTGAGCTGGGGGCTTCCCTGTGGCAGAGCCATAGTATGTTTTTTAGGGCCCACAACTGAGTTGGGGGCTGTCTCGCAACAGAGCTAAGAGTTGCCACATGGCTGAGCCATGGGGTTTTATCCATGGCAGAGCTGTGGATTGGGTCCACAGCAGAGTTGGGGACCGGCCCCACAGCAAAGCTGGGGACTGTACCGTGACGGAGTCACGGTGCATCATTTTCTGCTGAATTGGGAACGTGTTCTTGGGACCCTGGCACCACGTGATCTAATCACCTGCTGTCAGGCTCAGGGACTAAGTGGGCACACTTCACCTTGCGGTGAATGTGCTTATTTGACTATGTACTATTTTTTTTTTCAGACCCTGGCACCACGTGATCTAGTCACCTGCTGTCAGGCTCGGGGACTAAGTGGGCACACTTCACCTTGCGGTGAATGTGCTTACCTTTTTTGCACACATGTTTCATTGCATCGTGTCAGCAGCGCGACCCCTACCGTAAAATGACTAGATCCTAAGGATCACATTTCATGACATTATGGTAGAGCCAATGGTATCGTCTATTCTTAACTTTCCATAATAAAACTTAAAGTGGGCACACTTCATCAAAGGTGAATTGTTTTTATTTTTTCTCGGAGCACCATGCATTTTTCTGACAAGGCTTTTTCCGATAAGTGTGGTGATCGGCTATCAGCTGAACTGGTCGGAAGGAATGGAATATTCCTCGGCAGACCACCCTTCTGGCCGAGGGCTTCAGGGCTTCAAGCCTCACTGGTCGAAGAAGGTCAAGATGGCATGTCGCTTCAAAATACATAGTGCTCGGGGACTAGCTGTGGGGGTATAGACCCGTATACCCTCATGGCTCCACATGGGACGCACTAGATAAGGTGGCCCGACTCGCTAGAAAGGGCCGCATGGATCTCCGGACTGCTAGGCGAACCATGCGGAGCAAGCAGAGACTACTTGACAGTCAAGGAAACCTAGTCGGTTAGGATAGATGTCGTATCCTCTGTGGATACGGGAGTTATAATTGGCTAGGATTAGATTCCTTAGATCACAATTGGATCTAGGTCCTTTGCCGAGGACCCGATACTCTCGGCAAAGAAGGCTTTGCTCTCGGCAAAGCCTTTGCGGAGCGCTGCTCTCGGCAAAGGCACGTCGGCAGCGAGCTGATTGGCAAAGAAGACTTTGCCAAGAGCTACATATCGGGCTCTCGGCAAAGGCTTTGCCGAGGGTGTTGATATTTGTTAACGCACACAGAAAAGGATCCGCAAGCGCACGGATATCGGTGAGCATTTCACCCGAGAGATATTTCCAGAGTATCGTATTTGTTTATCTGCAAGGAGAAAGCGTGCGATGACTAACCTAAATCTATACTTAACCCCTGGGCCGCACTACAATGTAGCGAAGATATAAGCGATTAGAGAAGATTACGACGATAGTCTGGTTCCAACCTATGGTAAGCTATGAAACTATTGGTCTATGGGGATATACCGATGGAAAAGAGACACCAAAGAGGATGCTTGACCAGGGCACTTAATCCTACCAATCCTTCTAACGGGATGTGGGGTACAAAGGAAACAACGGGATTGTCACGTCCCGCGCTACTACCACGGATCCGGCCAAATAGGGGATATCTACGAGTATCTCTAGCCTAAGCACCACGCTTACGCTATAGATGGTTACCCTACCCTCTACGATGGAAGAGAATAAAGTAAACTCATAAACCATAGAACAATAATAATAACGTACTTACTTAGTATTGGAATTTGAATTACCGAAGAATCCTAGAACCAAGCCTCGGGTTAGGAGACTTGATCCCGCAGGTATAAGCCGGAGAGGAGACACCGACATGCCAGGCTTCCTCCAACTTTCCCTCCACTCTAACTCTCTCAATCTAGAAGAACTCTAATCTCGCATGGAGACTACAAAGCTAATCTCTCTTATATGTGCCCTAAGAGAGAAGATCCATTCAAGGGACCCCTCTCTGCTAATCCCAACTGGAAATAATGAATTAGGGTTTCAAGGGATGCCTCCTCCAGGGGCCAGGGGCCTTACTTATATAGCCCTCTAGGAAGCACCACAGTCCTCGGATCAAACCGACCTTGATCTATGATTATTATTGATCCTTAAAGGCGGTGAAGGCAGGATCCGCGAGGTGGAGCCTGATTGGCTCTGCAGGTGGGGCGGGCGCCCAGGCTAGGGGGCGGGCGCCCTGTTGATGCAAAAGTGAATCTGCAAACACAAAGGGCTAATACCCGAAATCGATATCCAAAGCGTGCCAGTCGATTTGACCTGTTAATCGACAAGGATGAAGATACGAGCACTTTGGTCCTGACAACAGCGATACGCCCAGAAGTCACGGCCAAGAGGTACTCACGCGGAACTCGAGGATCGACAAAGATTGCACTTAGAGCAATGCAACTCGCCGAATCGATGAGAACTCGTAAAAAGGAAAAATATGCAAATTGACGAAGTCACCGAAAAGTAGATGTAAATAAGAGTAAAAGCTGGTTTTTGATGTATTGATTGATCCCCTATTACATTGCCCTTCACTCTATATTTATACCCTGATCTATAGAAACATAACCAAATACGACTAGGACACTAAATCCAAATCTAAGGAAAAGAACATGACTTTGACCCAACTCAGACTCTACTAATCGTAAACAAGGAAATCAACTCCTATTTTATTCCATAGTCCGCCTTAATCACGATGGTATTCTTATCGATCTCCTTTTCACCGGCACACCCCCTGTTCCATCGGCAGCAACCTTCGATCTCCTTCCATCGGTACATTCCCTGTTTCATCGGCTGCAGTCTTCATACCTTCCTTCATCGGTACATTCCCTTATCTCATCGGCAACAGTCTCCAAACCCTCTTCCATCGGCATCGGCAATAACACCCTTAACCTCATCGGCAACATTCCAAATTAAATTCATACACTGTCACCGCTTAAAAACAAACTTATTCTCCTTGGCTATCAATTTACACGGCAATTTTCCCTTGCTGATTAGCCTTTCCTGATCATCTTGACACGTGCTAAAAATGATGTCAACACATGCCCCCCAATTTCGGAGTATAAGATACTGATGCTCCGAAATTTACTCCAACTGATGCTTGCTATTATCTATTTCTTTAACCCATTCTCCAATCACAACACGATTTGTTACCAAATTCAATCAAATCTAGATCCAATCCATGTATCTCAATATATATCGCATATTTTTCAACCTCCTTTGCCTTAACTACGGTTGAGATACCAAAATAACAATCCATCAACAAGATCTTACCGCAACGCCTCATTTTTAGAACTGAAAAATCTTGTATCAAGATATCCTTCAAGTCATGATTACTTGCCGTGAAATCTTCTGCACCATCCCTTGATTGTCGTGCGAACAGTTACCATATCCAACTGAACCACCTCGATCCATCCGCATACGGCATAGAGATAAGTCAAGAATACCCCTACTCCAAATAACCTATAAATAGATTCCTCCGGGCTGTTCATCTTCTACCTTCAAACTCCACCCTTTGGCATTCTCACTCCGGCGGCAACCCTAACCAACGACCGCGCGTCTTCAACTCATCAGAACCATCATCATCTTCAAGTTCCCAGCTCGTGCCCTCATCCTTCTGAAGCAATGGCTGTTAATTTCTACGTCCCTGCGGTTTGTTCTTCCTCTCATTACTTTTACTTTAATCCTTTCGGTTTCCTGCGAATTCTTACAGTCGACATCTTTCTTTCTCTTTCATTTTCTTGGTCCTTCAAACCTAGGAACTTCGCAACACACTGGTGATTCCAACCCATCAACCTCCCCTCCATTGCTTAGGTCCGATGGGCGACCCAGATCCAACTGATTTGATTAATGCAGAGGCAAATCATATTCCCTTCAAATCTCAGAATTTCTCTTTGAATCTGTGGAAAGACACGTTCCGTTCTTGGCCCAAACCCACCAAAGGGTGGAAAAACTGGTTTCTAAGGGTCAACAGATCAATGCAAGTGTTCTGGGCAGAACGAAAAATAGATCAGTGTATCAGGCTGTCCATTGCCGATACGCAAAAGAATGAATCCATGATGATAGCTGCTGCTCAGTTTTGGTCTGACACCACCAACACCTTCATGTTCGGTCATGGCCCATGTGCCCCTACTCTTGCCGATGTATACATGCTCACAGGCTTAGACATCTCAACTGTCGATGAAGGCCATATTTTCGGCAGAAAAGCTGAATACAGAGTAACTACACGCAACATCGGCGGCTGGACGGGATATATCCAGGAGTATCAAAAGACTGGCACCGTCAATCAAAGGGAGCATGCCACATTCCTGAACATGTGGCTGGAAAAGTTTATTTTCTGCGGACGATCGGTAGGACCAACTAATGCTTTCCTCCCAGCAGTAGAACTCTTGGCCAACGGTGTCAGATTCCCACTTGGCCGATATCTCCTGAGCTCAACCTACCACCTTCTCCACCAAGTATCTCAGAAGCTTATACTTGGCGAACCCATCGGCAATCTGGGAGGCCCATGTTGGTTTGTTAATATGTGGTTAAACGCTCACATGCACAAGCGTTTATAGTGGGATCTCTTTGCTCAGGAATTCCCACGAGAAATTCCTGAAGAGTACATCCTTAGGGATGATGAATCGGCAACACGCCCCCCTCTCAACTTCGGTGAAGCAATCATCGTCCTTCCCGGAACAGAAGCCAATGAGGACCAAATCGGCAGATTTTTTCAAACTTTCTACCATGGCCTCCCTCGTGACCTCAGGGCTTGGGTGCCTTATATTGATGAGGATAACAAGTTCCCTCTCCTCTTCAATTTTGCCGATAGTGATCTGAACCAAGACAATGATCTCATGATGGCCATTATCACCCCCAGAGCAATCCCAGTCAACACATTTGGCAGCGGGAAAGCCTCCCACATTACTTATGAATTCTACAATCCATCGGCAGTATCTCGCCAGCTGGCCTTTGGGCAATTACCCATCAAACTATGCTATGCCGATGTGATTAGGCCTAGAGAAATCATTACTACTGGAACTGAATGGAGCAGAATAGTAAGACTTGCTCCCGATGCCGATATTTCAAATGTCGATCTCTCCGCCTGATCACCAGCATCCTTCATAACAGAGTCATATAAGCAATGGTGGCAGGAGTGGAAGGAACAGCTGTTCTCAACGTCTGTTCACACATATCGGCACCTGATCGACCCTGACTATGCTATTCCTGATAACGCAGTAAGTTCCTTTTAACTTTTGCCCTTTCCCTTCTTTTTATTATGTACATCGGTAGCTAATCTTCCTTGAAACAGGCTGATGATCCAGTTCCACCAACAAGCAAAAGTGGAAAACCCTTCAACCTCCACCCAGCATCTCCAGTCTCAGCAATCGGCTACAACGCCCCCACCTTAGAAGCCTTGACCTTCCAAAGGGCTCGCACCAAAATCGGCACTTCCAGACCAAGACTGGGAACATCCAGGGCTTCTCCAAAGGCTGCTGCTTCAAGCCTGATCAAGGCTTTTAAGGTAACAATCTTGCTTACTCTCTTTTCTGCCGATACACTTCATATTAATACACAACTATCAGGGTGTACAGGCTGCAGCTGGATCATCATCGGCAACTTTACCAAGCACTGCATCTTCTACCCCTCCTTCAGAGGTATTCTCTTGTTTTTTCATTTTTTCTCTATTAAATATCCAATGTTATACCTGTTTTTGCAGCAACAAATGGACACATCGGTGAGCACACCAAGCATGCAGGCTCCCCAACCAACAGATGTTGATGCCCCCCAGCCAGTTGTTGTTGAAGCACAACCAAAACGTAAAGCTTTGACCGATGCTGAGGCTCAACAGAAACGACAAAAACCTACACCAGCCCCTGCGTCTGCTCCAACACCCGTCGATCAGCCCTCTGAACAAACTGCTCCTGCCCAAGATACATCATCGGCAATTATACCTCAAGGGCCGACTACCGATGTGGTCATAGAAGACATTCCATCGGCATCTTCTGCCGACCCTTTACAAGCTGCTCCCTCAAGCCAAGCTCAAGAAATCACCCTGAAGCAGGTAAACCAATCAATTACTTGGTTTATTATATCCCCAAATATCATAAACAGGATTTCTAATTCTCTTTATCTCATAGGAACAAGACTCTCCCGATAGCTTATTCTCTTTTGCTATCGATGTTTCTGATGACGACGGAGAAGAAGCGAGTTCCTCCCTGGCGTTGGGAACAATATCATCAGACACCTATGGCAAGCTGGAAACCCTTCTAAATCTGCTACAGCAAGACACTGCCCAATTGGTGATCGACTCGGATCCTGCGAGGTCTATCTTCAAAGCGATCCGCGGCCAAGTCCCCGCTAATATTGAAGAAATCATCTTTCCAGTAGTCCATCTGGAGAGCAGACAGCTTCAATATCAAAGGGCAGTTCATCGTATTGCTGACAGAGCAGCTCAGTCTCAACTTAAAGAAGAAATGCTACAGCTGAAGCAAACTGCCGATGAGAAGCACAAGAACATCAACAATTTGCAAGCCTCCAGTGCCGATATTAGACAGAAAATCTCAGATCTATCGGCAAAGAAAGCAGCCCTGCTAGCTGAATTGGAAAAGGTTGAGACAGCTCTGACTCAAGCTAAACAAGAAGAAGACCAGCTTCCCGATGCCATTAAAGCCCTTCAACAGGAACGCGATGCTCAAGCTCGCAAGGCCTTGGCCTTGAAAAAGAAAATCAAGCCTGTGGAAGGAAGTGCCGATGAAGATGCCAAAGAGTTAAAAGAAGCCGATGAAATTCGCCTGCGTGCGATATCAGCCATCCAGGCTTTGTTAAATTAGTGCATCGGCACAATTGATACTTTGTTTTAACTCCAGCCGATAGGATTGTTATCGGCAACTATACTTTTTATGCATCTATCCAGATACTAGGGTAATATTTCTTTAAATATTTTCCATTTAACGCTCTGGGAAATACAACTCCTTCGAGAGTTTCAAGAATATACGCATTACCAGGAACAGACTGATTTATCCGATATGGACCTTCCCAATTAGGAGACCATTTGCCAAACTTAGAACTTTTAGTCCCAATCGGTAAAATCAATTTCCAGACTAATTCACCATCGGCAAATTCCTTTACCTTCACTTTCTTGTCATACCACTTAGCTACCCTTTTCTTATTCTCCTCGATGTTAACCAAAGCTTTTAACTGATGACCTGCTACATCTTCCAATTCATCTTTCATAAGAATATCATATTCATCGGCTGTCAGTTGATTCTGAAAGCGCATTCGCCTAGATCCAATCTTAATCTCCCAAGGTAATACTGCATCGTGTCCATACACCAATTGATAAGGTGATACCTTGGTTGCACCATGACATGCCATCCGATATGACCACAAAGCTTCATTTAATATTGTATGCCACTTTTTAGGATATTCTTTGATCTTGCGCTTAATAAGTTTGATAATTCCCTTATTAGATGCTTCAGCCTGGCCATTAGCTTGGGCATAATATGGTGAAGAATTCAAAACTTTAATTCCCATACTTATAGCAAACTCATCAAATTCACCTGATGTAAACATAGTGCCCTGATCGGTAGTGATGGTTTGAGGGATGCCAAATCGGTAAACAATATGCTCCTTCACAAAATCAACCATGTTAGCCGATGTCACCTTTTTCAAAGGAATTGCTTCAACCCACTTTGTGAAATAATCGGTAGCAACCAGAATAAACTTATGCCCTTTACTCGATGGTGGATAAATTTGACCGATGAGATCAATAGCCCAACCCCTAAACGGCCAAGGTTTAATTATGGGATTCATAGCCGATGCGGGTGCTCTTTGAATATTACCGAATTTTTGACATTCCTGACATCCTCTAAAATATTTAAAACAATCCTCAAGAATAGCCGGCCAATAATATCCATTTCTTCTGATTATCCATTTCATCTTAAATGCTGACTGATGAGCCCCACATACTCCTTCATGAATTTTACTCATCAGGCTTTTTGATTCCTTTATGCTAACACACCTGAGTAAAATTCCATCTATGGTACGGTAATATAATTCATCATCGAGGAGTACATACTTTGTCGCTTGGAACCTTATGCGTCTTTCAACCTTTTTAGATGGATCCTTTAAATAATCAATGATTTCCTTTCTCCAGTCATCGGCATCAGCCACCAATGTCAATGCTTCTTGAACAGGTTGATATCCTGAAGCATGCTGAGCCAATCGGTTAGCCTCTTCATTATGCATCCGGGAAATATGCTCCAGATGAAAACTCCTAAACCCTTTTAACAATTCCAAACACCTTTCATGATATGAAATTAGAATTTCACTTCGGCATTCATAAACCCCAATCAACTGATTTATAACTAGCATAGAATCACCAAAGACCTCAACAGCATCAGCCTGAATTTCTTTAAGCAATTCTAACCCTTTTATCAGGGCTTGGTACTCAGCTTGATTGTTTGTCGATGTAGCAACGATCGGCAATGAGAATTCATACTTCTTCCCCTGAGGGGAAATCAACACGATGCCGATGCCTGCCCCTTCACCACAAGTAGACCCATCAAAGAAAAGTGTCCATGGAGCAACTTCCAAAGAATCCACCGTGTTGCAATGTTGAGTAACAAAATCGGCCATAACTTGTCCTTTAACTGCCTTAGCCGATTCATAACATAGGTCAAATTCTGATAACGCTAAAATCCATTTACTAATCCTACCATTTAATATCGGCATAGATAGCATATATTTGACTACGTCATTTTTGCATACGACAGTACATTCAGCCGATAGTAAATAATGCCTCAATTTACTACAGGAGAAATATAAACATAAGCATAATTTCTCAATGGCTGAATACCTGGTTTCAGCATCTATTAATCGTCTGCTCAAATAATAGATAACACGCTCCTTTCCTTCAAATTCTTGAATAAGAGCTGAACCGATAACAGTATGTTCAGTTGATAAATATAATCTGAAAGGTTTTCCGTGCTGGGGTGGAACTAACACTGGAGGATTTGTTAAATAACTCTTAATCTGATCTAAAGCCAATTGTTGTTCATCCCCCCATTTAAACTCCTGATCGGCTTTCAATTTTAATAATGGACTGAAAGCTTTGATCTTGCCTGACAGATTAGATATAAACCTTCTGATGAAATTAATCTTACCGATCAAGGATTGTAATTCAGTCTTATCGGCAGGAGCAACAACCTTGTTGATTGCCTCAATAGATTTCCTACTAATTTCAATGCCCCTCTGATGCACCATAAAACCCAAGAATTGTCCTGCCGATACACCAAATGCACATTTATTGGGATTCATCTTTAATCCATGTTTTCTTGTGCACTCCAGTATCTTCCGTAGATCGGTTAGATGCTTTGTGATGTCTCCAGACTTAATCACTATGTCATCAATGTAGATTTCTACCAATGTGCCGATATATTCATGGAAAATAAAGTTCATAGCTCTTTGATAAGTAGCACCGGCATTTTTCAAACCAAATGTCATAACTATCCACTCAAATAATCCCACATGACCTGGACATCTAAAAGCAGTCTTGGAAATATCTTCTTCAGCCATGAATATTTGGTTATAACCCGCATTTCCATCCATGAAACTAATAATCTGATGCCCTGCTGCAGCATCAATCAACAAATCAGCAATCGGCATTGGATAACCATCCATCGGTGTGGCCTTATTAAGATTCCTGAAATCAATACAAACACGGAGTTTTCCATTTTTCTTATATACAGGAACCACATTAGAAATCCACTCTGCATATCGACACTGCCGAATAAACTTTGCCTCAATTAACTTGGTTATTTCGGCCTTAATATCAGGGAGTATATTAGGATTGCATCGGCGAGCCGGCTGCTGATGTGGCCGAAATCCAGATTTAATAGGCAACCGATGTTCAACTATAGATCGGTCTAATCCAGGCATTTCAGTATAATCCCAAGCAAAACAATCTTTATATTCCTTTAACAAATCAACTAGTTGTTGTTTACACTTGGAATCTAACTTAGAGCTAATAAAAGTGGGCCTTGGCCTATCACCTTCACCAATATCTACTTCTATTAAATCATCTGCCGATGTAAATCCTTGACCTAATTTTCCATCATCGGCAAATCTATCCATTAAAACTCTTCTTCAGAACCGACTGCTTGGATCGGTAGAATTTCATAATCGGCAATCTTGAGGAACTCCTTTTCCCAGGCCTCTCCCGATATGCACTTGGTTCGTTCATAAGTATCTGATTCTGCCGATGCAATGATATAAGAAGAGTCACCAGGAACAACTTCAATCTTATCTCCAATCCATTGTACCAGACATTGATGCATTGTAGAAGGAACACAACAATTAGCATGAATCCAATCCCTTCCCAAAAGTAAATTATATGCACCCTTGCCATTAATAACAAAGAAAGTTGTCGGCAAAGTTTTACTGCCGATGGTCAACTCAACACATACTGCCCCTTTAGCTGGTGACACATGGCCTTCAAAATCCTTTAGCATCATATCGGTCTTAGTTAAGTCTTGATCTCCCTTACCAAGCTTCCGATACATCACATAAGGCATGATATTAATCGCAGCTCCTCCATCAATAAGTATCTTAGATACAGGCTGCCCATCAACTCTGCCTTTTACAAACAAAGCCTTGAGGTGTTGTCTCTCATCATCAGCAGGCTTCTCAAAAACAGCCATCATTGGATCTAACATTAATTGAGCTATCTGATCAGAGGAAACAGCCTCTTCTTCGCTGTCAGACAGAGCCAAAAATTCCATCGGCAACATAAACACCATATTGACATCTGCCGATGGACCTTTATTCTTGTGCCTTATCTGCCACTGCTGGTTACCAGATCTCTCATTGGAGGGGCTTTCTTCTTGATATAAATCTTTTTGACGCTCTCGCTGCATTTTTCTCTTCTGTGTCTTTGTCAAACCTTCTGGACACCGTTGAGGAAGCTTAGTTTTCCACACTGGCTGATAAGTCCTAGTTGTCTCCACACGACGTATATTAGGATCCCTGTAAAATATTTCTTCATCAGGAACTCTTGCATTTGCTATCTCTTCGAGTTCCTCTTGGTTCCTTAGAAAATATGCAACGCGTTTACCAAGCCTTTCGTGCACACTGAGCCTGCCCCCCAGCCGATCATGTATTGATGCTCTCCTTCTGATCGGCTCATTAATGAGCAAACCTTGATTACCAGATTGAAACCTTCTTGCAGGATGATGATCTCCATAATAGCCATTGCACTCTGGACAATTTTCAACAGTAGGTAACTTAATACCTTCTTCCCAACAATGAATAAAAAACGGACAATTCCAATGATCCTTATGCCGATTCCACTCTTCTTGACGCCTTTCCTCATGTTGTCGTCGATACCGGTCCCTTCGCTGACGCCAACCTTCCTGTTGTCTTCGATGAGTAATCACGATGCCAGATCGAGGAGGCCTTCCAGAACCGCCACTTTTCATCAATAGCCCCTTGCCTTTTGCATCATTGGTAGTTATCCGATGTTGGGGATCTACTGATGCATTCTTTTCAGCAGCTACCGATGTCAACACCTTAATTTTCCCTTCAGCATCCAACATATTTGCTGGAAAAGGATGTTGATCAATTTTCATTGGCTTTTGAATCTTAGAATTGCCAAATTTTATCCTGCCAGACTCAATAGCTAACTGCAATTGCTGTCTAAACACCTTGCACTCATTGGTACTGTGTGAAGTTGCATTGTGCCACTTGCAATACAACATGTGCTTCAACTCTTCTGCCGATGGGATCACATGATTGGGTGACAATTTAATCTGGCCCTCCTGAAGCAAAAGATCAAATATTTTATCGGCTTTGGTGACATCAAAAGTAAACTTTTCTGGCTCTTTGTGACCAAAGGGACAAGATATCGGCTTCTTATTCTTAACCCACTCTGCCAAACCGATAACTGGTTCATTATCTGAATCAGAATCTTCCGCCTCTTCAACAAATAAAACTTTCTTGTTCCAATTTCTCTTAGGTTAAAAAACCCTAGTGTCTTGATCAGAAATCCTTTGTACTAAATGACTTAGGCTTTCGAACTCCTGAGAAGCATATCTGTCCTTAAGGTGTGGTAATAATCCCTGAAAGGCTAAATCGGCAAGCTGTCGATCATCCAATACCAGACTATAACATTTATTCTTTACATCTCGTAGCCTTTGCACAAAGCCTTCTACCGATTTATCATTGCGTTGTTTCATCTTTACCAAATCGGTAAGCTTCTTTTCATGAATTCCAGCAAAGAAATACTTATGAAATTGCTTTTCCAGATCAGCCCAGGTGATAATAGAATTTGGCGGTAGTGAAATAAACCACGTAAATGCTGATCCGGATAGAGATGACGAGAACAGACGAACTCTCAATTCATCTCTACAAGCTGCCTCTCCACATTGAATAATAAAACGATTAACATGCTCCATGGTTGATGTATCGTCTTGCCCAGAGAATTTAGTGAAATCTGGCACTTTGTAACGATTTGGGAGAGGAATTAAATCATATGCCGGAGGATACGGAGTCTGATATGAATAGGTATTAACCTTGGGCTTGATCCCAAATTGATCCCTCATAATTTCTGCTATCTTATCGGCCCAAAAAACATCGACATCTTGCTGACGATATGGTTGAATCTCTGCTGGAGGTATCTGTTGATACCCTTCTGCATACCTTTGTTGCCCACGATCTCCAGCAATTAGCATATTTGCTACTAACTGTGGTCCATTAACCTGCTGAAAAGGATTCATCGGCTGAGCTGTCGATGCTTGATTCTGAAAACCAACATGCATGTGACCTTGATGAATTCCTGTGGCTTGCTGACTTGGCTGAACTGTATGTTGAGTAGGAAACTGCCCTGACCAATTATTGGTATTCATCGGCACAAAGTTTGCCGATGGCTGGTAGCTTGTTGGCATTGCTGGATAATTAAATCCAACTTGAGGCATAACCTGAACTCCAGGTTGACTGGTGATAGAAGCCTTCTGCTGCATCGGTAACAAATTTGCCGATGGACTTGAGCTAGATGTTTGACCCAAAGACGCCTGAAAACCTCCTAGACTCGGTTGTACAGTAGTTGTAATATATTGAGGCGCTTGGACTATCGGCAAACCAGCCGATGGGATAGGAGTTTTTCCCGCTGCGTCAAACACTTGAGATAATCCGTGATTGACAGTAGATGGCTCCGGAGGCATACCATATCCCCACCAATTAGCAGGAGTTTGATTACTCTGTGGTATAGGACCTAATAAAGCTGAGGCTGATAGATCTGTACCAAGCTGAACTCGTCCTGATAATGCTGAATCTGGACGCACCGGAGTAGACTGTGCATTAGATAATCCTGCTGATACTGGAGGAGAAGAAATCTCTATACCCACAACGGCTGGAGGAGCCGATGGAGCAACAGCAGATGCTACTTCTGGTTGATGATAAGCAGGCCCGACATAATGATGTGACACTTGTCCTTCTTTGAAAGTTCGAATCACAGCATTATGAACAGTATTGGACAGCACATTGGAGTGATTAATTAAAGCATGATTCACCGCAGAATTAACCATCTCTTGAAGTTTACCAGGATTAGGATCAAAGGTAACCTGCCGAGGCAACGGCAAGTCCTGCTTCTGGATGACTTGTCCACTTTTGTTCACGCTGAATGACTTCAAGCAAAGCTGTCTATATTCTTCAATAGTCCTCTCCATAGCCTGCTTCTGATCGTCCTTAAGATCTTCTTCTATTACTGCGATGATATTCCCAGCATCGATCTCATGATTAGGCATCTTGACTAGATCTGTCCCACCGAGCGTGCCAAAAGATGTGTTGATGCAAAAGTGAATCTGCAAACACAAAGGGCTAATACCCGAAATCGAGCGTGCCAGTCGATTTGACCTGTTAATCGACAAGGATGAAGATACGAGCACTTTGGTCCTGACAACAGCGATACGCCCGAAAGTCACGGCCAAGAGGTACTCACGCGGAACTCGAGGATCGACAAAGATTGCACTTAGAGCAATGCAACTCGCCGAATCGATGAGAACTCGTAAAAAGGAAAAATATACAAATTGACGAAGTCGCCGAAAAGTAGATGTAAATAAGAGTAAAAGCTGGTTTTTGATGCATTGATTGATCCCCTATTACATTGCCCTTCACTCTATATTTATACCCTGATCTATAGAAACATAACCAAATATGACTAGGACACTAAATCCAAATCTAAGGAAAAGAACATGACTTTGACACAACTCAGACTCTACTAATCGTAAACAAGGAAATCAACTCCTATTTTATTCCATAGTCCGCCTTAATCACGAGGGTATTCTTATCGATCTCCTTTTCACTGGCACAGCCCCTGTTCCATCGGCAGCAACCTTCGATCTCCTTCCATCGGTACATTCCCTGTTTCATCGGCTGCAGTCTTCATACCTTCCTTCATCGGTACATTCCCTTATCTCATCGGCAACAGTCTCCAAACCCTCTTCCATCGGCATCGGCAATAACACCCTTAACCTCATCGGCAACATTCCAAATTAAATTCATACACTGTCACCGCTTAAAAACAAACTTATTCTCCTTGGCTATCAATTTACACGGCAATTTTTCCCTTGCTGATTAGCCTTTCCTGATCATCTTGACACGTGCTAAAAACGATGTCAACACGCCCCACTTTCGGGCCCATTTCACCTCCGGTTTGTTTCTAGAGTCTTCTCGTATCTTCTAGATTACAGAAAAGTTATGCGTGGCCTTGTTGTCTCTATGTAAACCTGACATATGGTTCATCCTTGTTTCTTTGCAGCTAACACCCTGCAGAAACAAACATTCACCAAAACTCATGGAATTATGTCAGTAAAACCCCTATATCTAAGTGGTAATTATTGTTTAGTCCTTTTTTATGCTATGTTGATGGTTAAAAATGATACTTATCTACTGTCAACAGAGGGCCACAGGGCTCTCGGCAAAGAGTTTTCAAAATTTTTTCTTTATAAAAATCATTGCCGAGACCTCGGGTAGGTCTCTCGGCAAAGAGTTTTCAATTTTTTTTTCTTTTTAAGAATCTTTGCTGAGAGCTGCGGTAGGGCTCTCGGCAAAGAGTTTTCAAAAAAATTTTGAAAAAAATCTTTGCCGAGAGCTGCGGCAGGGCTCTCGGCAAAGCCACAGGGTTTTTTTGTTTTTTCAATTTGCAGTCACAAAATAAAGAGATATATAGCAATGCATAACATATTAACCACATCCACAACACCATAACCACATCCACATCACATAATTCACATAAACATTACATAATTCACATCCACCAACAAAAACAAGTCTCCATCACATAAACAAGTGTCCAGGTACATCACCAACATAAACAAGCAACAACGGAGGCGCCAAAGTGCTCACGGCCACGATCTAGGCTGAGTAGAAGGCCCCACGTGCGATCCCGGGGAGTTTGACGCCGCCGATTGACGCTGCACAAACAAAAAGATGTGGAACGTGTTAGACAACATAAATAGATAACCAACAAGTAGTAGCACTACAAGTACTTAGTACCACCACGACCACACCACTACTACCACCACCAACGACCACACCACCATGACCACACCACCACCAACCACGCCACCACCACCACCCACCACCCACCACCATCACCACCACCACTAGGTTTTACTAGGTTTCACTAGGTTTGACATTTAGAGAAACTAAAACATTCGTCGTACTCACCGGAGCAGAGTCATGCTGAGGTGGAGGTGGAGGCGGCTGCTGAGCGAGCAGGAACGATGGGATCTCTGCACCGTGGGTCTCGGCAAGACTCCGCACGTAGGCGGCCATCTGTGCCCACTGCTGCCGATGGTGCTCTGCCTTGCGCTCCATAGCCGCCCACCTCTCCCGCTCGGCCTCCAAAGCTACCAGCCTCTGCTGCTCGACCTCCCGCTCGGCCTCCAAAGCCGCCAGCCTCTCCTGCTCGGCCTGCCGCTCGACCTCCATCGCTGCCGTATGTGCCTGCAACATTTGACGCCAATGTGTCAAGATTGCGGAGCTAAGGTGTGTAGAAGTCATAGAACAAGGAATGGAAGAGGAACACTGACCTAGAGTGTCACCACCATGGTCGGGCGCTGGCGTATGGCTGGGCTAGAGCTCGTGCTCGCTGCCCGGATCTAGTTCAGAAGAGGAGTCGAGCTCGTCTTGAGGACACCATCCCCAATAATGAACCGCCCATGCTTCTTGCCCTGCCCCGCCCTCATCACGGCCTCTGGATCATGCCGCTCCTCGGTGGTCAGATCGTACTACTCCCCATGGAGTGACCTTGCCGTATCTGTGTACGTAGAGAGGCGAGGGTGGATGCTGGCGTTGGTGAAGGACTCGGTAGGGGTCTCTGGGGTCCAGTCGGTATCGGCCGTCGACTTGCCCATGTGGGACAAGGCATATGCCTTGAGGTGACCACAAGGGCGACCACCATGTGACGCCGACTGTGAGAAAGACAACAACATTGTTAGAGCTATTGCAGAATTGAGCGTTAGGGTAGAGAAATGGTTTCGCCTTACCCAGGATTCTGTGAACTCAGAGAGGTTGCGGCTACCTTGATGGTGTGGTACTCCTTACATCAGCAAACGGCACTTGCGAGCATCATTGTGTTCCTTCTTCCAGTCCTCACTGAGCCACCTGTCCACAATCCTTGCCTAGGCATCCGGATGCTGATTGCACCAGTTTGGAATCGCCTACAGGCCATCAAGCATACGATATATCAGAAGATCAAATTAAGGAAACATAATCTCAGAAGAAATCAATAGTATTGTTCCGTATTTACCTCTAGATACTGCTCACGGGTCAGCATGACCTGTCTTGCATCTGCTTTTTTGAGGGCTAGCCCTTTCTTCTTCGCGTAGTGCGAAATGTGGGCCTGGTGACGCGCGTTGTGGATCAAGTCCGTGATGCGCTTCTGGCAAGAAGTGACCACCACATGGTACGCCCTCGCCTCCTTGCCCTCCTCGATTCTATAGAAATCCTGCATAAAGGCGTGAGGTATCAGTTAATTATAAGAAGAATGCCCAATGAATACGATGTACTGAGGAATGTAGTGCGAGAAAGACTTACCCTCAGCCCCTAACCACCCGCTCCGCCTTGTGGCTGTATTTGTTGCGATTACGATCCTTCGCATCAGCGGCCAATGCATAGTGGCCAAACTCAGTGGCCGGCTCCAACTGGCCGTCACCCATGTCCACCAGGCCAGGGTAGTGCAGCCTGCACAAACCTCCTAGGATGCCATTCACTTTGTGTGCCTTGGCTCCAGTCTCCACAAGTTTCTAGTTCCTGCGCAAGTGATTAAAAAAAGTTATTAGCTTCTATTTTGATTCTCAATATTTCAAATGAAGAATGCCCACATCTGAAGTTACTTACCTATCCCCATATGGTGTGATCACCGGGCAGGCCACTTCAGGTATTGGTCGACGCGGGAGCTTCGCGGGACCACGCAAGTACGGGGTCGACACAACAGAGGAAATGGATCCCCCTGCAGTCGCCTCATCCCCTGCAGTCGCCTCGTCCCCTGAGGAGGAAGAGGAAGAGGATCCCCCTGCATCCGCGACCTCCATGGCCGGAGCCTCCTCCACGAGCATCTGGGTAGTCGGTTGCGTCCTGCCTGGACGCCTGCCCCTCCTTCGCCTCGGCTCTGAAGGGGGAGCCAGCTCCTCAGGCGTGTCTAGGTTGGCATAAAGAGAGTGGACGAACCTCTTGGGTGGCATCTCCTGCATTAAAAAAGAACAAACCAATTAGCATATGTAAATAAGACATACTTAGTAAGAGATGCAAAACGAAGAAAATATAATTACAAAAACAGATAGTATTACAATGCTTGATGAGTACAACACTCTGAAGAACTTGTGGGCTGAAGCTACCAACACCACACTTGGTTGGGAGAAAGCGTCGCGAGAAACGGCATCAAATTCTGCAAATTATGTGCGCCGGACGCTGAGAGGCGCGTCCGACGAGTGCTGCAACTGGAAACAGCAGCAAAGAACATGTCGGACGCTGGACCCCATTGCAGCCGCGTCTGACGCAAAAGTGTCTGTGCATCCAACGGTTCGTTTGAAAATCAGATGAAGGGAGCTCAACGCGCCGGATGCCAGTGTCCCGCGTCCGAGGGTGGAGGACCGGACGCGTTCGATGGTCGCGGTCGCTGCAGACCTCTCTGGACTGCGTCCGAAGGTCAATGCAGCGTTCGGCGGCTATCAACTGGCACGTCTGATGCTTTGAAGAAACGCGTGGATCATTTCTATAACTGATGTGTGGGGCCACCCGTTCTTCCTTCTTATTCCAAACTGCCCGCGGCCGTTCTTTTTCCGCCTTTGCTTGCCGCGCAGACCCTCACTGTTGAGGACTGCCGCCGGTGGCTGCCGTTCCTCACCGGAGAAGTCAAGCATGGTCACTTCCTCGACCGTTTTGGCCGGCTGCCGATCTCCTTCGGTGGTGAGCACACCCTCTGCCCACTTGTGCTCCCGTGTGCCCTACGTCGTCACATTCTCATCTATTCACAAGAACTTTGGCAGTTTAGGTATAAGCCCTATTCTTCAATTCTTATCTTAAGTTGCTTGCTTCTACTAGCTGGATTAGCATATATAAATGAGACATACTTAGTAAGAGATGCAAACCGAAGAAAATATAATTACAAAAATAGATAGTATTACATGTATTAGAAACGATCTCCACGATTGGGATTAGCTAGATTGTAGGTATCGTCATTGCTATCAACCATGTCCAAATTTTCATCCGCCTCCTCATCATCACTGTCAGTGCCTCGGTGTAAGCGGTCAAGGAACACTATGTCCTTTCGATTTTCCACCTCATCTCCAGAGTCCTCGTCAACAACCCTTTCGATGTCTACTTCCATTTCGAGTAGCCCGGTTAAGTCTATCTCAAAGCTCCCTTGTAGCCCCTCTTCATGTTGATAGAACTCTCTGTCTTGTGGTTCTAGGTTCAAGTTGTAATCTTCATCATTTGGGAGAACAACTCTACCGTGCGGCGATACTGTGTGAACAACGTACCAACCCTTAGGGGTTGCCTCGGTTTGGCAAGCATATGGACAATAATAGACTTGCCTGGCTTGTTGAGCCACAATTCAAACATCATCACCTTCATAGACGGAATCCAGTCGAGTCTTGATAAGCCCAAGGTGAGGGTACTATCTCGATACCTCAGGATCAAACCACTGGCATTTGAATACAACAGGATTAAAAGCTTTGGAACCATGAAACTCAAGTTCGTATATTTCTTCAAGTATCCCATAATAGGCCTTGCCATCAGTGTTGGGCATCATAACACCAGTATTTGTGGTCATTCGATGTGGCCGTCTCTGCTCGTAGCTTGCTGTGTGAAAGCGATACCCATTCACGTCATAAACGGTACATGACATGACCCTAAAGTCCAAGCCATCGGCAACCTACCGCAATTCGGCACTTATAGACTCATCCCTGTGGCACTGCAAAGTCAGGATAGAGTGTTATGTTATAGACTCATCCTTGTGGCACTGGAACTTGAAATAAAGAAAACAAGGGGTTTGGATGCAACTTAGTTGGACGGTACCTTCTTTTGGAACCAAGAAATGAAATCCCGCTCCTTAAGAATGGTATCAACTTCATGAGGGCGACGTTGCCTTGATTGATGCCAAAATAGATTAACAAATTCACTGTGTCAACAAGAAACAAGGGGGGTTGGATGCAGAATAGTGACGGTGTAAGTAACAAGTTCGTTGAAAACTTACTTGATATACGGTGCCACTTCGTCAAGGTTGCCCAACAAATATAGCATGATATTGCTTCACTCTTCATTGTCCATGGTCTTTGGGGTCAATGCACTTGCTCTTCCGAGTGACCCTTTGAAAAGGCTGAGGGTCGATTCATTTTTGTCCTCATTGTAACGAGACGGTGGATTATGCACGCTAGGAAGATTGCCCTTATAGTATGTTGCTGTGAAGTTTGTCACCTCCTCGTTAATGAATGCCTCTGCGATGGAAGCCTCAATTCTGGCTTTATTTCCACATTTCTTGCGAAGTGTCTTTAGACATCTCCCGATTGGATAGCACCAGTGGGCCTGCACGGGGCCCCCCATTCATGCCTCGTACGGGAGGTGCACAATCAAATGTTGCATCGACAGGAAGAAGCCGGGTGGAAATATCTTCTCCAACTTACAGACCAACTCAGGGGCTCTTTTCTGGCAAGTCAGCCACCACTTTTCGAGATAACTCCTTGGCACAAAGCTAATGGAAGAAATAGCTCAACTCTGCCAGCACGACCTAGATATGCTCAGGGATGAAGCCTCGAACCATCGACGAAAGAAGCCGCTCAATCCATATGTGGAAGTCATGACTCTTCATCCCTAAGACTCGGCTAGTAGATGGGTTGCCCCACCCCCCCTCTTCAGATTCGCTGCATACCCATCAGGAAACATTAAGTCCTTGATCCATTGGACTACAACCATCCTGTGCTTCTTTTCCAAGACATAATCGGCCCTAGGCCTTCTCCATGTCTTGTCGGCTCTTGGAGGTCGCATCTCTAGGTGTGGTCTATCGCATAGTGTTGCCAGGTCCGCTCTAGCCTTAGGGTTGTCCTTTGTCTTGTCAGTGTCCATGAGTGTTGCCCAGAGAGCTTCGGCGACATTCTTCTCAGTGCGCATTACATCAATGTGATGTGGCAGGGCCAGGTGCTTAAAATAGGGGAGCCTCTCCAAGCCTGCCTTATGAGTCCACATATGTTGAACACCTTATCCCACGAAACCAACTCCGTCTTCATTGGCGACGAGACCATCTATCTGAGCAAGAACCTCAGCACCAGTCATCTTCTATGGTTCAGGGTCTGTCACTACGGCACCTTTCGTAAAGTTCTTAATGTCTCATTTGAATGCATGGTCACGAGGGAGGAATTGTCGATGTAAGTCGAACGAGAAAAACTTGCCACCCCTCTTCAACCTAATGAACTGTAGAGCTACCTTGCAAACCAGGCATGGGAACTTCCCCTGGACACACCAGGCGCTAAATACCCCATACGCCAGAAAGTCATGCATCGAGTATTGGTACCAAACATGCATTGTGAAGTTCCTCTTTGTAGCCCGGTTGTATGTCAGTACCCCGAGATCCCATGTGCTGATCAACTCATTGATCAAAGGCTCCATGAACACACCCATATGTTTCCCCGGATGTCCAGGAATTATCAGTGACAAGAATATGTTCTGACGTTGAAGAAGGGCGTCGGGGGGAGATTTAGGGGGACTACAAAGATTGACCAACAAGTGTATGGGGCCGCCATCATTCCAAAAGGATTGAACCCATCTGTTGCAAATGCAACACGCACATTACAAGCCTCTAGAGCTTTGTCAGCATAAACTTTGTTAAATTTGTGCCATGCTTCACCATCTGATGGATGTATCATCTTGTCAGGATTCTATCGGATGCCATTTTTGTGCCATGTCATCTGTTTCACGAACTCCTCAGTCATGAATAGCTGTTGGAGTCTCAGTATGAACGGAAGGTACCATAGGACTCTCATGGGGATGTCAAGCTGGTGCTTCTGGCCATCTTTAGATTCTACCTCCACATACCTAGAGGCCTTACACTTTGTACAATACTTTGCTTCCTTGTGTTCTTTCCTAAAGAGGACGCACCCGTTCTCACAAGTGTGTATCTGCTTATACAGCATCTTAAGCGCTTTGAGGAGTTTCATTGACTTGTACATGTTCTTTGGCAGCGCGTGATTTTGCCGGAAGCAGGGTCCTAAGAACTGCCAGCACAGCATCGAAGCAGTCTCGACTCATGTTATGTAGGGACTTCAACCCCATTAAGCGTCCAATGGCATCCAGTTGAGAAACATTTGACTTCTCGTGAAGGGGCCTCTTTGCTGACTCCATCATGAGATAGAATACCCTTGCGGTTTCCTCTAGCTCCTGCTCCTCCATTTCGTCCTTCTCCGTTTCGTCCATACGTCATGTGGCAAACTGTGCTTGATGGTAGTCATCCATCATGTCTGCTACCCTGGCATCACTATCAAACTCCTCCAAGCATTGTCTCACCGCCTCCTATCTAATACGATGGCCTTCACCATGGAACACCCATCGGTTATAGTTTGGCGTAAACCCAAACTTGCAAAGATGTTCCTCTATCACCTTCCTCGTCTTCCTGTGCCTGTTTCCACATTCACTGCAGGGACACCACACCTCTTTCGCTACTTCAGCACCCACACCAAATGCTTTGTCCAAGAAATCCTCAGTCTTATGTATCCATTCACTAGTGACCTGATTCTGACTACGGTGGCCCGTGTACATCCACTCATGGTTATCCATCCTCTAGCATATACATAACAAAGTAATATAACCATCAATGGCATATGCACGGCTTGCCTACTATCTAATAGGTAGGGATAGGTCCTAATCTCACCTGCGGATGCGTAGATGAGGTTAGTTTCCATGCTCCGCTCCTATCCAAGATAGAATTTCGGCAGCACCTCCTCACTGTTCTCCCGATACATGTCCTGGCAGGAGAGTGTGTGTCCATAGAACAATAGGGAGGAGCTATCGAAACTCGGTCTTAGACTAGAGCGGACCATAGAAACTAACCCATCTACGCATCTGCGAGCTATCCAAATAACGTGGACAATCCAAAACAGATACGATCATAGATATGCAGAGATCCGCATACCTACGACTGTATCTCTTTCGGACGGGAGACGCCTAACTAGGTTACACGATACGGGAAGAGGGGTTATACCTACGACGGCGACGAAGATGATGGGGGTCACACACGAACTCCGGCTCAGCTCCGACAGGTCCTTCTCTTGCATTAAAGGCAAAAGGATTAGTGTCAATAATAAATTTTGGCAGAACCTCCCCTACATGGTGAGGTTTCCAAAACCTGCAAAAAAAATAGCGGCTCGATGGCCGACAACCACATATACACCAACAGAAGCGGCTCGATGGCTGACAACCACATATACACCAAGAGAAGCGGCTTGATGGCCGACAAACAATGGCTCAATGGCCGACAACTACAACACTACTTACTAGTAATACAGGAGAGAGGGGATACTTTGTCATGGATGTTGACAGTGAGGATAACCGTGAGGATGACCGTGGGAGCGTAAATGGCGGTCGCAGGGGCGTGACGATCGTCGGGCCAATGCCGACGCACTCTACCTCCTCTCCTTCTCCTTCTCCTTCTCCTCTACCTCCCCTTCTCCTCCTCTCTTCTCCTCTCTTCTCCCCTGCTCCTCCTCCTCTCTTCTCCCCTGCTATCCCTTCTCCCATGCTCGTCCTCCTCCACTCTGCAAGGCACGGCCGTCGGACAGGGTTGGGGGCGGGCACGGCCGCCGAGGAGGGGAGGGGCAGGGGTGACCGCTAGGGAGGGCGGGGGCGGGCACCGCCGTCGGGGAGAGGCAGGGGTGGGGGCGGGTACGAGCACTGAGATAAGCCTGGGGTGAGTGCGGGCACGGCGAGAGGAAAGGGAGCCGGTGGGGTGATGGGCCAGCGGGGCGGCGGGAGAACGGGGCGGGCACAGCCGCTGGGAAACAGCCGCCGGGGTGGGAGCAGGCACGGCGGGGCGGCGGGAGGACGGGGTGGCGTGAGGTCGGGGCGGTGGGAGGACGATGAGGCAGCCGGGTGGCACGGGGGACAGAGTGAGAGAGGGAGAGATTGAGAGAGAGTGAGCGAGTGTGGGTCCGGCTAACCCTAACGGCTCACACACTCACACACTCTTTTTTTTAATACACACTCACACACTGACACCCACACTCACACACTCACACTCTCACGCTCACACTCACACACTCACACTCTCACGCTCCCGGCCACCTTGCCCGCGCCGCCACCGCCGCCGCATCCCGCTGCCGTCGGTCCCCCCTGCCGCCTCAGCCCCTCCCGGCCCCCGCCCCGGCTGAGCCTAGCCCACCCCGCCGAGCGCCGCCGTCGTCCCCGCGTCATCCCTGCGTTGCCTGAGCCCGGCCCCGCCCCTCCTGGTCGGGCCCCGCACCGCCGGCCTACGACGCGCCACCCCTCCTGGTCGGGCCCTGCGTCGCCCAATGTGCCGCCCTGCCTCGCCCGGTTGTGGGGCACTGCCGCCACCCCCCGGCCATGCTCGCCGATGGCCCACCATCCCTGCCCCCCGGCCACGCTCCCCGGCGGCCCACCCCCATCGCCACCCGGCCACGCTCCCCGGTCGGCCCCATGCGCACTGGCCTGGCTCTGCAGAGCGGAGGAGGAGGAAGGCAGAAGAGAGGAGAAGGGGAGAAGAAGAGGAGCAGGGGAGAAGGGAGGATGAGGGGAGAAGAGGAGGAGAATGAGAGGAGAAGGAGAAGAGAGGAGGGGAGAAGAGGAATGGAGAAGAGGAGGGGAGAAGGAGAGGCCGACAACCGTGACGCCCCCGTGCCCATGCATCACGCCCCGTGGTCGTCCACGCCATTTTCCTCGCGTCTAGCCGGAGATGAAGGTGATCCTGACTCCGCATCGCCCGACTCCACCGCCACCCAAGGTAAAGCCCCCCTCCCTCCCCGGTTGTCAGCCGTCGTGCCGTGTATGTTGTTGTTGGCCTTCGTGCCGCAAATGTTGATGTGTGGGCCATTGTGCCAGAAATGTGGCTGTCGGACTTCGTGCCAGCATTTTTCTTGCAGGTTTGGGAACCCTCCCAGTACTGGGGAGGTGCTCCTGAAATTTTCAACTTATATAATGTTGTGTTTCTTAATTGACAATCTTTTGTTCCTTATTTTGCAGGAGGAGAGAGTGATGGCGTTTTTCTGCCAGTGGGACACCACCACAATCTTCCACGATAGTGAGATCTCCATGGAAGTGAAAGAATAGTTTGGCTGCACAGTACTTCTCAAGGTCCGAACAACAGCAAAACCAGGACCAGATTAATTGCATCCTGATACACCAGGCAATTATCAACATCTGTGGGGTTAATGTTGCTCAGAAGAATATTCTACGATATGATCCAGATTACCTGATGTGGGGCAGTTCAAAAGAGCAAGCCAGTGAAATCTTGAGAACACCAGAAATTGACATTGGGGGCGCAAAGATTATGACGTATCCATGGACTCCCCAGCATGCTTGTGCAATACTACCCTTCGATGGCCTGCCACCCCCATCCCTAACTCTAACACCAGCTAAACGCCAACGAGGACAAGAAGTTCTGGAACATCTCAAGGTTACAATTCGTGGACTGCCACCACATTTGCTTGTCACTGAAACCTTAAATAGGGTCTTCGTGAACAAGGTTGTTATGTTGTATCCAAAATTGTATAAGGAGGATCTCATTGCAACCTTCAAGACATATGCATCCCGAGAAGATTACCTTCTACATGGAATGTAGCCATCTGCAGAGGCACTACGCTCTACATGTGGGCAATTTGGCTGGAGGTAGAAGGATATACACCGGGTCCTGACTCGTTTGTATGGGCACAATAGAACGGTAACTGCAGTTACAACAGAACCTTTGCAACATTAATGTTACACTGTTCGCTCTAACAAATCCGACTCTTATTGCAACTATGATCAATACGCCTTTCCGATACACACTGTTCCCAAAGGACGGTGCAGGGACTTCTAGGCAAGCAGGTGGAGGTGGACAAGAAGGTGGAGGTGGACAAGCCAGTGGAGGTGGACAGCAACTGGCTCTTCTACAGTTAGGTATGGTACAACCATCTTATACATCGCCCCTAACCACATACTTGAGATGTATCACAATCTAATTATTAAAATACCTCATGCGGATTGTCATGCAGGTTACATAGTTCAATCACCTGGCTCTTCATCAGGAGATTCAAGTTTCGCCCTAACACCGGACTCACCACCGGACTCACCACTGTACGAGGAAGATGATCCATTTGCCTCACTAGCACCTTTGTCCAGACCAACAAGTTGGGACCAAATAACCAAAGTACTTGAGTCACCAGAAGGGTACATTTAGTTCAGCTTCAATCCTTGTGTATAACACTGTCCAATTAAAACGATAGAACTTGTCCAGCCATCTCTATGCTAACACAACTCCTTTACAGCTACAGAGGCTAAATCCAAAGATGTGGAGACACGGGAAGCGGCAAGCACTCAAGAAAGTTGTGCCTAATGCGACGACTACCTGCCCTTCCTCTGTGAACTATGTCGTGAACTTTGGTTGTAAATTCACTGCAAGCAGTTTGGTTGTGAACTTATGGTTGTGAATCTTGTGAACTTGTTATGTATTTGAACTTGCAATGTATTTGTGATGAATGTTTGTGCTAAATGTGCTTGTTGCTCTTATGTGACAATAAGAGTGCGGTTAAAATTGCCAATAACCTGGTTCAATACTCTCGCACAAAGCACATAGATATCCGCCACCACTTTCTTAGGGATCATGTCTCTAAAAAGGATATATCCCTAAAAGGTGTGAGGATCGAGGATCAACTTGCGGATATCTTCACAAAGCCATTGGATGAATCGACCTTTTGTAGGTTAAGGAATGAGCTCAATATCCTTGACCTAAGCAACTACACTAGAAGGAGATGAGAGTGTCGTCGCTTGCATTGCATTGTAATATAGTACATGTTTAAATTCTTGTAATGCACATAGGGCTTGTCTAACATGGTTAAGATAACCCTCGTCAGAGGTGTGAAGAAGCTTACCCTTGGTTCAAACTTGACAAGCCACCTAGATTCAAATTCTTGCATTGCATTGCATATGCATGTTTGTTGCTCACCATTCTTTTCAGTTATCCCTTGAGAAACCACTGTGTTCGTCCATGAATTGAGAGAGCATTTGAAGCTCCAAATGGTTTGGAAACTCAATTTCATGGCCACACGTTGTTCCTCGCTTGTTTTATCGCCTATTTTCTAAAAAAATATATTAAGCCTAAGGCAAAATATTTGAAAAATTGAGGGACTTCGAGTGGGGTTCTCATACCAGTTCCAATTGGTGTTTATTTGAGTCTTATTTGAGTTGGAACTTGGTTGGGAGAAAGCGTTGCGAAAAACAGAGTCAAAATCACTCTTTTCTGAGCGTCGGACGCTGGAGATTAGAGCGCCGGACGTTGAGTGGTGCATTCGGTGAGTGCTACAAACAGCCAGAGCAGCAAAATCAGAGTTTCAACGCACCGGACGCTGGACCCTGGCTGAGCCGCGTCTGAGGGAAAAACGCTGGACCATCCAACGGTCGATTTGGAAATCAGTGAAGGGAGCTCAATGCGCCGGACGCTGAGGTCAGCGCGTCCGACGGTCGAAGCCTGACGCGTCCGATGGTGCCAGTGAATTTACACCGTCTCTGGACTACGTCTGGAGCTCGTGGCTGCGTCTAGCGGCACCGAACTGACGCGTCCGACGCTCGATTTAAGTGCGTTGATAACCTATTCAACTGATGTGTGGAGCCCCCATTTTCCTTCTTCATAACTCAAATCCAGCCAACAGTTTCTTCTCTTCCTCTTTCGATCCCATACATCGCCGCCAATGTCGCACATGTCTTAGCGCGCCACCGCTCGTGCTTCTCCTCGCACAGCGCCGCCCCTCACCATTGCTCAGCGCCTGCGTCGCCCCTCCGTGCCGCCACACTGCTCCACCGCGCTGCGCCCCTACCTCGCCACGCCTATGCCCTCGCTGATCGCCGCGCTGCCCTACCACCGCGGAGGCCGCCGTCTTTCATTGGAGTCGCCAGGGCCGCCTTCGTCCTCGCTGAAACGACCAGCGCGACCTCACCGTCGACCCTTGCCGACCAGCATTCCCTCCGTGGTGAGCCTCCGTACTAGCCCTAATTTCTACTCACCACATGATCGACGAAATGCCTAAGCCTTCAATCGTCACTGCTTTGATCCGTTCTTCAACTCAATCCTTTGTAGTGACCGTATTCTTGTTCTCGGGTGCCCTATGCCGTCAAGCTCTAACCTTTTCACAGGAGCTTTGCAAGTTTAGGTATAATCCAAAATTCTCTCTAAATTCTTACCCAAATTGCTTTGCTTCCGATAGAATTTGCTCACCTCTAGTTAAATTGCTTATTGGTTATATATCTATCTACTCTATCTATTGCAGCGAGCCGTGTCAGTTACAGATTGATTGGCAGTGGGTCAGTGGCAGTAAAACCCTAGGCCAAGCCTAAGGGTAGGGATTGAGGCCAAGCCTCATGAGGCATTAGTTCACCTTCTTGACAGTGATTCGGTAGCAGTTGAACCTTAGATTGTCAGTTCATCTTCTTATCAGCTATGACAAGGGTCAAGAATGCGACTGGGGGTTCTGGTGGTGATGATGATGGCAGACATCACCCTAGCATTCCAGAACTTCTGAAAGGCAGAGGAAGAGGAGTGCAGAAGAAGACATCCAAGAAGAGGAAGCTTTCCCTAGGTTCACAGCGGGCCCTAGCAGTAGCTTAGGCAGCTGAGCGTACAGAGAGAGGTGGCCGTAGAGCTGGTGTCACCATCAGAGAGACAGGCTCCTCAGCAGCTCAGCAGTCAGTAGAGTAGGATGAAGAGATGGAGGAGCAGCTGCTTGAGCAGCAAGAGCAACCCCGTAGATGTTCCTCTAGAGTTCAGGCTCAGTCCTCATAGGAAGCAGCAGCTTCTCCTTTAGATCCACAGAGATAGAGCAGCCGTGTCCCTAGAGCACCTAGGGTGAAGCACTATGACCTCACCACATGCAGTTCAAAGGTCATCAAGAAACTCAGGACGGTGCCACTTCATGAGTGGCTTCCATTGCAGAGGGAGCCTGGGGTGGATTACTTTCACATAGCTCTTCAGGAGGACTTCCACAGGACCTATATTCAGACACAGGACCGCTTCTCAGCTCAGAGGGTAATTTCTCTTGAGAACTTTGTCTCAGTCCTTGGAGGGGAGTTTCAACAGTACATTGACTATCTCCCAGGGTTGGCAGATTTAATTGGCAGATTAGGCAGTTATGTCCCATCTTGGATTCTTGAGTTCTATGCCACTGTCTGGATAAATCCAGATCACTCAGAGATTGCATTCAGCTTCCTTGGTTAGAGAGTTGACATTAGCAGTGCACGAGCCAGAGAGATTCTGAGGATCCCCCACAATGCCAACAAGATCCATAGACTGTGCTTTCCAGATGCAGAGCCCCCCAGACGAGGGGTACTCCCTCTAGTTGAGGACATGCGCCCTTGCTTCAGAGGTGATTTTGGAGAGGGATCGAGCAGGCTACCCACGGACATGACCTCTATAGCTCGAGCTCTTGATTCTATAGTGAGGCACACTATCCTGCCTAGGGAGGGCTTCAGAGAGGGATTCACTTGTCTGCAGTAGTGGATTATATCACATCTTGTCAGGAGGGTTGTGTTTGACATCTAGGACCTGATGCTATCAGACATAGAAGATGTCATCTACGGGAGCTCTAGTACCAGGCACATGCACTTTGCTCACTAGCTGACTTACTTGATCTTCATGGGTGTTGATCCTTTGCCACCAGCAGCAGTTCAGCAGCATAGCCGCACTACAACAGAGTTTACCTAGTACGACGCTTCCCAGCTACAGAAGTCTACCACTCGAGTCACTCCTGTCCAGTAGAGTCACAAGCTAGTGGTACATGAGATAGCAGCAGAGCAGGATGCCCTAGTTCAGCAGTTTGTAGCAGAAGAGGAGGCACAGCTAGAGGCTGAGGAGACAGGGGGAGTTGACTTTGTGATAGAGTCCACTGATAGTGATGATGATGACTTCCTGGCTCCCTATGAGCCTAGACGACATGATGATGAGGCTAGCAGTAGCACTGTGACCAGGATACTTGAGAGGATGGAGCGCTCTGATCGAGCGACAGCTGCATCACTTGCCGAGATCCATGCACGACAGGATGAGTTCCAGCAGCAGCAGCTTGAGTACAGAGATAGCAACTTCAGATGCAGCAGCAGCATTTGGATTTTCAGCGACAGCAGGCAGCGATTTAGCAGCAGTACCTCGGGTTGATCACCCTTCTGGTTTAGCACTCAGGAGTTCCACTACCACCACACCTGCTTCCGGCTCCAGCAGTACAGCCCAGTGGGCTTTAGAGCCAGCTGCTACCTTAGACTCAGGCACCAGGATCGTTCACTTCTCCTACACAGCAGGTGACTTAGTCCTTTGCGACCCCCAGTCACACTCCACTTCAGACGGGGTTCACGCCGATCACTTACTCTCAGATGCTCACTCCAGGGTCAGGTGCGATCACAAGCGAGCCGACACCCACTCAGACCATAGTTGGGCCTTCTACCTTTTCAGTGCCTACCTCACAGGTTCCACAGCTCCAGACTCAGTTAGCTCCACTGGCAGGGATAGACACTACAAAGATGATTTCATCGTCAGTTGCCTCTACAGAGCCCGTCATCCCTCTAGCATCTACAGAGACTGAGACAGCACCCCTGATGGCTCCCACTCAGCAGCTTGCTTCACTTTTAGAGCCACAGGGTTAGACAGTTGTAGCTTCTACTTTTGAGACAACTGCTCCTCTCACAGCGACCACAGAGCAGGCCCAGACCGCTTCTCCATCAGCGACACAGATAGAGGGTCCAGCAGCTACTAGTGGTCAGCCCACGCCTAGTCCTGAGACGAGTCCAGATGATCCAAATCAGTACATTGTGACTCCTCGACCTCCAGTGACCGGCTCGTCTCCTCCTTCTCAGCTCGACCCTTAGGTTGTGGTCCTTGATGCCAAAGGGGGAGATGTGAGAGTATGTAGACTTAGGGGGGAGCTTGTGAGAGGGATTTGGTTCTTTTATTTATGGTACATTCATGCATATCATGTTTACTTCCTTGCACTTGCATTGTATTATATGCATGTGATACTCTCTGTGACATTGTGGTTTTCACTTCGGTATCTTATATTATGTCACTCAGTTTGATCTTGGCTCATATGTGTTTTTGCTTCCGCGTTTTACTCTGATTCCATATGAGCTATAAATGTTGTACTAACTTTTCATGCAGATCTTATGAGTACATTATGTTGGCTTGGTGTCACATGAGTCATTGCAACCTTTGCTCTTATTGTCAAAGGCTCATGTGAACCAAGCATGCTTGAAAACCTCAACTCTAATCTCCATACTCTAGACATTGTCATCATCACCAAAAAGGGGGAGATTGAAAGCATCTAGGCCCCTTTGATGCGGGTTTCGATGAATGATGACAATGTTAATTATCATGACTAACGTGCGTTTTGTAGAAATAGTAGAGTGTTAGGTCATGGTAATGGCAATCTCGGGAAATATGGTTTTCATGCCCCCTGTCGATGGAAATCATTTTGTTTTTCAAAGGATAGACGACAAGGTTAAGGACGGTTAGTTCCGATTGTCGATGGTGTTGAGCGATATCGGATTAGTCGTTAGGACTTTGTCTTTTCCTTTGGCCGTACTATTAAGGGGGTGCAAACGGGTAGCTTGACCTAGGTGAGTCTAATGGTTTAGGTGTGGTGCACACTTGTCAAACTTAGCACTAGGTAGCTGCAAATTGGCCCTAAGATTGGTTGGAGTCGAAGCTCTGCACAAAGGATTTGAATCGGAAGTGAAACGAGCTTCATTTGCTGTGTCAGAAGGGCGCCGGACGCTGACGTCAGCGTCCGGCTCGATAGGCGTGCGCAGCCCGAAGAAAAATTGTGCGTCGGACGCACAGTGGTGCAGCCTCAGACCACCGGACGCGTCCGGTGTGTAAGCGCCGGACGCGTCCGGCCGTTGCAACGGCTAGCTGCAAGATTCAAAATTTGAACGCGTCGGACGCGTCCGACGCTTGGCGTCTAGCGCATCCGACGTCTCCGAAAATGTTGAGTTGGAGGTAACGGACCAACAAAAAAATAAATTCTAGACTTTGCCGAGAGCCAGCTGACGGCTCTCGGCAAAGACTGACGGCAGGTGGCGGCCCGTTTGCCTGCCGTCATATTTTGTCGATGGCACATTTTTGCCGAGAGCCGACCCTCGGTAAAGGTTGTATTTTGCCGACGGCCAGTATTTGCCGACGGCCCAGCCCTTGGGAAAGAGTGTTTTACCGACGGCCCGGCCCTCGGCAAAGAGTGATTTGCCGACCGTCCACCTTTGACGACGGTCGGCTCTCGGCAAAGGTTGCTTTGCAGAGGGCCCGACTTTTGGCTCTTGGCAAAGCCTTGGGCCCTCAGCAGAGGCCCTATTTCCGGTGGTGGATCTGTAACCTTGCCCCCCGGACTATATAAGGCGGGCAAGGACCCTCCTCGAGGGATATCATCACACATCAATACAATCCACAAAGACACAGGACGTAGGGTGTTACGCAATTTGCGGCCTGAACCTGGATAAATCATGTGTTCTTGCGTCACCATCTAGATCGTCGTCTTGCGCACCTCTACCGATCTAATCTACTACCTTGGGCATACCCCTCGGTAGACTGCCGACTACATCTCATCGACAATCTGTCCATGGTGCAAATAGGCTAGGCACAAATTCACTTCATGACATAGTTGTTTTTGGCAGAGCTTGTCCAAACAGGGTAGCAGATATTTCTAAACCAGGCAGGTTCCTTATCTTTACTTGGTTGTTTGTTGCCTTTTGCTCTTCCTACACTCCTAATATCCATGTTGCACTCTGACTCTTTTATAGGTGAGAAGCAGAAACCTCTGGAAAAAGACGCTGGAGAAAAGGCCATAGCCTGGTTGGACAAGCTGAGTGCGAATGGATCATTGCCAACTTCCAAGATCCGTCTGAACATGCAACGCGTTATGCAAAATAATGCTGCGGTTTTCTGTACACAAGAAACACTTGAAGAAGGTACATGCTCTTTGTGTAGTTCCTTCTACTACTACTATTATAAGACATTGAAGGAAACATGATGAAAAATAGTATAGATAAATAAACACTGCTAGGAGTCCCTTTTGGGAAATTTATTCACCTTGTGTTCTCATTACTGACCTTCTGTCTATTAGGTTGTGAACTGATTAGCAAAACATGGGAAAGTTTCCATGATGTGAAGCTCAGTGATCGGAGTCTCATTTGGTATGTTGTTCATCATAAGCAAGTGTCAAATTCATTTGATTTTTGCGGTTGCATTTATGATCCATATTTCTTCCTTTGTAATTTTCTAATTTTTTTCAACAGGAACTCTAACTTGATAGAGACCCTTGTGCTGGAAAATCTTTTGATAAATGCCTGCATAACTATGTATTCGGCAGAGGCTCGGAAGGAAAGCAGAGGAGCTCATGCTCGTGAAGATTTCACGGTTTGAAGTTACTCTTTTCCCTATTATATTTTGATGACATGCTTCTATGTTATATTAACAATAATTTTTCTACTTGCTTACAGACAAGAGATGATGAGAAGCGGATGACGCACTCACTGGGGTAATTTTCTTCTGTTTTACTAATCTATCAGAAATAACACCGAATAAATTTTCTGCTATTATTTTGTTGCACTGTTTGACATGCTTGTCAGTGTCATAGAAGCCAATGTGTAGACACTAGACAAATCATAGATTGTGTAATTTGTGTTTGAGTGAGTTGTAAAATGTAGGAGTACCTGTGAACCACTAGTAACGTATGGCATGCATCAGCAAGTCATATAAAAGGCTCAACACATACATTCAACAACTTATATCTCTGGTGGCAGAAATGCATGATGTGGAATATACTAGCCTGTCAGTAGCACTATCCTGGTTCGTTCCTGATTCTCTGATGTTACTTATACCACTACTGGAGCCGGCTGCTTTGCCGAGGGCCCCAGGCTCTCGGCAAAGCCTCTCAGACCCTCAGCAAAGCCTTTGCCGAGCGCAGCTCTCGGCAAAGCGAAAATCCGATCGGCAAAGCTTTCTTTGCCGAGAGCCATTTATCGGGCTCTCAGCAAAGGCTTTGCCGAGAGCCCGCGCGGCTCTCGGCAACGAAAAGGCGCCGTTAACGGCCAGTTGCCGTTGACGCCTTCTTTGCCAAGAGCCCATTTGGCTGGCTCTCAGGCAAAGAGTTTTCCTTTTTTAAAAAAAAACTCTTTGCCGAGACCCAGTCTGGCCAGGCTCTCAGCAAACATTTTTCTTTTTTTAAAAAAACTCTTTGCCGAGAGTCTTGCAGGCCTAGCTCTCGGCAAATATTTTTCCTTTTTTTTTAAAAAAACTCTTTGCCGAGAGTCAGTCTGGCCAGGCTCTCGGCAAACCCTAGCCTTTGCCGAGTGCAATGGTCATTGCACTCGGCAAAGCTGGGACATGGCTATTCTGACAGCCTTGTTTCCCAGCTTTGCCGAGTGCAATGGCCATTGCGCTCGGCAAAGACACCCTTTGCCGAGAGCAACCCTCAGCAAAGTGGGAAATTTTTTTCTTTTAATTTTTCATTTCATTACACATACAAATCATATTCATCACATATAGCACATATATCACATATACATATCACATTCATCACATATATGTCACGTTCACATACACCATGCATATAGCACATTGATCACATTATTTGAACCAAACGAAAGTTAACCATCACAAGTTATCATCAAAACATGATAAGTTTTCAATCTAAAGTTCACAATCTACTAGAGTCGACACTCTAAACACACTCATGGCCAACCTTGCCCTGGCCACCCCAGAGAATTAGTGCCACCTTGACCTCCGGGCGTGTTCCATCCAGGCGCTTGCGGGTTGTTCGAACCCACCGACGGAGGCTGCAAAAAGTAGACGTCTATTTCACACAAGCAAATGCAGAAATAAAACACTGAGGAATCGATACTCACAGGAGTAGCATCCGTGTTCTGAGACGGCGGTGGAGGAGCCATGAGCGCCGTGGGCACCTGCATGCCCTGGGAGGCCATGAACGCGATGAGGTCTGCCATCTGCTTAGCTTGGGCCTCCATCTGGGACCGCATCTGGGCCTCCATCTGCTAGCGCTCCTCCCTTTCTCTTTCCAGGCGGGCCTGCGATAATACAAAGGAAATGTTAGAACAATGCAA
The DNA here is from genome assembly GCA_022457205.1 of Saccharum spontaneum. Taxonomy (NCBI): domain Eukaryota; kingdom Viridiplantae; phylum Streptophyta; class Magnoliopsida; order Poales; family Poaceae; genus Saccharum; species Saccharum spontaneum. The sequence continues at coordinate 6,733,418 of CM039586.1, read as the reverse complement.
ACATTTAAACATCAATGTACGACGAGTAAAACAGAAATAACCTCGAGGTCGGCGACCCGCGACTGCGAAGGCGATGGGCGTGGGCGTATGGGGATGCTCCCGCTCGTGCTCTGTGCTCGGAGCTGGGCCAGAGTGGGAGTGGAGGACGAGTCGATGACGCCGTCGCCAAGCCAATACCGCCCGTGCTTCTTGCCTCCTCTGACCCTCATCACGATGCTTCTGTCCAGGTCCTCGCTGGCCGGATCAAAGTTGGCCTCATGGACCGCCCTTGCCGCCTCTGTGTAGTCAGTGAGCGGGTTTGGACGCTGGAGTTGGTGTACGCCTCGGGGGGGTCATCGGGGTTGTAGGAGGTCTCCAGTGCGGTGGCCTTGCCCTTGTGGGACATGGCGTATGTCATGAACGTTTTGCATCGGGGTTGTAGGAGGTCACCGTGTGACGCCGTCTGCGAGGAAGACAACAAGATGATTAGTACTCAGACAACATTTGAGCGTTAGAATACATAAAGTCTTTCACGTACCCAAGCTTGTGCGTACTCAGCGAGGTTGCGGTTGCCCTGGTGGTGTGGTACACCTGGCATCTGCAGAAGTGCCTCGGCGTGCTGGGCGGTCCACTCTTAGCCACCGGTCCACGATCATCTCCCAGCACTTGTGAAATGACTGGCACCATTAGGGGACCATCTGCACATCATCAAGTATTTCACATATAAGCGTCAGATGAAATGAGCATAGCTTAATCTCAAAAGGAATCACTTATCTGAATGTACTGCACCGGGCTCAGCATCATGCCTCTTGCCTCGACCTTCGACACCCTCCGTCCTTCGACCGTGGCGTTGTAGTTGACGATGGCCTGGAGTCTCGCCTCATAGATGATGTCGGTAATGAGCTTCTTGTAGGCCCTGGTACTCACCACCTCCGCCTGTGCCTCCTTCCCCTGCTCGCACCTGTAGAAGTCCTGCATACAGACGCAATACAAACTCTAAGTAATTCAAGAAAAGTATGATGAATGCGATGTTGTGTGATGAAGACTTACCCACAGCTCCGCTCTAACCCTTGCCGCCTTGTTGGGGTAGTCCGGGTCTAGGGCGGCGGTGTAGTGGTCAAAGGTGTAGGCCGGCTCTGTCTTCCCGGCATACTGTACTATGCCGGGGTAGTGCTCGCGGTACAGGACACCCAGGATGTCGTTGGGTTTGCGGCCGCGACCCTCCACAAACTCCCAATGCCTGCACAACTGATTCAGAAAGATTATTAGTTTCTATTTCAATTTTGAACATATCATATGAACAAGTAGTTAGAACATGTACCTTTGTCCAACGGGGCGGATCACTGGGCGTTGGTGACGTGGTATCGGTCACGCCGGGAGGCTGGCGGGACCTCGCAAGTAGGGCATGGACGCCCCTGAGGCAGCCAAACCCTCGTCCGCCTCGGCCGACGGCTCGTCCTCCTGCTTAGGCTCCTCCTGCCCCTCATCCGCCTGAGCCTCGGCCTCGGGCGTGGCCGGCACCTCGTCCTTGACCGCCTCCTCCTCCAGTGCAGTCGGCTCCCTCCGGCGGCGACCCCTCCTCCTCGTCGATGACTCGTCGTCCTACGAGGCCCGGTACAGGGAGCTCATCGACCTCTGATGTCCTCCTGGCATCTTGGCTCGACCTCCTGCATTTAAAAAGAACAAACAATGTTGTATTAGAAATAACATAATGAAATATATGCAAAATAAATAAAACCCTAGATCCTAAGAATATTAGAAAAAACATAATAGGAGTAGAATATAACATAATATTACATGTATTAGAAATAATCTGCATCATCGGGATTAGCCGGAGCATAAGTGTCATCATCGCTGTCAACCATGTCTAAGTACTCCTCAGTATCCGAAGACGGGACGTGGTCTTCATTTGCTTCGCCTAAATGGAATCGTTCTAGCACTTGTATGTCCTTCTCATTTACCACCTCTTCCCCAGCGTCCTTGTCATCATTCTCTACTTCCATTTTCATCACTTCGGTTAAGTCTATCGTGAATGTCCCTTGCAACCCAGCTTCTTGAAAGAACTCCCCGTCATACGTGTTTGTGTTGAAGTTATAATCCTCATCATTGGGGAGAGGCAGTTTAGCATGTGGCGATATCTTGTGCACAATATACCAACCCAATAGATTCTCTTTGTTTTTGCACGCATATGGCGTGTAATAAACCTGCGTGGCCTGTTGAGCCACAATATACACATCGGCTCCTAGATAGACAGAATCCTGTCAAATTTCAACTAGCCCAAGATTAGGTGTGAGCCTCGTTACTCCAGGGTCGAACCAATGGCATTTGAACATTATAGGATTCAGAGGCTTGTCACCGTGAAATGAAAGTTCATATATTTCTTCAATTCTTCCATAGTAGTCACGGTTGTCATTGCCTGGAGTACAAACTCCGATGTTTGTTGTTTTTTGATTGGGCCGACTCTGCTCGTAGCTCGCTGTGTGGAAGCGATATCCATTCACGTCGTAACCCTTTAAATGACTTGACCCTACATTCAAAGCCGTTTGCAACCTGTCTCAGCTCTTGACTCATAGACGCATCGGTCTGAGCCTACAAGGTGAAGCAAGGTATAACATTATATGGTCAGAACGTAAGAGCAAGTTGGAACGTCAGACTAAGTACGACCTCGGTTGGACAGGACCTTCTGTCGGAACCAAGAAATGAAATCAGTCCTCCCTTGCCCCGCACCGTTTGCAATTAGGGTTTCGGCTACCGGGTCAGAAGGAGGCCTTGGTCCATTCCAGAAGTGATGAAGAAATTCCCTGTATGAAAGAAAAACAAGGGTGTTGGATGCAGAATAGTGACGGTGAATTGAATGAACATAGTTGAGAACTTACCCCATGTACGGCTGCACCTCATCAAGGTTGGTAAGCACGTATAGCATGATCTTTCGCCACTCTTCATAGTTCAACTGCTTAACTGTGGATCCACTTGCCGCGCCGAGTTGGCCTTAGAAAAGGCTAAGACTCGATTCATTTTCTCCAGCATTGTAATGAGTGGGTGCATTATGCACGCTAGGAAGGTTCTCGAAGTAGTATTGTTCAGTGAAGTTTGACACCTCCTCCGGAATGAATGCCTCCGCAATGGAAGCATCAATTTTGGCTTTGTTTCTACATTTCTTGCGAAGAGTCTTCAGATTTCTCTCGACTGGATAGCACCAACGGCAATGCACAGGCCCTCCCATTCGAACCTCATTAGGGAGGTGTACGATAAAATGCAGCATCGGAGTGAAGAAGCCTGGTGGAAAGATCTTCTCCAGCTTATAGATCAACACAGGTGCAACTTTCTCAAGTCATCAATGACGGACCGAGATATCTCCTTGGCACAAAGCTGGCGGAAGAAATAGCTCAACTCTGTCAGGACAACCCACATAGGTTTAGGAACATAGCCTCGAACCATCACCAGAAGAAGCCGCTTGATCCATACGTGGAAGTCATGACTCTTCATTCCTAGGACTCGCAGACTAGATAAGTTGACTCCTCTTCTCAGATTCGCTGCATATCCATCAGGGAACATCAATGTCTGGATCCACTGAAGTATTTCTTTCCTTTATGGCCTGCTCAAGACGAAATCGGCCTTGGGCCGTGTCCATCTCCTGCCGGGTTGAGGAGACCGCATCTCTTGCTTTGGTCTATCGCACAACATTGCCAGGTCTAGTCTAGCCTTAGGGTTGTCCTTGGACTTTTCAGTGTCTATGAGTGTTCCCCAAAGTGCCTCGGCGATGTTCTTTTCAGTGTGTATTACATCAATGTTATGTGGCAGAATAAGGTCATCATAATAGGGGAGCCTTTCCAAGCCTGACTTATGAGTCCACATATGTTCCTGACCATACCCCGCAAAACGACCGTCTCTTTCACTGAACTTGAGAGCATCTATCTGAGCATGAACCTCGGCACCGGTCAGCATCTAGGGTGGAGGATCTGTCACCATGACACATTTGGTTAAGTTCTTGGTGTCTTGTCTGAAAGGATGGTCAAGAGGCAGGAATTATCAATGTTGGTCGAACGCCGAATACTTGCCACCCTTTTGCAACCAGATAAATCTCATAGCTGTCTTGCAAACCGGGCATGAGAACTTGTCGTGGACACACCAGGCATAGAATATCCTATATGCCAGGTAGTCATGCAGTGAGTACTAGTACCAGATATGCATTGTGAAGTTTGACCTTGAAGCTCGGTTCTATGTCAATACCCCTTCGTTCTAAGTAGTTTCCATTTCATCAATCAGAGGCTCCATGTACACACCCATATTATTCCCCGGGTGTCCAGGAATTATCAACGACAAGAAGACAGTATGACGTTGAAATAGGACGTCGGGGGGAAGATTGAGGGGGATAACGAAGATGGGCCAACAGGTGTAGGGGGTAGCCATGAGTCCATAGGGATTGAAACCATCTGTTGCAAACGCAACACGAACATTATGAGCCTCTCTAGCTTTGTCATGATGAATGCGATCAAAGTGGGCCCATTCTTCACCATTGTCGAGATGTACCATCTTCTTAGGATTGTATCGTGTACCCTGTTTGTGCCATGTCATCTGTTTTGCAGATTCCTTGGTCATGTAGAGACGTTGGATCCTCGGTGTGAACGACAGGTAACGCAGGACTTTCATGGGGATAGAAAGCTATCTCTTCAGGCCTTCACCATCGTCTACCTCCATGTATCTCGACGCTTTACACTTCGGACAGTAACTTGCATCCCTAAGATCTTTCCAGAAGAGGACGCACCCATTTGGACATGCATGTATCTGCTCATACGGCATCTTCAGTGCATGAAGCAGTTTCTGTGACTCATATAGGCTCTTTGGCAATATGTGGCCGTCCGGAAGCATGCTGCCAAATAGGGCCAACATACCATCGAACGCTTCTCGACTCAGGTTGAACTGGGACTTGAACCCCATCACACGGCCAATGGCATCCAGTTGAGAAACCGTAGTCCGATCGTGAAGGGGTTTCTGTGCCGAAGACATCATGTCATAGAACGCCTTTGCGGTCTTCTCCATCTCCTCCATACGTCCTGCAGCGTACTGTGCTTCTTAGAAGTCATCTAACATGTCTGCTACCCCGGCATCAGCATCAAAGTCCTCCAGACGTGGTCGCACCGCCTCCTCTCTCAAATGATCTACTTCATCATGGTAGATCCACCGGGTGTAGTCCGGCGTGAATTCATGGTTCAAAAGATGTTTACCCATGTTCTCCTTGTCTTGCCTTCTCCGGTTCCCACATCTGCTGCACAGGCACAATAATTTCATCTCTCCTCGCCGAGCCGGGCCAAATGCATGGTTCAAGAAAGCATCTGTCTTGTACAACCATTCATCACTGAAATCACTCTTGCTTCTACGGCCCGAGTACATCTACTGACGGTCATCCATCCTACTGTCATCCATCCGAGTACTTACATCTACATCCGAGTAGTTGATGAGGACATCGCCACGCTGGACACACCGACGCTATGGTCTTCTCCAAGTTGCAATTCGTCCCCAACTCAGCTGCCACGTCACCCTCGGATTCAGCAGACACGTCATCACTGTTTCGGTCATAACTCTCTCATACGACATCGAAATGGGGCGTTCTTGGATGCGTTGGAAAGGGGACGACGACGCCGTCGTTTTGGATCTGGTCCCAGCTCCAGAAGGTCCGTGGATCATTCTGTGTGACCACGACAAGGTGTTGCGTCACCTATTTGGGCCAACTTGGCCATGTATTGCGTCGGGCCTTAAGCCCAAGTTGTGGGCGCCCAACCCCTGGCCGTCCTCAACCCTAGGTCGAGTCTTAGACTATAAACACAGCCGCCGCCGCTGTTAGACAATTGGGTTTTGTTTAGAGTTTAGTTTTCCATCGAGAAACTGAATCGTTCATTGTAACTGTGGTGACAAATCCTTTTACAGTGATCCAGGGCCCCTGTTCTTGATCTCCTCCACTGTGTCAATTAGTCCTTTGGAACCGAGTTCTTGAACCCTCAATTGATATTCGCATCATTCATATTTGCAATTTCAGATTGCGTGTTTTACCTTCTTGCTTGTGTTCTTCGATTCGCTTGTAGGAAAAGCCTTCTTGGCGAGGTCAATCAAGTTGTGCTTGGTTGATAACCAACGGAGCAGTGGTGTAACGGTTGCAGGGTTCGAATCATGTCTGATTTGAAGCCGGATCGCCAACGTCGAGATCTCCACAAGTCGAACTTACCGGTTACCTCTCGGAAGATCGGGCCTGTATCTCATCAATTCTCATCAATTGGTATCAGAGATTTTAGGTTTACCGCGAGGTATATTCTCGTTTGCCTTAGATTCATATTTGTTCATTACCTAGAGTCCACAAAAAGCCCAAAAATATTTCAATTTCCGCTGTCCTATCACCTTTTGTGCCTTTGCAATTTCGTTTCAGATTCGCGTTGTTGAGTTTGTGTCCGTGGTCGAGTCTTGTTGCTGGTTTAGGATTGTGTTCGTGGTCGTAGTTCAATCGCCCGTTGCTGTGATTTTTGTTTTCTGCCGCTATCCCATCCACCGTTCCTAAACAACAAGTCGAAGCCACCACATTACTCGACTTGCCCCCGCTAGCCGCCTTGTGTGACTTCTCGCCGCCGCGCAAACCCTAGATAGGTTGCAAGCCGCTCTTATTTTGCCTACATCGCAGCCCTCCTTACATCATCAGGCGCATACCTACTGTCGCTGTTGGAGTCACAGGGACGCTTTGCCCTAACTGCCGCTTTCGTGTTGTGCCTCCAGTCAAAACATAACTTGAGATACTTTCGGTAAAACAGGCATAACTTTTCGCTCGTTTATCAGAAAAATCTGAAATTTTTACAGCAGCTTCTTGACTTTTCGTCCTGTTTGGTTTCGTCAAAATTGCCAAAAAAATCAGGAAAATAAAGAAAAAAAATTGTCAAAGCTTTTGCACGCTTTTCAGAGAACGTGTTGTTTTTCTGTAGACCACATCCCACCTCAGTTGTAGGTGCCAATTTTTGTGGTTACATCTTTTGTGATCCTTGTTCAGAGAAAAATATAAAAAAAATAGTGAAAAAATAAAAAAAGTTTGATTCCTACTAGTGCCTTTTTGGAAAATCAGGGAAAAATTCAGGAAAAAGGAAAAATTCGGTTATTTGCTTGTTCTGTGCGTTCTTTCTATCATCCTTTGTTTTCACCTTGTTGCGCTACGTCTCGACACGTCTTAGCCAGCAGCTGTGATTTGTACTTTGGATCTGAATTGAACAATCGCTAATCTGCTTTCGATAATTGCTAATCCTTGCTGTCATATTGTGTGCCTACCCATAGCTCCACATATTCTTCTGTCAGCACAGGTTCATCTTGCAACTGTTACCCACGCTTAACAACAGATTGCTTCGCCACGTTGGTTTGCTCTTGTTTGGCGTTGGTAAGAATACAGGCAAGACGGTGGTAAGCCGCTTGTGATTTTGCATTCCACTTTCACTACCACCACCACTTGGTTCCTTTTAGTTGATAGGGATAATACTTTGGTGTTGTCTTTTTCTATCTTTTAACCATGGCAGGATCTCCAACGGACTTCAATGATTGTGTGTCCAAGGACGAGCTTACAACGTTCATGACTGAACAACGCAATCTTATGACCGAGTTGACGCGCAATGTGAACAATCTGGTCACCCGCATTGAACAACTCGAGCAACGTCCTTCACCTCATCGTGCTGTTGATGACGATGCGGATGATTTTGGTGATGACGATGCGGATGTGCATGCTGACGGTTATGCCCGTCGCCGCCTCAACTTCAACCGTCGCGGTATGGGAGGTAATAATCATGGTAATAATGATCCTTTTGCTAAAATTAAATTTAGCCTTCCTCCTTTTGCTGGTAATGTTGATCCAGAGGCTTATTTAGATTGGGAGCTTGCTGTTCAACAAAAATTTGATTCTCATAATGTTCCTGCTGAGCATAGAGTTAGACTTGCTACTAGTGAGTTTACTAATTTTGCTTTATTCTGGTGGAGTGATCTTTGCAATGCTAATAATGCTGCTGTTGTGCCTCAAACTTGGAATGCTTTAAAGCAACGTATGAAATCTCGTTTTGTTCCTCCTTATTACCAACGTGATTTACGTTTGAAACTACAAACTTTAAAACAAGGTGATAAAGGAGTAGAAGCTTACTATCAAGAATTGCTTATGGGTTTAGCCCGTTGTGGTATAAATGAAGATGATAATGATGCTAGTGCTAGATTTTTTGGTGGTCTAAATTATGATATACAGAACATACTTGATTACAAAGAATGGCGCAATTTTTCCCAATTGTATCATCTTGCTATTAAGGCAGAACGTGAAGTACAGGGACGCAAACAACACCAGCCTTTCAGGTCTAACAATAGAAGGAATTTTCAGCAGCGTTCAACGCTGGATACACCCAAGATTTCTGTTGCATCACAGCCATCTACACCTCCATTGTCTTCCGGGGTAAGTCAATTGTCTAATGTGCAGAAGAAAGGTGCCACTCTAGGTGTTTCTACTAGCTCCTCCTCGTCCAGCGCTAAAATCATTTGCCACCGATGCAAAGGCATGGGACATGTCATGAAGGATTGCCCCAGTCGTCGTGCTTTCATTGCTACCGAGGATGGATATGTAAGTACTAGTGATGTTGAAGATGATTTAGCCCTTGCTGCTAACATTGATGCAGATTCCACCGAGGGTGATCAAGACAAGGAGGCTATCATCATTGACTCTGTGGCTGCTGCCGCGGATTACCCTAGCCTTCTTGTGCAGCGTGTGTTAAGTACACGTGTGGGACATGAAGACGAGATGAAGATCCAACGAAACAATTTGTTCCACATGTATTTCATTGTGCAGGGTTGTCGTGTTCTTACTATCATTGATAGCGGAAGTTGCAATAACTTGGTGAGTTTAGATTTGGTTGAGAAGCTTGGCTTGACCACACGACAACATTCGTATCCATATAAACTTCAATGGTTCAATAATAGTGGTAAGACTAAGGTAACTAAATCAGCACGCATTAGCTTTTTCACAGGTTCTTATCATGATACTGCTGATTTTGATGTTGTCCCTATGCAAGCTTGTTCTATTTTGTTAGGTCGTCCATGGGAATTTGATAATGATGCTATACACCATGGTAGAACTAATACATACACTATCGTACATAAGGATAAGAAAATTACATTGTTGCCTTTGTCTCCTACGGAAATTATTAAACATGCTAAAGAGATTAAAAATAAACCTCCAACTGACATTGCTAAAAATAATGGGATTAAGTTAAAAGGAGGTACTTTTCTTGCTACAACTTCTGCTACTACTGAGTTATGTGATAATCCTGATGAACCATGTTATACTATGTTTTGTCAACCTATTATGTCTGGTGCATTGCCTGCTGTCACTAACCTTTTACAGGAGTTCGCTGATGATGGGATGAAGTTGAGGGCGACTCCAATTCTAGAAGGGGGGATGATGAGGACATCGCCAAGATGGAGTCGAGGACGACTCCAATTCAAGAAGGGGAGGATGATGAGGACATCGCCACGCTGGACACACCGACGCTATGGTCTTCTCCAAGTTGCAATTCGTCCCCAACTCAGCTGCCACGTCACCCTCGGATTCAGCAGACACGTCGTCACTGTTTCGGTCATAACTCTCATACGACATCGAAACGGGGCGTTCTTGGATGCGTTGGAAAGGGGACGACGACGTCGTCGTTTTGGATCTGGTCCCAGCTCCAGAAGGTCCGTGGATCATTCTGTGTGACCACGACAAGGTGTTGCGTCACCTATTTGGGCCAACTTGGCCATGTATTGTGTCGGGCCTTAAGCCCAAGTTGTGGGCGCCCAACCCCTGGCCGTCCTCAACCCTAGGTCGAGTCTTAGACTATAAACACAGCCGCCGCCGCTGTTAGACAATTGGGTTTTGTTTAGAGTTTAGTTTTCCATCGAGAAACTGAATCGTTCATTGTAACTGTGGTGACAAATCCTTTTACAGTGATCCAGGGCCCCTGTTCTTGATCTCCTCCACTGTGTCGATTAGTCCTTTGGAACCGAGTTCTTGAACCCTCAATTGATATTCGCATCATTCATATTTGCAATTTCAGATTGCGTGTTTTACCTTCTTGCTTGTGTTCTTCGATTCGCTTGCAGGAAAAGCCTTCTTGGCGAGGTCAATCAAGTTGTGCTTGGTTGATAACCAACGGAGCAGTGGTGTAACGGTTGCAGGGTTCGAATCGTGTCTGATTTGAAGCCGGATCGCCAACGTCGAGATCTCCACAAGTCGAACTTACCGGTTACCTCTCGGAAGATCGGACCTGTATCTCATCAATTCTCATCAGTAGTTACATTCTATTGTCATCTAATAGGTGAGGATAGGTCCTAATCCCACCCGCGGATGCGTAGACGAGGCTAGTTCTCATTGTCTGTCCCAACCCAAGACAGAATTTTGGCAGCACCTCCCCGCTGTTCTCCCAATACATGTCCCTGTAGGGAGAGTGTGTATCCGGAGAACAACAGGGAGGTGATGCCGAAACTCCGTCTCGAATCAGGGCAGACCATGGGAACTAGCCTCATCTACGCATCCGCGGGCTGTCCAAGTAACGTGGACAATCCGAAACAGATACAGTTATCGACATGCAGAGATCTGCATACCTCCAACCGTATCTCTTTCGGATGGGAGACGCCTAGCTGGGTTCATGACCTATGACCCTTATCCGAGAGGAGAGGTTATTTATATCTAGGGTGGCGGTGGAGTCAGGCTAGCGGTGCAGTGATGAGTCGGTGCAATGGCGAGGCGAAGCGGTGCAGGCAGGCCCGCAGTGGACAATCCTGCAACTACATATAATGTAGCAAAACAAGTGAGATGTGGCTGGCGACCCTTGTAATAAAGAAGTAATATATATCTACAATATTCATGTCTATCTACGTTACTATGCTCAACAGAAAGTTGAAAATGGTAGGAAAAATACAAATTTGAACTGTCGTGACCCCAACACGGCTCCACGTAGATACTCACATGTTTCGTAGTCTCACTCACTTCCCCTGGCTATGTATTATATAATAGGAGTCTCCTTATGGTGGTCCCCTTTCTCCTTACCAAACTAGTGTGCTCTTCTGGCCCTCTCCTGTCTCCAGCCTCTCTCACACAGTCACACCCTCCCCTATTTCTTCCTCTCTTCCAAGGCTGACAACATCAGATTGTTCCGACAGTATGTGCACTCGCTAATCTCGCCAGCCTGGTGTCGACTTAACCTAAGTTTTTTTTTGCTCGTTTCCTTCTGGAATTTTTAGGAATTTTGTTGGACTTGGAGCTCTGTGTGCATCTATGGTTCTTCACTCTACTTTGATATTTTTTTGTTGGAATGAGTTGTTTTCTGGGTTGGGGTGCGTGAGGAAGCAGGCAGGGAGGGTTCGATTCAGTGATGGTTGTGCCTGGATCGCTGGGGACCGGATTTCTACTTCTGCTGCGACCTTTGTAAATTTTGAGCATGTCCCAGGGGCTATGTAGGGATCAGATTGCAGGTTAAGTTTGCACGACATATGAGATATATACATGCTAGGATCGGAGCTGAAGGTATTCGATTGCTGTTCACTTTCACAATATTTTTCGCAAATCTTGTGGCTTAGTACTAGCCATTAAGTCAGCGAGGGTCCGTAGATCTTGTGGATGATTAAAGAAGTAGTTCTGTTTGTCTTCGTTCTAATCAGCTGGCATTTCCTCCGTTCCATGGCCCTTGCGCTGCGTGTTTTTTATTAGCAAATCCGGTTCAGCCATGTTTTTTTTTGGTACATAGAAACGTGTGTCCTCTGTGGAATTGCAGGATATCTCGCAACCCCATAGTTTTTTTTTGAGTTGTAATCTAAGCATACCACTAGAGAGAATTTCAAAATTATATTGCTTAATATCATAAATACCCCATGTCACCTAACCCTTTCGGTCCAAACATTCAATCGATCTCCACACCTAAGAGCTCCTGAATTTCATAAAACCACCCTCGACCACACACGCTGCCTAAGCATAATGCAAATATAAATTAGTTAGAGGTAAAGGGGTCATGCTAACTCCATAATACAGGGATGTAAACTTTGTTGGGGCAATACTAATAAGTGAACAAAAGCCAAGATGATCTATATCCTTTTCTAATATTCTAGGAACGCCGCAAATCGCTAGGGGAAAGGGCGTGGGAGAGGAGGGGTGGCTTTCTGATAGTTGACCACCATGGACAGCATATGAGGCAGCACTATGCCAAAAAGAAAGAGGAGGGAGGGAGGGAGGGAGAGGGAGGAAGTACCTGAACACGCCGGGTCGCTCCTCCCGTCTGCCCTCCCTGGCTTCCCCTCCGTGGACGGCGGCAGCGGCCGCCAGCGGCACGGGGGCGGAGGCACGGCCGTGCGGGAGCGCGGTCGGGCTAGGGCGAGGACGCGGCCGGGCGGTGGCACCGCCGCGGGGGCGGGGGCACGGCCGGGCAGCGGGGGCGCGGGCGAGGGCGCATCCGGTCGGCGGCGGCGCGTCCGGGCGGGCAGGGCAGAGGGGCGCGTGTGTGCGTGTGAGGGGTGAGGGGCGCGGGTTTTTTTTAAATGTATGAACCCCTTTGCCGAGAGCTAGATCAGGCGGCTCTCGGCAAAGAGTTTTTCTTTTTTTTATTTTTTTTGCCGAGAGCCCCAGCCCAGGCTCGAGAGCTTTAGGAGGCTCTTGGCAAAATATATATTTTTTTGGATTTTTGCTCCCAATTTTTTTCCTGGAGCCTTGATACAGTACTAGGAGGCCATGTTTGAAATTTGGTGTATTTTCCATTCCTCTTGCTATATTTCGTGCATTTTCTTCATTTTCTTTATTTTTTCTGCAAGACGGACATTTGAACTGCAGGTGTATGAAATAATGAATCATAGCGATTCAAAAAATGATATTCATGCTTCCGAAAGTATTTCAACACCGTATCCAGGGACAGACGCGAAAACTCGACCATCTCGTGCACGAGACATGGTGACCAAGTTGTGTAAGATTTGATTTAAAATTATATAAAATACGAACGGAGTCGGAAAATCATGAAAATAGACGGGAGGCCTTGACAGCATACGTAGAGTCTATAAAAAAAATTGGGAATGTTTGGAGCAAGTTGTGGCACAACATGTGTGAAACCCTGAGATTTCCGCATGTGTGCGGAGATCTCAGGGTTTCAACCATCTTGCGTCACAACTTGCTTCAAACATTCCTAAAATTTTTTCATAGCCTCTACATGTGATGTCAAGGCCTCCCGTTCATTTTCATGATTTTCCGACTCCGTTCGCATTTTATATAATTTTAAATCAAATCTCACGCAACTTGGTTGCCATGTCTCGTGCACGAGATGGTGGAGTCTTCGCGTGTGTCCCTGGATATGGCATCGAAATACCCTCAGAAAAATGAATATTATTTTTTGAATCGCTGAGATTCATTATTTCATGCACCTACAGTTCAAATGTGCGTCTTGCGGAAAAAATCAAAAAAATGAAAAAATACACGAAATATAGCAAGAGGGATGAAAAATACACCAAATTTCAAATCTTGGCTTCTAGTACTGTAGCAAGGCTTCAGAAAAAATTGGGAGCAAAAATCCAAAAAAATATTTATTGCCGAAAGCTTTAGGCTCTCGGCAAAGAAAATAAAAAAAAAAGAAAAACTCTTTGCCAAGAGCCTAACAGCTGGCTCTCGGCAAAGATGACGGTGTACGTGGGCCGTTTGCGGAGCTGAGTCTTTCCCGAGGGTCTGTTTGTACCGAGAGCCGAGCCCTCGGCATAGAAAGTATTTGCCGAGAGTCATTCTTTGCCGAGAGTCGAGCTCTCGGCAAATATGGCTTTGCCGAGAGCCAAGCTTTGCCGAGCGCTGGCTCTCGGCAAAAGATTCTTTGCCCAGCGTCCGATATTTGGCTCTCGGCAATGCGCTAGGCCCTCGGCAAAACTCCTCTGTCCGGTAGTGTACACAGGTACTGGGAGAACGAGAAGGTTCGATTGGCATACAGGCCAGTGCACATGAACACATTGGACGATGAAGTAGAGTCACTCCCGCCAAAAGCCCATGTCTATTGATCGATTCGTGCCTCACACCTCAGGAATTCCTTGTAAGGTGTTAATAAAGCTGATGGGCATTCCTGGCTAAGAACATGACCTGAATTTGTGCCCCCTTTTTTCTGTGGTTCTGTGTTTTGTCTAATTTGCTAGAAATAAAGGGTAAGATAGAAGACATGCTAATGCCTAACTGACGACTGTGTACATGAAATTTTGCATGGGTTGTTACATGTTGATGCTCTACCTGGTGTCTTGAACTCATGATTTGTGAACGTTTGGTGATTCATGTATAAATGTGTTGGAGCAGAAAACCAGTATATGTTTTCCTTATGAAGAGCTGCTGCTACGTACTGATACAACAGCTACTGCTAGAGACGAGAGTGTATTTTATTGGAGCACTGCTTGGTTGCGAGTACTCAAATCAAAGATCGTTTTTGTTAAATTTGTAAGGGGAGACAAAGGTCCACTGTTATGAATCGTCTGGCCATTGGAAGTGCTACCTGTTAAAGTATACCTTTTCCAGCTGATGGTCAAACCATTTCTTAGCAGTAGTTCCAAAAAAAAAAGGTACAGTGTGGGTAACCAAATCTCTCAAATGCATATTGCAAGCACTCTGAGCCCCGTAGCATGCACGGGACACACACAGTATCCATTATTCATACAAAAAACATAAGTAAGAAAGGCCAACACACGAACACTGGCATTTCTTTTTGGAAACAAAAAATACTGATGGATGGGAAATCGCAAACTAACAAGTAACGAACTTGTGGCGAAAAAGGAGGCAGTGAAGGCTGTTCCGCCATTGACCGACTTTATCATGCAGCAGCTGAGGGGCCAGAACCTAGATTACCCTGGTTTGTTGAAGTTCGGAATGCCAGCATGAGAAAGCAGAGCCCAGATATGTGTGAGGAACTCACCACCTTTTTCAAGATGCTGCATATGTTTCTTGGTGGTGTAGTGCGAGGCAGCGGCATGGATGATAGTCTTGGCCCAGAAATATTCAAGCACCTCCCAGCGATTCCCATCCGGCAGTCTCTCCAGCTGCTTACCGAGCTTCACGCCCTTATGGAACATCATCATAGGGTCATCTTCGTCTTCTGTGCCTTGTAAATTCTTCAATCTATTGTAAATATCAGGAAGTGTATAGTTGTAGGATCCGAAAAGCTCCTCACATTCTTCCTTCACCGTCAGTGCTTGTTTCATCACCTTTTGTGCCAGCTCTGGTACATCCACCTCGGAGTACGGAAGCAGTTCCGGGACATACCGAGTCAGGTATGTGTAATATCTAGACAGATGAACTGCAACGCCTCGGTGACCATCTCGAGTAATGATCCCATTTCTACGGTTTGGACAACAAAGCAGTTGTAGCACATATCCACACAAGTGTGTTGCTTCACCTTGATGACTACCACTGCTAGGATCATCAGGAATCGCATCACAGTATTCGGTTGCAATGTGCCAGATTAACATGACTTCCAGCTGAGAGAGGTCCTTGAGTACCCAAGAGTAATGCTCATCAATAAACATTTGCTTCTGCCTGCTGCTTATCACTGATGTTTCTCCGTCGGTAGTTAGGTCGCTGTTGCCATGAGTTGATATGAGCAACCTAGCAACAGCTATCTTCACTGCATCAGAAACCTCCACTGGGTCTGGCTGCTGCTGTTTCCATTGGAAAATAACCGAGTGCTGATCAATCTTATTTCTCAATGCCCCAGAGATCATAAACCTTCTGAGGATACTAATGACTTTGCCAATAACAAATGCAGTGGGTCGATCACACCAATTTTTCTTAACATACATGCAGGCTAGTGAGACCTGGGCCCAGTTTGAAGCCAGATAAACCGCTGCTTGTGCTAGTTCCACTATGAAGCCTATAAAGAGAACTAGTAGAGTAATGGTGCAATCAAATTTTGAAATGTGTACTTCTATAATAGGTTTTGGTGTCTCAAGAACCAGTGATTTCTTAATGGTAAGCACTCCAACAATTGAGATTAGAATCATCTTGAGTAAAACCAGGGATTGAATGAATGGCACTGGTAAATTCATCCATACGAAGGTATAGTGGTACTTTGTGAAGAAGAAATCATAGCAAAAACCCAACTCTACCTCAATGATTCTGAATGCTCTTTTGAAATCCCTTTCAGATTTCAACAAGTTCTTGAAGACAAGATCGTGGTCTTTGTTAACAAGGCTGGTTTCGGGTTCGAATTCCCCGAAATAGCGTTGTCCCACGAGCCGCCGAAACAAGGCACAAGATAGGCACAGGTCTTTCAGTGCATTGCCATCATCAGCTGAGCTGCCACAACAATCCCATATCTGGTCAATGGTAATGTGTCGAGACAGATAATCATAAACTGCATAACTGTAGCCCTTCATGCTCTGAGGGTCAGGGTCGCATTCCGCCGTCCTCTCTGCAGCTTGCGTGCGACAATGGCTCAGCATCTTTTTGATGAAAGGTCTCGGTTCGTTCTTGTATCCCAGAATTACTAGAGAAATGGATCCAATCAACTTTGTGACTAAAACGACACAAATAAGAGCGCCAACACACCTTGAGCTTGGCCTGGAACTCTTGAGACGCCGCTTTAGATCCCAGGCTGTCTTCCAGGTGTAAGTATTTGGATCCATCAGCAGAACTACCATAAAAGCGTAGAAGGCATCCTGAGCATACTCAGCAACAACCTGCATGTACTTGTTGTCAAAGCTGTCATAGAAGTCATATTGCCGGAAGGCGCTCGTGCCCGCCGATGCCATGATGAGAACAGTAGCCCAGACAGGATACAACGAGTTCTTGATCGGGGAGGACTGCATGGTGCCCAATGTGTAGATGACGAGAGGGTTCATCAGCTTGGCAGATAGCCGCAGAACACTGTGGACGGCGGAGCTATGCCACCGCCGCCTGCAGCACCCCAAGATGAGCTGGAGAGGCAGCAGCACAGCGGCCAACACCACCAGAACTTCCACCTTGGTGATCGTCCCCCTTGGGTTGTTCAACCAAGGGGACAAAGCCTCCATTGCCCTCGTCATGTTAACCACTCCTCCATGTTGCTTGGAGCCCTGTGGCTCCATGGAGAGGATGTGTGTCCGTATTTTGCTCTTGAGGAGGAATTGAATCTGGTGTTTATCTCAGAGGTTGTACAGGTTAGTATGGTGGTGGTACTCCTTCCGAAGCGGCGTGGTCTGATCGATGAATGGACTGCTGATATATGAGTGTTTGGGATCGCCCCGCTCCTGTTTTTTCAGCTCCGCTCTAGCAACTTCACCATGGAGCAGCTTTATTTTGGAGTTTGTGGAACAGGTGGTACTATTTAGCACACAGCCTAGCTCCAGCTCCTGGAATAAGTTGTTTTCATACAAATGGTCTATTGCCCCTGATTGAAATTGCATTTGACGTGTATGCTCAACTGTATGTTTGCCTCCTCTTCAATTTTTGCCAAGTAGTAAAATCATTCTTTAACTTATCTCACTTGTTCTTTATTTGCATCTTCAACCTACACAGTTCAAATGCGTGCTTGGTTGATTCCCCTTCCTAACTTGTTCAACCACTAACTCACAAAGTGATTGTCACATTTGAATCAGACCATTCCATTTGATCACCTTGACCATATGTCCAGCAGGGGCCACTCCCGTTGGGTCGATGAGAAGGCCAGCCAACGAAGTAGGCCCGCACTGGCGGCGAGCCGTAGGGGGCTGGTGGTGGCGTCGCGCCGTACAAGGCCGATGGCGGCACTGCTTGAGGGGGACGAGGGTGGTTGGCCCTCGGCGCCAGTGCCGAGGAAGGACGGTCGGAATTGGAGAACATGTGCTGCCACGACTTCATCTGGAATGTGTTCGTCTAGGGCATCCGATCCATCCATGGCGCCAGCGGCCTTGCCTAGGAAGAGGAGCGGTGGCGCTAGGGAAGAAGAGCGTCGGCGCTAGGGGGAACAAGCGTTGACGTGGAGAAGAAAGGTCACGGCCTTTTTCACGCATACGTACAGGAGGGAGTCGAACAGATGAGAAGTGAACTGGTGATTAATGAGGTGGTAATGAGTAATTATCCCTCAACTCCATGTGAGAGCACAAAACTCTAAAAACTGGAGTACCCCTTAAGGTGCTCCTGAAAAAACTTGGAATTAGCCCCCAACTCTATCATTTTCTTGGAACGGAGTTATTAGAGCGGGAGGTGTTTGGTAATGCAGAGCTAGAGCAGATCTGCAAAAATGGGAGCGAAGCAATCACAAACACCCCATAGTGACATACATACAATATATATGCTCCTGCGTCCAAATTTGGCACGGTCTCCTAAGTTAACCATTCATCTGTCATACATTTCTATTGTTTATTATTTCCCCTGTTCTAAATTATAAGCCGTGAGGAGTCCTTTCTAGATACATAACTTTTTTAAACTATAGAAAAATGTCAGAAATAACTTATAATTTAGAATGATGGGAGCATATAACTATAAAATTACAACCATAGAAGGGTACCATTTGATTACAAATGTAATATTATATTATAAAATTGTTTCAAAAATTTCATATTATAAAAGGAGTCTTTTGTTAATGTATGCGGTACCCTGCGGCTCCCGTTAACTTTCGCTTTTCTCCGTCCATCATAACGAGCACTTGCGACTCTAGATATTGCATGTAGTAGCAGCCCGCGGATTAAAGGTCCTGAAGGATCCTATAAATTTGAAGTGTTTATGCGGTTTCTGACAATCAGGCATGCGAGCGGTCACCTGCAAGTGCCAGCTTTTGCTGCCGCGGTCACCTGCAGGGCTTTGCGACAGTAAAGCAAGCAGGATCCGGCCGAGCCCGCAAAAAGATGAGACGTATGAAAGCAAAGCAAAAGAAAATATGTAGGGATATGATGTGTGTACGTATGTGTTGTACGGTTGAGCGTGCGTGCAGTGTACATATATATATGTGAGTGTCAACTGCTGTAATGTAATTCACAAGAAAAAAATGGTTGCTCTCATATTTTATTTTTACGCAGAAGATGAGTGAATATTACCAGCAGTGTTAAGAATAAACGAGAGCGAGAAGCGAAACCCAATGACCTCTAGAAATAGTTTTTGTCCGTTTCTAGAAATAGATTCTAGCGTAGAGTCAAACAATCCAAATAAAAAATGAAGCAGATACACGTACTAGTTGGACTTCGAACATTTAAAGAGAAAATGGTTCAAGTACACAGTTTGTTTGACCCTTGACCTTGATTAATGAAGAAAAACTATGAAGTTTATTCATCAACAACTCGATCATGCAGTAGTTTTGATTGGTATCCACGTGAACAAAAAGAAAGCCGCAGAGGACTCTACATGGGTACATCATGGGCTGCCTAGATGAAGGAAGATATTTCATTCCTGACTGCAGCAAGAGATGTCTTTTTTTTTCGCGAACATGCTTAGCATGTATTTCATTAAGAGGCCAGGTAACTGCAGCAGGAGATTGAGCTAAAAAGAAAAGGGAAAGGAAAGAAACTGATCTAGCTGTTGATCAATACTGTAGTACTGAGGCTGCTGCAGCCTGCAAGATAATGAGTGAAATCATTTAGTTAGGACGAGCAGTAAAGCAAAGAAGCTTGGAATCGAAATAAAGCAAAGAAGCTTGGAATCGAAATAAAACAAAGAAGCTTGGAATCAAAGTAAAGCTGCATGTTTGTCCAATTCATTCGTTTTGGTGAAGCTGAAGAGTGCATGAAGACGCAACAGAGCAGAGGACAGCATAAAGAGAGAGATCTCACGGTGGTCGAAATGCACAAAGAGCCAGAGAGTGATCGGACACCCAACAAGGCAACACGTCACTTTTTGCATGTAAACCCCGTGGCTATTGGCTAAGCTTGGTGCGTAACAACGTAATAAGTGATTTTTTTTATGAAACTAGGTGAATACCCCACGTGTTGCTACGGGATTTTAGAAAGTGATATCTTGTAAATGATAAGTCACTACTACAGAGTGGCCTTTTGTCCTAGGGCCTAAACAGCCTTTCGTCCCGGCTCCGGAGCCGGGACTAAGGTTTCGAGACTAAATGTCTCACCTTTATTCCCGGCTCTGCGACCTGGGACTAAAGGGCCACCTTTAGTCCCGGTTGATATTACCAACCGGGACTAAAAGGCTCACCAGTCTGGCCACGGCGCAGGCCTTTTAGTCCCGGTTGGTATTACCAACCGGGATTAAAGGTTATTTTTTCGTTTTTTCGTTTCCAATTCAAATCATTATTGATTTTGGTTTTTCAATTACAATAGGTTTTCAAATGTATTCTTCGCTGCTAATATACGTATACGCTAGACCTATAATTTAGTTTCGAGCGTTATTACACATAAATATACTATGAAACTATATATATTATAGAGCAATACTTATGTATAATATATGTACATGCACATAAAATTTATAACATTGTACAGTTAAGTGTTCGTCCGCCACTTAAAGGTCATACGTGCATGTTTTTCCGCCACTTAACTAATGTCATACAAGCTTTCGTCCTGGTTTGGTCTCAATGGCGACGCAGGGTTGTAGTAGAACTCGGCGCCTTTCGGGAGGACGTGGTCGTTGATGAATCCGACGATTGTCTCTTAGATTCCTTTGAGCAGGACCATCTCCAACACCTGATTCTTCACATAATTCTCCTTCAATTTGCATTAATTAAAGGAAAAAGGTATTAATATATATAAGATTTATTTAGTAGCAACAAATAAACAAGATATGGATTTATTATATATACATGCATGTTACTTACTTTCTCCGTCTCTTTACGAGTTCGTTTGAGGTACACCCTCATGTACTCGCAAATATAGTATCCACATAAATTGATACCTTTTGGCTGCACGGCCACCCACTGTAAGATATAAAAAGATTAGTCTTGTCTCATGCTACGTGTGAGTTGAATCATGATAAGTTAAAGATGCGGGGAGCTTAGTACAACTTACCATCAGTAAAATAGGATCAGGAAGTGGCGCTTTCAGATTCGGACGATGTTTTTCGACCAACCAAGCCCAAGCCCTGTCCAATAATTGGCTCATTAATTAGCTATTGCAGAGTAAAAGAGCAGGCATCAATATTTAAAAGATCGAATTGAAGTATTTACCTCTGGATCATGTCTATCATATCTTGGTAATCTGTCCGCGATTTTCTCAACGAGTCCCAGACATATAGATGTTGACTATCAAGTTCAATGACAATTAGTATCTAGTGACCCCTGCATTTGTTTATAGATCAGTCAATATATATCTTTATGCTGGGTTGACTAAGTAAAATAAAATATGCACACGATAATAACACTTTACCCCATGTTATAGGGGAAGAGTATTGATCCTCTGTCCCTTTGGTTATACAAAAACCGCCGGAGGTTCCTTTCCATTTCAGCCGGCCTCTGATTGTTAGGATCAGGGGTCACTGTGTCCTTGTATACAACATACGGATCAATAAAACCAATCCGCTTGTCGTTTCTGTCTCTGAGGTCTCGCATCATGATTCTGCATATGTATAGACACACTAGCTAGTGTGAGCATAATTATTACTTATACATATACTAGAGTGAGATTATTAAAAGAAAGAATCACTTACAGACAGTAGCAGCTCAAGAGAGATTTGTCTAGACTGTCCATGTGGCATAGCTAGTGTAACTCATTAAACTGGATCCACATGACGTCATTGCCACGGAAGTAGTGATGGTCTCTTACTTTGACGCCAGTCCAGTCATGTTCTCCTCCAGCACACACGTCCCTGTACCACTCGTGTAATTTGTACATTTGCGTACCAAGTTCATATAGCTTTGCAGGGTTGTATAGACTCTTGCCATATTTATATTCCTTCTTCCACTCATCAACTTCCTCTAAAGATGGCATATTTCCGATGCCGAGCACTTCATCCTAGGATAGACCGCTCTCATAAATGAATGTTTCGAACTGATCCATTTGCACATTGTCGGGTATTTGATCTAGCATGCTCATGTTTGAACCATATTGATTCCCAACCAGCAGTGGTGGCATTGATTGTTGTGCTTGTTCCCCAAGCTATGCAACACCCTTCCGTGCCATCTTCTCTTTCTTCTTCTCCGCCTGAATTGATTTAGAGATCGTACGGTCATAGTCTAATAGTGGCGAACGCTTCTTACGATCAGCACGTTGCTTTGTCTGGTGAGCGTCTACCGTTGGCCTTATCTTCTCTGGAGGGATGCATAAGTATGGCTTCTCCGGGTTTCACTTCGCTCGACTTGTAGCCCGGCAATGAGAGAAGAATTTGTCCACATCCATTTTCATAGAAGCATCCAATTCCTCCGCAGTCTTCTCATATGAAAGCTTCGTCATCTGCGGGATAGCTGGTGTCCTCGCAGAGCCTTTCTTCTTCGGTGGAGGTGGGGCCAACCCCTTTGTTTGTGGGGCGGTCCTCTTCTTTCCCGGTGGGCCGGCCGGTGCCGATGAGGCGGCCGGTGTCGGCGCTGGAGGCTGCGGTGGCGGCGCTGGAGCCGGTTGTGGAGAAGATTGAGCCGGTGGGGATGCAGCCGTGTCTTCCACTGCATTGTCATCGTCCACAGCACTGTGACCAAGTGGTGAATTGATAATTAGACTTAGGTTGGGGAGGTCCTGCTATGAAAACAATTAACGAGGTATATATGAGTAAACCGTAATTTAATCCAATACATAATTAGTGAAAAAAAAATTGTTCACTTTCATCCGCACCTAGGGTTCGGTTGTTGTTGAGGGGGAGGAGTTGACGCCCCAGGAATAATGATGCAGCGCTTGCGCCAACATATGAATGCCTTCTCCGCTTCTCCTAAGGTCTTCTCTCCATCACCACCTTCAATGTCAAGAGGCACATTGCTATAGCCTTTGACAACTCTATCCACCGAGACGCTAGCATATCCAAGTGGTATTACTGTCATATGGATTCTTGGTGTCTTCGTAGGGTCGATAGGAGATACAACACCGGTAGCCACCATGACTGTGGCATTCCCCTCCTGAATATGCAGCTCACATGTCATGAAAGGAGCAGTGATGTCACCCACCGGGAAGCGCAGCCCTGCATCATCTTGAGGTACTAGCACCTCCATGGAAGCGCAACTGCTTTTCAACTGACAAGGGGGGCTGATGTTGACTGCGGCCGGCTCTGATAACGACCTTTGGAGGGAACTTACTGCTATCTGCACTTGCCTTTTGATTTCCTCATTCATTCTGGCTTCAAGTGCTTTTTCTCGCTCTTTTGCCTGACAAACATCTTCACGTTGCTGAAGAACTTGCTCCTCCAGACTGCGCAGTTGCTCTGCCTCCTCTTCCTTCTTTCTCTGTCGACTTCTATAGGTGTCTCTGTCTAGAGGGAAGGCATGCTCCCACGACAACTCCCCATAGCCTCTCGTTCGCCCACCGTGTTCAGGATTCTCCAGGGCGAATGTCAGCTCAACCTTATCTCTCTTCGGCTGCCATTGTCCACTTTGGGTGGTGGATCGAGCGTAAGCAAATCTTTCTGCCGCTCTTTTGAGTTTTTGCCCAAACACTACCTTTCCGGTCCCTGGGTCCAGGGTGCCCCCATGACCGAAAAACCAATACTTGGTGTGCTCAGACCAGTCGATTGATTCTGGTTCCATCCCCTTGTCGACTATCTCCTGATCCAATCTTTCCCACATAGGAATGGCACTAGGGTAGCCACCTGATCCCAAGCGATGGTGATATTTCTTGTGTCGAGCATTCTCTTGGTTCCTTCTCACCCGTTCCTCACCCTCTTCTGATGTCTTGAACTGTACAAACTCACCCCAAAACGGCCGCAACTTGACGTAGGCTTGAGTGCTAAAATCTGGAATGAGATTCGTCTTGATAAACTTGTTATATAGATTCTTCTTCCAGCACTGGAATTGTGTGGCCATCTTCTTCATAAACCAGTCCCGAACTCTCTTCTTCAACTCTTCATCATTTGTGTCGAGCCCGAAATGTAGCAACACATCACGCCAGACTAGGTCCTTGTCACGATCGGAGACAAAACTAATATGAGGAGCCCCTTTCTTTTCCTTCCATTCACGGGCATTGATTGGGATCATGTCCCTTACAAGGTACCCTAAGTGGGCCACAAACTTCCTTGCATGTGGTCCAAGTGGCTTGCCTGTATTTTCCTCGAAATCCGAGATAAGGAACCGACCCTCCAACGGCTTCTTCGGGCCTTGTACAATTTTGCTCTTCCCCATGGTTGTCGTCAAGCCAGAGGGCTACATATGTACAAACACAAATATTTAAATAAATCTACTTATACAAAAAAAGGAAATCATTTTGAATTCCATGTATATATACATAAGAGATTGTATATATACCTCGCCAGCATTGTCTTGCACGATATTTTCTTCCTCTTCATACAAGTCAGGGTTAAGGTACTGACTACCGTCATCGATGCCGTCAGGGTTCTCATCGGCTCCGTCATATTGTACTTCATTGCCATCGTTGATTATGTTCATCATGGCATCGTCCATGTTGTCATCTCTCGGGTCAGCCATTTCTGCAAATATATGTGTAGGACGTTAGAACTATTTATTTTAGGATAATTATTTTAAC
The DNA here is from genome assembly GCA_022457205.1 of Saccharum spontaneum. Lineage (NCBI taxonomy): Eukaryota > Viridiplantae > Streptophyta > Magnoliopsida > Poales > Poaceae > Saccharum > Saccharum spontaneum. Next base: position 6,708,899 of record CM039586.1, on the reverse strand, counting down.
CTATAAAAATCATGGAAGGTCCATTTATTAATTCAAAGATGTAATTTTTAGACCTAGCAAAATTACTAATTTTGGCAAACTCATATTTTTCCATGATTAAGAATAAGATAATAAGCTTACACAAAAATTTTCATAATTTTATCAGCCTTAATTATTTAGTTGTGAATTAATCAAGATTCAGCATTATTTAGCATTTTTAGAAAAACGAATAAGGGTTAAACCCTTTCCTCACCCGACTCCTCTCTACCCTCTCTCACTGACAGCAGGTCCGGCGTCATGCCCGCGCTGACCATGGCACGCATGGCCGTCGACCGATGGGAGCTCGTCAGCATGGTGACGCTTTGGCCAAAATTGGCCCTAATCAATACTGGGTATATCCTTACCCTTCTGCGATGCTCGGAGCGAGGGGTCGTTGAAGCGTGGGAGAGCAGCAGCAGCGGAGATGCACGGCGGCTTCCTGGAGCGCGGCGGAGATGGTGGCCGGGCCGCCGGCAAATGCGGGCTCGATGGCGGAGGAGGCCGGTGGCGTCGGGGCGCAGGGAGCCGATCGCGAGCCGGTGGGGTGACGGCGCGCGCGGGGTCACCGACGGCGTCGATATGGGTGGCGCGGAGATGGCGGCCGTGGCGTGCTCGAGGGCGTGGAGTGAGAGAGATCAGAGGAGGAAGAAAGGAAAGAACAGTAGTTATATGCCTGTGGCACCTTTAGCCCTGGGTGGCTCTACGGCCCGGGACTAAAGGACCTTTAGTCCCGGTGCTCAATACCAACCGGGACTAAAGGTCTAACCTTTAGTCCCGGTTGGTATTGAGCACCGGGAAGGATAGAGCTTTAGTCCCGGTTGGTATTGAGCACCGGGACTAAAGGTCCTTTAGTCCCGGGCCGTAGAGCCACCCGGGACTAAAGGTGGCCCGATCACATCATGTTTTTGGCGGGCCGCGAAAATACAGCCCACCTTTAGTCCCAGTGCTAGCCACAGACCGGGACTAAATGGTGGGCTGCAGTTTCATTTCCCGCGTGTTTGCCCCCCCTTTTTTGTTGAATCTTTTTTGTTTTCCTTTTACAAAAATGTTGAGTCTGGTTAAATTCACAGTAAATTGAATATTTGTGATAATGTTTTTTTGAAAAAATATGACTTTTCTTTTTGCTTTATCGTACACATGGAAAATATGTAACCTAAATTATTTTGTTTTTTCTTTGTAAATATTGAACGTAATGTAACTAATAATCAATATTTCATTAATGCAAAAATATAGTGTTCAATTTATTTCACTAAAACTTTTGGTTTTCGACAGGAAATTTGTTTTCACATCATTTTAACGTAAATCTTTTGGTGATCCATCGGTCATTTGTTCAAATACGCGACAAAGAAATCCGCCATCAAATAGAAATTTAATTTGAACTTACAAAATATGAAAACAACAAATATTATGTAGATAATTGTACATCTTGATGAGCTCTAGCACCTTTGTATTCAAAAGTATTTCATTTGAGGTCATTTAGTGTCTTATTTGACAAAGTTTGACCAAGTCAAATTTTGAATTTTCAAAAAATGACACATTCATACTAGTTTTTGAAACTCTAAATGGTTTCAAATAGAAAAGTCATGAATACCAAGTTTGTTAAACTCATCAAGATCTCCATTTGTTGTTTTGGTCAACTTTTCATTCGAGAAAGTTTGAATGATTCAAATTTTGGATTTTTAAATTTTGACAGCTCCAAACCAGTTTTCGAAACCCTAGATGGTCTCAACTAGAAAATTCACGAATACCAAGTTTGATCAACTCATCAAGATCTACATTTGTTATATAGGTCATTTTTGCATTTGAGGACTAGACATGCTTCACAAAGGTACGATAAAAATAAGAACATGATAGAAACATCTGAAGTTACAATTATATTACATAAAATGTCTAATACATCACTAGTTATATCAAGCGGGTACAGTGGTGAACTTCTTCTTGACGTATGCCCCTTGGTTATGATCATGCCGTAACCGTGGAGTGTCCTCAGCATTGAGCAGGATGCTTGGGTCTGTGGTCACACTGAAGGGTGGGATTCGTTCATCCTTTTCATAATCTTCTGACATGTCTGACTTGTCCTCAATTCCCACGATGTTTCTTTTTCCTATAAGAACTATGTGGCGCTTTGGCTCGTTGGTTGATTTGTCGTCATTTTTCCCTCTCTTGTGTTTTGTAGACATGTCTTTCACGTAGAACACCTGATTCACCTCAGCAGCAAGGACGAATGGATCGTCTTTGTACCCAGTATTGTTGAGGTCCACTGTTGTCATTCCATACTCCTTGTCGACTTTTACCCCGCCTCCAGTCCCCTTCACCCACTGGCACCGGAACAAAGGGACTTTAAAATTAGGGTCTGTGGCATAGTCTAGTTCTCATATCTCCTCTATGCGGCCATAATATGTATGCTTATTCCCATTAGGGTCTGTGGCATCTAAGCTGACACCATTGTTTTGGTTGGTGCTCCTTTTATCTTGGGCTATGGTGTAAAATGTATTTCCATTTATCTCATACCCTTTGTACGTGAGGATGTGCCACGATGGTTGCCTAGCCAACAAATACAGTTGTTCGTCAATATTTTGGTCACGCTGACATTCTTTTTGCAACCAACCGTCGAATGTTTTCATGTGTTGACACGTAATCCAAGTCTCATTCTTCCCTAGATTCTGGGATCATAGGAACTCCTTGTGTACCTCGATATACAGCTCCACCATGGAGGAAGAAGAAAGAACTATGTAGTGCGCTTTATTGAAAGAATCGTCCCCCATGTCGATATATGTTTTCTTCCCTAGTGTTCCCATTCCACCAAGTCTCCCCTCGTGCCGCGATTCGGGAACACCAATCGGGTTAAGGTCAGGAATGAAGTCAACACAGATCTCAATGACCTCCTCTGTCCCGTATCCCTTGGTGATGCTTCCTTCTGGCCGAGCACGCTGGTGAACATATTTCTTTAGGACTCCCATGAACCTCTCAAAGGGGAACATGTTGTGTAGGAACACAGGACCGAGAATATTAATCTCCTTGACCAGGTGAACTAGGAGGTGTGTCATGATATCAAAGAAGGATGGAGGGAACACCAACTCAAAGCTGATAAGACATTGAACCACATCATTCTGTAGAGTAGCTATATCAAAAGGATTGATTGCCTTTTAAGAAATTGCATTGAGGAATGCACATAGCTTCACGGTGGCCAAACGTACATGTGGAGGTAGAATTCCTCTTAAGGCAACCGGAAGCAGTTGCGTCATAATCACGTGGCAGTCATGCGACTTTAAGTTTATGAATTTCTTCTCTGGCACATTTATTATACCCTTTATATTGGAGGAGAATCCAGATGGGACCTTAATGCTGCTTAGGCATTCAAACATGGTTTCCTTCTCCTCATTGCTAAGAGTGTAGCTAGCAGGTTTTAAATAATGGCGTTCATCATCTATCTTCTCTTGATGTAGGTTGTCTCATTCTTTCATGCGCTGCAAGTCCTGTCGTGCCTCAAGTGAATCCTTAGGCTTCCCATACACACCCAAGAATCCTAGGAGGTTGACACAAAGATTCTTTGTCAGGTGCATCACGTCGATCGAGTTGCAGACCTCTAGGTCTTTCCAATAAGGTAGGTCCTAAAATATTGACTTCTTCCACATTGGTGCATGGCCCGAAGCATCTTTCAAAATAGGTTCACTGCCCTATCCCTTTCCAAAGATGACTTTCACATCCTTGACCATCTCAAATACATCCTCCCCAGTTCGATTGTTAGGCTTGGATCGGTGTTCTGCCTGACCTTTAAAATGCTTGCCTTTCTTTCTTACCTGGTGATTCCTAGAAAGAAATCGACGATAGCCAAGGTACACAACCTTTCAACATTTTTTCAAATAGACACCCTCAAGATCACCAAAACAGTGCATGCATGCATTATATCCCTTGTTTGTGTGTCCTGAAAGATTACTTAGAGCAGGCCAATCATTGATTGTTACGAACAACAATGCTCGTAGGTCGAAGTGTTCCTGTTTGTACTCATCCCACACACACACACACCTGGTTTTCTCCATAGAAGCAGGAGTTCCTCAACTAATGGCCTCAGGTAGACATCGATGTCGTTGCCAGGTTGCCTCGGGCTTGGGATGAGCACCCGCATCATAATGAACTTCTACTTCATGCATAATCATGGAGGAAGGTTGTAGATACATAGAGTAACAGGCCAAGTGCTATGACTAGTGCTCTGGTCCCCAAAAGGATTCATACCATCCGTACTTAAAGCGAACCTTAGGTTTTGATGAGATACAGGCCTGATCTTCCGAGAGGTAACCGGTAAGTGCGATTTGTGGAGATCTCGACGTTGGCGATCCTGCTTCAAATCAGACACGATTCGAACCCTGCAACCGTTACACCACTGCTCCATTGGTTATCAACCAAGCACAACTTGATTGACCTCGCCAAGAAGGCTTTTCCTGCAAGTGAATCGAAGAACACAAGCAAGAAGGTAAAGACACGCAATCTGAAATTGCAAATATGAATGATGCGAATTTCAATAGAGGGTTCAAGAACTCAGTTCCAAAGACTAATCGACACAGTGGAGGAGATCAAGAACAGGGGCCCTGGATCACTGTAAAAGGATTTGTCACCACAGTTACAATGAACGATTCAGTTTCTCGATGGAAAACTAAACTCTAAACAAAACTCAATTGTCTAGCAGCGGTGGCTGTTTTTATAGTCTAAGACTTGACCTAGGGTTGAGGACGGCCAGGGGTTGGGCGCCCACAACTTGGGCTTAAGGCCCAATACGATACATGGCCAAGTTGGCCCAAATAGGTGAAGCAGCACCTTGTCGTGGTCACACAGAATGATCCACGGACCTTCTGAAGCTGGGACCAGATCCAAAACGACGGCGTCGTCGTCCCCTTTCCAACGCATCCAAGAACGCCCCGTTTCGATGTCGTATGAGAGAGTTATGACCGAAACAATGACGACGTGTCTGCTGAATCCGAGGGTGACGTGGCAGCTGAGTTGAGGACGAATTGCAACTTGGGGAAGACCATAGCATCGGTGTGTCCAGTGTGGCGATGTCCTCATCAGGTTTCTTGCGTCTTTTGCAAAGTTCGGGAATTCTTTGTCTATTGCTCTCCACTGGGACCCATCAGCAGGGTGTCTCAACATGTTGTCTACCTTACGGTCTTCTTTGTGCCATCGCAACAACTTTGCATGGTCCCTGTTTCTGAACAGACGTTTCAGGCGTGGTATTATAGGAGCATACCACATAATCTTGGCAGGGATTTTCTTCCTAGGACGTTCTTCGCCCTCAACATCGCCAGGGTCATCTCGCCTGATCTTATACCGCGACGCTTTACATACGGGGCATGCATCTAAATTCTCGTAGTCCTTGTCATGGTATAGGATGCAGTCATTAGGACATGCATGTATCTTCTGAATTTCTGATCCCAAAGGGCAGACGACCTGTTTTGCTTCGTACGTAGTGGCGGGCAATTCATTTGCCCTCGGAAGCATCTTTTTATTTATCTTCAGTAATTGCCCAAATGCCTTGTCAGATATACTATTCCGTGCTTTCCACTGTAGCAACTCCAGTGTTGTACCCAACTTTTTCTGTTCATCTTTGGCGGACGGGTACAGTAATTTCTTGTGATCCTCTAGCATGCGGTCAAACTTAGCCTTCTCCTTGTCACTTTCGCAGTCTCTTTGTGCATCACGAACGACATCACCAAGAGCATCATCATCTTCAGCGAGTGCGTGTTCTGCACCTGCCTCTTCTTCAGCTTCCCCCATTGTAGTATCAGGGAAGTCACAGGATTGAGCAAGAATGTCATCAGGGTCCAATTGTTCTTCTTCTTCGTCTTCTTCCATCATAACACAGCTTTCTCCGTGCTTGGTCCAATAAATATAGTTTGGCATGAAACCCGACCTATACAGGTGTGAGTAAATAATCCTTGAGCTAGCATATTCCCTCGAATTCTTACATTTAGCACATGGACAACGCATGAAACCATCCCGCTTGTTTGCCTCAGCCACACTAAGGAAATAATGCACGCCATCAATGAACTCTTGGGAGCGGCGATCGGTGTTGTACATCCGATGTCGTTTCATCTGCATTACAAGACATACCATATATATATATGAAAATCTTGAACTTATTTAGTTAACTACACAAGTACAACTTGCATGACACCAGTACTCAACCGATTAATTTAAGGAAGACTCATTAGAATGTAGAGAGTCCCAACTAGCACTAAAAAAGTAACACTAAAATGCACTTCAGCAACACAACGACTTCACGACCAATCCCAACTAAAACAGACATATCATTCGTGATGTGTCCAACATCAACGGGCTTCGGCTCGCTCACTACCTCATCTGCCGCCGCTGCCACCTTTGCAAGAGATATTTGCACGTGTTCCTCATACTCTTCCTCCCAGTACCAGCCTTCACGTCCAGTGCCATCCCACTGAAATTAGAACAAAAAAAAGATAGAACTTTAATTACAAAAAATTGGTGCAAACTAACCATAGCCATCAAATATATGCGAAAAAATAACTCACATTGCGATCCGGACACTTGAAGAAGATACGCCCCTTGTTGGGACACTCCTTCACTCGGTACCCCTGCACAATCTTACCACACTCGCCGCACCCAATGAGAGGGAGGTCTGGCCTATGTCGCTTTGGAGCCCGATGAGAGGCCGAGGACCCGGAAACAGTTGCCATCTACTCTCTAAATATATACTCATTTTTGCAAACTACTGTAAATTCATCTTTTTCTAGAAAAAATGAAATTAAAAAACTAAAATTCTATATATTTATAAACCACGAAATATGGTAGGCATACTAAGAATGAAAGGTATATATACTAATTTTAATGAACTAATTAACCTGGCCACACAATTTTGTAGATTGAAGTATTACAAATTTATAATTTTCATAAACAAATTGAAAGAAGTTAATAAAATACCCTAAATTCTCTATTTCTCTAACTAAACCATGAAATGTGGTAGACATACTAGCAATGAAAGGTGTATACTAGTTTTCATTCACTAATTTTAGCTTCCTTCATCAAAATATTCAAACTATCAAGAGATTAGATCTTAAATTGGCCTAGAAATCATAAAATAAAAAACCACATATATATACACCACGAAATGACAAGTGCTCTTACTAAAACATGAAAGGATGAAGCTAATTACCTTTAAAGAAGTCGCCGACGGAGTAAAAGCCTTGAGATGGATCAATGGCCGGAGATGAAAGTAAGAACAAGCAAGAACACAACAAAGAAGAAGCAGAAAAGTGAGCTCTCGGGCTCGGGCTGGGGAGGAAGAAGAGTTGAAATAAGTGGGAGGCACTTTTAGTCCTGATTCCTATAACAGCCCGGGACTAAAGGCCAACCTTTAGTCCCGGTTTGTGCCATGGCCCAGGACAAAACATTTAGTCCCGGGTGGTAACACCAACCGGGACTAAAGGTTAGCCTTTAGTCCCGGTTTGTAACACCACCCGGGACTAAAAGTCTCCCCTGACATGGCCTGGCACCAGAGCCGTTGGGCGGGGGACTTTTAGTCTCGGTTGGTGTTACCAACCTGGACTAAAGTCGTTTTTGGTCCCGGATACAAATTTCGTCGGGACTAATGCCCATTTTAGACATCGATGAAAGGTCTGTTCTCTACTAGTGAGTGAATTGAAAATGCAAGAAGCACAAACATGCACAAAAGTAAAATAAAAAATATGGTATTACAAAGTGAGTTGCGCCATCGAACAAAGTGGTATACATGAAGATCAATGTCAATTAATCCCCCAGAAGGATTATATGGCATTTTTCGACAGGATTGATATGGAAAATAGTGTAAAAGGGACACCATAGTCGTCCTGATGTGCTGTCATCAAGCAAAGGAATAGGTTGATCAAAAGAAGAAGCATAAGCTCTGAGCACTTGCCTGCGGTTTGTCTCTATTCGTTTAGTGTGTGAAGCACTATATATAGACAGAGGAAGTGAATGAGTAGTAATATGGTAGAAACAAAAAGGCACAATGGCCAGCGTGCCATGAGAGGAGGAAGTAGAGGAGTGGAGAGGCTATTTATAGAAGTATAGGATGGAGTTGCATGTTTTGCATGTTGCATGCATGTAATAGTGGAATGAGAAAGAATCAAACTTAAAGCACTAAAAGGGAGTGGAGGAAGTGGAGGAGGAATGGTGAGGATATTTAACCAAGGTCACGCATGTAGCAATGTAAGAAAACAATCCTACGTACATATGCTTGAGTTAGTGACTAAGTGACACATGGGTGGAGGTGGATGCGTGGGCCAGGAGAGAATGATGACGTGAAGGGCTATGGATTGAGAAATTGCTAGTGGGTTTTACTTTATAAGAGTATGGGATGGGGTTGGATTGGAGGGGCCTAAGCCCCTACAGGAATTTATTAAAAATACAGTTGAGGGAACTTCAAGATACCCAAAAAGAAAGAAAAAATACGAGTACAAACAAAGATTTTTAACAGATTCTGGATCCATAGGTACAAGAGAGCTTGATCGAGTGCTTGGCCTTTGCCCTCAGAGAGAGTAACTTCTCTTTTTTTAAGCTGTCTTTCACAGTCTGCAAGCTGGGTTGGATATTGCTGAAAATAATATCGTTTCTTGCATTCCAAATGGCCAAGAACTTTGGGTGGGATTGATTTGTGATATATAGCTTGCACAGCATCTGGGAAAGGAATTTCAATTTCTTCGTCCAGGTTTATATGAATCAAATTCCAGCAATTTTTTTGCGAAAGAGCAGTTGATTCTTTTTTAAAAGGAAAGAAGCAAATCGTTCGTGTATTGTACTAAATGGGAGGGTTTGCGCTGATGAACAAAATGAAATTTCAGGAAGATGGGTGTGCCCAGTGGTGTAGTTAGGATCTAAAGCAAGGGTGGTCCATCTTACACTATGGCACGAACGAACTTGCGCAGTGGGCCTCGGCGTCCGCTTGCGGTGCCACGCCACGGTAAATCCGGGTGGCACCGCAGCTGGCGCCGACGCCCGCTACGGTAAATCCATTTACCGCAGCGGGCAACATAAGGCGCCCGCTGCGGTTAATGGATTTACCGCAGCGGGCAGTTTATGTCGCCTTTTACCGCAGCGGGCCTTTTACGTTGCCCGCCGCGGTAAATCGTTTAACCGCAGCGGGCGCCTCGGTTGCTGGGTGGCCGTTGCCGGCCACCAAACTACTGTAGCGGGCAACCGGGGCACCCGCTGCTGGCCTGGTTTTGGCCATGCTGCAGAAGTTCGTTTGTGGTGTAGTGTTAGATGTAAAATCAAATTATAGAGTGATTTTAGAGCTTATTGACTCTAGTTTAACGTTGAGCCAAATTTTAGGGTGGTCCATGGACCACATGGTCAACTAGCGAGAAGACAACGAGTCAACGAAACTCCAAGAATCGTGCAAAGAGGAGCATCAAGGAGAAAGAGAAATAGACCCGAAAACAATAGCTTCGCTACCTCCTTGATCTCCACAGCAGGCTAAGACTTGGACACTAGATGGTCCGGTTAGTTGAAAATCCACAGATGTGAGGGCAAAATTCCAGTGAATGCAAAAGAAGAAGGACGCCGGACTATCCGATGAAGTAAACAGGAAACACGAGCTGAAACAATTCGAGCACTTCGATCAAACTTAACCAATGAAGTCTGATTGAGATAAGATTTCAAGTGAAGTCTTGCCACATCATGCGCATCCCATCTCAACAACAAACTCTCAAAAAGATCAAGGATTTAAACACTAATTCCAGAAAAAACATGACACACTTGGGAAACAAAGATTTTTTTTGAGGAAAAACAAACGATTCAATGTGCTCACAGGAGCAAGCCCACCAGTATTCAATGGTATTTAGTGAAGACCCAAAATTTTTGACAACAATTTTTCGATCCACCTCCCCACGCTGGGCACCACGCGCCCCCTACCGAGCCACCCGCTCGTGTTGCACAGCACGCACACCCCGCAGGCACGGATTCACAACCTCCACCACATCTCCCGTCGCGGCCGCGCTCCATCCGCCACTGACCGAGGTCCATGCCGCCAATGAGCTTCGCACGGTGACCTCTGCGCCATTTCGTGGCATCGAGCTCCGTGCCGACGTCGAGCTCCGTGACAACGGGCCTCCATTTGCCCAAGCAGCAAATAGATGAGCACATGTTGCAACTGTTTGTTTCATACATTTCAGATGTATGTTTCATATGTTTCATCTAGATGTTGCAAAAATAGATTTAGAGTTGCATATGTTGCAATGGTTATATATATATGTTGCAAGTGTATGTTTCAGCTGTTTCAGACGTACGTTGCAAGTGTTTTATTTGGATGTTGTATATGTTGCAGTGGCTACATATATGTTGCAAGCGCATGTTTCAAATATTTCACCTGTTTCAGATATATGTTGCAGCAAGTGCTTAATGTTGCAAGTGTTTTCATTAGCAGGCGCGGGAAATGGGTGCAGGCGGAGGCGGTTTCCATAGGCGGGCACCGGCGGTCCCCATGTGCATGCGCAGCAGCATGTGTACGTGCAGTAGCACGCGGGGGCGGGCGAGCAGGCACAGCAAGCGGGGCATGCGTAGGGTGGGTAGGCGCAGCAGCATGCACAACAGGTGGGGCATGCGTGGGCGTCCAGACAAGGGCTAGCGTCCGGATGTCCGGGCGCTAGCCATGTCGACAAATCTATACCTCCTATAAAGCAAAGACCCACTAAGGTATTTTTCTGCGTTTTCATTATGCCACATCAGCATAGTGACGTCATCGTCGCCCACTAAGCCTAATTCATTAACAAAGAGTTAGGCACCCACTATTCTATCCCCATACTTTCTTCAGTTTCCCTTAACGCGTGCATGGCACGTATGTACTAGATTAAATTGAAGACCAAACGAACCGACACTTGCCCCTGAAATCATTTTAGAAATTTTTGTTCAGTACTTCTTTACTTCGGAGCTCGGACATAAGTTTCAATGATCTATACCATATATGCCAATGGATATAATCTCCACAATTGTGCTAATACATCTATACTTATACATCTTCTGATTCTCTGCGTTTCTGTTGCGCCACATCAGCATAGTGACGTCATCGTCACCCACTAAACCTCATTCATTAACAAAGAGTTAGGCACCTACTATTCTATCCCCACACTTTTTTCAGTTTCCATCAACGCATGCATGACACGTATGTACTAGATTGAATTGAAGACCAAACGAACAGACACTTGCCCCTAAAATCATTTTAGAAATTTTTGTTCAGTACTACTTTACTTCGGTCAGACATTAGTTTCAATAATCTATACCATATATGCCAATGGATATAATCTCTACAATTGAGCTAATACATCTATACTTATACATCTTTTGATTCTGAGTAATTAACATTCTAACCTATTTATATTCCTACTTCATACCCGCGGCAATGCACGGGGAATCCTCCTAATTTTATATAAATGTGTATACATGTATCTACATTATAGAAAAGAGAAAATAAAACCAACAAACTCTAATTTCAAGTGAAGTGTCTTGGCACATCATGCGCATCCCATCTCAACAGCAAACTCTCAAAAAGAAGGATTTACACTCTAATTTCAGAAAAACGTGAAACACTAGGCAAAGAGACATTTTTTTTTGGAGGAAAACAAACCATACAATGTGCTCACAGGAGTGGGCCCACCAGTATTCATTAGTATTTAGGGCGTGTTTAGATCCAAAATTTTTTGGAAAAAGTTCCTGTAGCACTTTTCGTTGTTATTTGGCAAAAATTATCTAACCATGGACTAACTAGGTTTAAAAGATTTGTCTCGACATTTACAGACAAACTGTGCAATTAGTTATTTTTTATCTACATTTAATGCTCCATGTATGCGTCCAAAGATTCGATGTGACGGCTACTGTGCAAAAATTTTTGGGTGTTTTGGGCATCTAAACAAGCTGCTTCAAAATTCTAAAAATTTTACAAGATTCCCCGTCACATCGAATCTTTGGACATATGCATGAAGCATTAAATATAGGTAAAAAAATAACTAATTACACAGTTTGGTTGTAAATCATGAGACGAATCTTTCGAACCTAATTAGTCTATGATTGGACACTAATTGTCAAATAAAAACGAAAGAGTTACTGTGCTTCCAAAAATTTTACACCCCCATCTAAACACACCCTTAGTTGAAGACCAAAAAATTTTTTTACAACAAATCTATATAGATCTCCAATGCTAGTGAAGATTACTGTTGATCAATAGTGCCCACCCGCATCCAGCCGTCCATCCCTTCGGTTTCCACGCATGCCTCCGTCGGATGCCAGCCACGACGGAGGTTTCTGAAAACACTGGTGCGCTCCTCCCGAGACTGGGTCACGGCCTCACGGCGCCATCATTATCCATCTTGGCCGTGTTTAGTTCCCAAGGGCACCCTAAGTTGGATGAAAAATATTATTGTAGCACTATAGTTTACTGTAACATTTTCTTTTGTATTTGGTAAAAATTATTCAAACTTTGACTAATTAGGTTCAAAATGTTCGTCTCGCAAAGTACAACAAAACTGTGTAATTAGTTTTTAATTTTATCTATATTCAGTACTCCATACATGTGCCAATATTTTGATGTGACGGAGAATCTTCTTTTGCATAGTAAAATTTGGGGAAAAGTTAGGAACTAACAAGGTCCTTCACCCTCTCCCTCCGATACAACAGGGCCTCGTTAAGATGCCAAATTTCAACTTCAAATTTCACTATACAACAAGAAGATTCCCATCACATCAAAATGCCGGCACATACATGGAGTACTAAATGTAGATAAAATTAAAAACTAATTGCACAATTTTGTTGTACTTTGCGAGACGAACATTTTGAGTCTAATTAGTCGAAGTTTTGATAATTTTTACTAAATACAAACGAATTGCTACAGTACGAATTGGGATCTAAGCACGGCCCAGGATGGAATCGAAAGAGCGCCTCCTCCGTGGAGTCCGCCCTCCTCGCCGTCGCCACCTGCCACAGCCTCCGCCTGCTGCGACTGCGACACGACCCCGCCGGAGCATCACCCCACCTGGGCCCTCCGGCCTCCGCGACGTCGCCCCCCAGCAGCGCCGACCTGCCTCCAGCCACCTCACCCTCGAGTCCAGTGGCGGATGCATGTGTAAGCTGTGGGGCCACCTGGCCCCACAGCTTTTGAAGAAATTAGTAGAAATTTACTGTAGCATATATGGTTTGGCCCTACAGCTCTTACTAGCTGGCCCCACAGGTTTTAATTACTGGATCCGCCATTGCTCGAGTCGTGGCTCCGGCAGGCCACCGGTCCATCCCAACGCATCGACCCCAACCAGCTCCGGAGCTCCGACGCGGCTACCCGGCCCCTTCCGATCCGCATCGCCCCCGTCGTCCTCTGTCCGGTTTTTGGCCATGCGCCTCCGCCCCGTACGCATCTGCCGCCCCTCCGGCAGGCCACCGGGCCATCCCCGCACATGCCGGCACAGGGAGGCGCCACCGCGTCCTCCGTCGCCGCCCAGGGAGATGGGGGCCGCAGGTATGCTCTCCTTTTTTTTCTCTTTTTATTTTCTCAATTTTCTCATATGATAGGGCTACTCCCTCTTGCTAATAGTGTCTACCTCTTCCTTCTGCATCATGTGACAGGCAGGCCATGTGAGCCAACCTTCTTCCTTGCTGAGCGCTCTTGATGATAAATACTGATAGATGATTCAAGGTGTTTGACAATTTGCTCAGCAGAGTGTCAAGGGTGGTGCTCAATTTTGCAGTTCTGTCAATGTTCAGGTCATCATCATGTAGTTCGGTTTTGAATTTTCTATTACAGAACATTAAATATTTGTTGTCAAACACATACTTAGTATATTACTGAATGAGTGCCTATTGTGTGCTAAATTTGCAGAATATTTGGGACCTGTGCAACCTTACCATATTGATGGCATGTGCTAATTTGATGTGATGTTGCAGAGAACTATCTTTAGATTTTCCTAATGATACCATGAATTGCATTGGTATGTTTCATTCAATCTCACCCTTCTACTTCTCCAACATGCATTTTATGTTTCCCTGTTTAAAAGACTAATGTGCTCTTTTTTCTTCATGCTTCCATGATTATGCCAGCCTTCGGCTTGCCAGTGTACAGCAGTTCAATCGGCCATTTCCGGGTTCCTTCTATTTCAGGTCAGCGTGCTGTCTACTAGCACATGCCACTGGTCTATGCATGGATGCTGTAGGATATTCTGAGATCAGTATGTGATGTCATGGCTGACTTTGCATAGTGATTTGACATTTAGTGTATGGTGTGTCTTTGACGATCTTCTCTACCATATCTGCTTTAGTACCACCTAGGAAAACTTCAGGATATGGTCTATTTGGGATGTATGCAATATGTTATATTGCTTTGAGAGCTTGCCTTATTGTTTAGTCTATTTGGAACTTATGCACTTGGTTGAAAACTTGAAATGCATTCAGAATTTAGGTCTCTTCTGAAGAAGACACTCAGAAATAAGTAGGTTACAATCAATTTTGCTGGGCTAGATGTTTACATTTTATACAAAAGTTTTGGCTTAGGTTTAGTTCAGATTTCGACAGGCTGGGCAGTACATAATTACATATACCCACTGCACTATTTGTGAATGATCAGCACCAGTGCATTGTGGTCCTATCAAATATATAATACTCTTTTGGTGCAGGATTGGTATTGGACGTGTGCTTCAATCGACACAACCGTGAGCCTGTTCTCTTAGAACAATTACTTTCCAAATTTACTCATGCTGCATGTCAAGGCTCCATCTCTTATCACTTCGAGGAAGGCTAAATTTGCTGCTGCATGTGAACACGCTAAATCCATTGCTACTTCCATTACGCTGCTAAATCCATTTCTATTTATTGATGCTACAGATTTTGGTACGTAACCATGGTAGTATAGATGCCTTTACAGCACTGTTTAAAATTGGTTATCTGACCGTTTTTTGTTGTTTGTTACGTAAATAACAGACACTGATCCACAAATTTGAACTCATATGCAATTGGTGTACTCAAGTTGGCCGCCTCTTCTCGCTACCGTCAGTTGTCTTTGCCATAAATCACCTCTAATTTGTCATTCTCTAATTCAGGTCTTACTGTTTCAGGTTCAGTCCATAGCGCCTCCTCATGCAACAATTAGACAGGGTCTCTGCTATCTCAACATTACGCCTTTTTCTATAACACATGCTGCTAAACGACTCCCTGCTTATAAGGTAACATTTTCCTGCGACTACAGTTGTACCCCTATATGTAAAAACCTTCATTTTGCTGCAATATGTACACCCAGAAACAGCACTAAATGGTGATAGGATATTACATGCTCTATTGCTTCTTTACGTTTTGGAGATGATGTTTAAAAAAAACGAACACACCTTTTGCTCACAGTAAACAGGTTGCATTGCCTGGCAGTAAGCACCAAGACATATTTACTAATTAAATTTCTCTTTCCTCATATTGTTCTTTGGTTTGCAAATGTATATCCTTCGATCTTTTCACTTAAGCTAATACTTTTTACTTTGCCTGCACAGTTCCAGGTCCTCAGTATTGCCTTCTTCCGCGAGCTACACATCTTTCATGATCCTAATCAGTCTGATGGAACACATTCCCATAACAAGTCTTGCTCGCCAGGTGGACAACTTTGCCAAACATTGAAGGTTCTTTCGCCCATGGCAAAATGAGTCTCCATATCCAAATGAAGCAGCCCTGTACTATGGTAACATTATCCGATGAGGGGCTCACATGACAACCATCTATAACTAATGTTACTGATTTTTGGGTTGCATGTATAACAATATGATGTGCAATAATTCTGGCTTGCTGGCCCAAGCACGGGGGTACCTGCTAGTTTTATATAAAAGTGTATACATGTATGTACATTAGAGAAAAGAGAGAGTAAAACCAAAATGAATACCTAAGCCTGGTTTAGATTGCAAATTTTTTCAACTTTGGCTACTGTAGCACTTTCGTTTGTATTTGGCAATTAGTGTCCAATCATGAACTAAATAGGCTTAAAAGATTCGTCTTGTGATTTACAATCAAGCTGTGCAATTAGTTATTTTTTTATCTATATTTAGTGCTTCATGTATGTGTCTAAAATTCAATGCAATAGAGAGAGTGTAAAAATTTGGAATTTGGAGTGTATCTAAATAAGGCCCTATTGAGCATTCAGCACAAAACAAAGCATGTTTAAGGTCCAATAAGGCCTACAGTGGCCAGCGGCCCAAATTCTCTCCTCACAGTGGCTGAGAATGCCGGCTAGGTCATGACACAAAAAAAAGTAAGCCCACGTGTGTGCCAATCAGGCCGCCAGCCCACTCACTGCCTGGGTCGCTTAGGCTCTCCGCTTACTCTAAATTCATCCTCTATACATCCATTCTCTTCTCTATACTTAATTCTTCCGCACCCTCCATTCTCTATATCATCCTCTATCCATTGTGGGATCCACTTGTCACTTTATCTAAATATATCCATATGAGATCTAGTTTTCAAGAATTTATTGAAACGAATTTAATGGTGCAATCGGAATTAATTTGGTTTTTTGGTTTGTAAGTTATAATATTTTTTCATCGTTGAACAAGTGGGGCCCGCGCTGGTACGTGCTCTCTCTCCTGCTCTCTCACGCGCGCGTGGGCAGCAGCGTCGTGGTCACGGGCACATGCTACGTGGAGCCCGCCACAAGTACGTCTGCCACAGGCCGGTGTCTGTGCTATATTTGGTGTGCGGAGGATGCAAGCGTATGGCTTAGCATTCACCGTTGCAGGGTTTTCATCCGGTATTCGTTACTCCAGGAACATTTAGAGGACCTTAGTGCAGACAGCCTTATATATCAATTGCAGGCCCTGTTCATTTGGCTTATAATCCGTCTTATTCATCTTATTTTTTCAGCCGAAACAGTATTTTTCTCTCATAAAAAATCAGCCAACAGTGTTTTTCAGCCGTCTTATAATTCCAGCCGAACAGGGCCAAAACCCTCTCCCCCGCCGCCGATCTTGTTTATTCTCGATTCGATTCGATAGAAAACCCAAAACTCAATTGGAAACAATAGAGATTGGATCGGCGGCTCTTCGACTGCCGCCCACGCACATAGAGGCCTTAGGTCGTCAGAGTTGTGCACATCCAAACACACGAAGGGAAGAAGAAAAAGTGGAAGAAGGGATGGAACTCTTCAGAGCCAGTAAGGGCACACTGCGAAGATTTGATAGTAGGATGTTGACAGTTTGTGCTGAACGTGGGGAAATGATGAAGAGGAACAGTCAAATCCCGACGCCACCACCGATTGAGTTAGTCGATTATCCAGGTGATTTTTTTTTAATTTGCTGCGTGCCTACCTTGCCTTTAATTTGTGTGCTCCTCCGTCCTCCACAGGAATTAAAATTGGAGTAAATTGGAGTTGTTGACTATGTTCGCTGTCTGTGTGTGTGGCACGCATGCAGATTTTTTGGAGAGAGCTTGGGGATGGGATTCCTTACTTCCAGCCAATCTGGTTACTCCTTTGCCGCTATACAAGATATACCTCCGGCAGTATTACATCCGCAATCATCGTAGGGAAGCCAATGCTGCTGCTGCTGCCGATGATCTCGGTCTCGATGGAGATGATCGTGGGAACGGCCTGGCAGCTCTGGCCGACTCGGTACCTTCCTGCCTGCCTGCCACCTTATTCTCCTGTTTAGTTTCTATGTTTCCTAGCTTGATCTTGTGATTAGCTAGTGTATATGCTCACAACATTTACCAAATCATGCATGTTTTCAAGTGTATCACGATGGAGGATCATCTTATATTTCTGTGGAACCGCCGTGCTTAATCCTTCACTACTGATGATGAGATGGAGATCCCACTGGTGAGTGACAACATCACCAAACGCGCTCGGGAAATAATGGCTCAGGTTCCGGAATCTGAATCTCCTGCCGCTGCTATTGCCCTTAAGGTATATATGTTTGCATCCCTATCCCGACCTTTAACATACCAAGCAGCAAACCCTCCTTAATTTGGAATTATATTCATCAATAATGTTTGTAAATTGACTCCCCTTGTTTTGACCCTTGTGCCGATTGCAAACCATGTTTAATCTCAAGTGTATCACCAAAGAGGTTGAGCTGATGTGCCGGTGTATTATTTCTGGGGATTCCGTCGTGTCCTTCACTGTAAGCAATGCTGCCCGGCGGTGTGCCTTGAGCTTTATGACCTGCAAAGATTATGTTCCTGCCGCCACTGCCATGATGGTACATGCCTTGACTCTACCAAAACAATCTGTGACCTAGCCACTTAATCTTCAGTATTAATCCCGTGATGTTTATGAATGTCTTGTTGTTGCTTGCAATATAACTTTTAGGGCATCATGAAAGAGGCTGAGTCGGCGATTGGTTTGCTGAGGGGAGATCAAGAGAAAAACAATGCAAAGATAGCCTGCACCGATCGTTTCCGGCATGGTACCTTGTTAATTATGTTGGAGTTGTGTGATGAATGTTCTGCCGTTGCAGAGCCTACTGTGTATGACCTAGTAACATATTATTCCTGTCATTGCACACATAATTCTCGATTATCATAATATATATATGACAAGTAGTATTCCATACAGATAGCAAACTGAGCGATAGCTCAGTGGTGTGGCTAGATGTGGCTGTGCCCACCGACCTGGGTTCAAATCCTGGTATTACACCCAAAAACAACCCCCTCGCTGACTTGTGGCTATGGTGCGTCGCCGGACCAGGTAAAGGTGCGCTGCGCCGGCCTCGGTAACAGTGTTCACCGGCCCAAGTTTGTCCCTAACAGGCATAGGCTAGGGTCTGGGGAATTTCTTGACCAGGGCCATACAGTCCCTTCTAAATTACAATACCATGGTGGTTCTTCTCGCCACTGGTTGAGTTTTTTTTTTTAGTATTCCATACATATTCTTTTCATCGGTGCAAGGTATAATGATGTATTTTTCTGCTCTACTATCATCAGGGGTGACATTACTGGAGATTTGAATTCCAATGAATCAGATAATAAACTGGCTGATAATGGCAATCATGAGGAAAGGGGCAATGTAAGTGAAAATAAGGTATATTCTACACTGAAATTGGGCGCCTAGCTCAAGTAAGTTGGTATCTATTTGTGGAACTCATTACTAATAAGCATTGTATGATGAATCCGATGAAAAGAACTCCAAGAACGAACTAGCAAGAAATGACATGGATGAAAATCAGGTATAGTCTACACTGAAAATTGGGCAGCTCTAGCTCAAACAAATTGGTGCCTTTGTGTTCTGCTCATGGAGCTCCTTACTGATATGCATTGAATTATGACGAATCAATGTCAAGAACCCCAATGAGAGAAACAGCCTAGGGGAGGACAAGGTGAAGCCAGATACCAAGGTAGAGTCTTTTCAAAGAAAATTTGTTAAGTGATTTATACTTCTGTGGAATTTGTTACTAACATGTATATTAGATTATGAACCATCTGACATAGCAAGGGCTTTTTTTTGAAGGCCGGTACAGAAAAACAAGTTGACCTGGTGGGAAGCAGCAATGAGGGCTATAGTTCCACTTCTAAGAAGGTAGACAATTCAAAAAAAAAATTGCAGCTAGGCTAAATTTGTTAGTCTTTTTATGTTTTTCATGGAATTCCTTGCTAACACAAACTTTTATTTTAGCTGAAAGATCAGAACAGTCCCCTGGTTAGAAAATCTCGTGGGCACAAAAAGGTTTGTCTTTGTGAGCTTGAGCATCCTGGCGTACTCTTTTGCTCTGCCAAATTGAATTCTATTAGCATATTACCATCTTTTAAGTGATCTTGGTCTGATGACAAACATGTGGGCCATCCCTTTAAAATGAAATGCAGAACACTACCCCCCCCCCCAACCCCACCCTCTCTCTCTCTCTCCTGTCATGGTTGCCTTATCCTTCTATACCTGGTTTTTGCATGTCGGTTAAATGTTTTTCTCTTTTTTTGAACAGTGGATTTCAGGATGCTTTAATTTGGTGAAACCAGGAGGGAACGCCAATGGAACAGCAAGCTAATGAATAATGATGCCGATATTTTTGCATTGGTGTACCTCTTATTATGGACAATCTGTGAATAGCTCTCTAGACTATTTTCTCATAGGAGGAAAATGAAACGTGTTGATGCTATGATGATGCTTTGCTTTGCTTGTGTTTAAATTACGTTCATCAGTGGAACATGATTAGTTTTGGCACGTTGAAAACATTATCTAGTTTAGAGAAACTTTGTTAAAATTTCTACCAATTTGTTACTGCAGTCGTGCTACCACTGTTTACGTGTGTTGATGCATAATTGCATCTGCCAAATGACTTCTAAAAATACACAATTAGATTCTCAGCATTCTTCCTGTCCGTTTAGGTCATTTTTTTATCCTCTGATTCATGGCAGGTTGTTTTCTTGTTTATATTCTCACATGATCTCGTATGGCTTCGTTTGTTGTGTTATCCTTGGAATTGCTGAGTGGAGTTAAATATATGTTTATGCAAAAGAATGAATGGCATTTCCCATGTGGAATCATGTGGACATGTGCTGATTCCTGTGTACGGGAATGTTGACTAGCTGGTGGTGCCAAATCTTTGTAGGATATACATATACTCCCTCCGTTCTAAAATAAAAAAAACCTTTTAAAATTTAACCAAATATATACAAAAATATATTAATATTTGTGATGTATAATAATTATCATTAGATTGAGTATGAATTATACTTTCACAATGAACCTACTTGGAGATACATCCATTGATACTATTTCTATATTTTCTAGTTAAATTTTGAAAAGTTTGGCTCCTCGAGAAGTGAGATGTGAGTTTACTTTAGGATTGAGGGAGTACTTGTTTTGACATAAATATTAATTATCTTTGAAAAACTTAGGATATGTTGCATGGAGTTATATAAGTAGTCCTATTACTATGGTTATGTATCTAGGGTAGATGACACTATGGTAAATGTGGTTAGCTAAAATGGAATTTTTCTATAGGTACACTAACTTTTGAACATAGTTCAATAGAAATCGACTAGCTATAGAGAGTAAGTTTATGCCAAAAATAAGGACGACGGTCCTGTACGTTTGCAATAATGTGAGGACGAATATGGTGATAATACATGCCTATCCACTTATGCATTGACTACTCTTCTCACCTTCTTTATCCTCACAGCTAAAACTAGCTTGTTTAAGAAAACTCCTTAAGTTATCCTTCAGTTAGGAAATGCATAGTGAATCACGTTCTGTGCTGTTTCGATAGCTTTGTTGAAGAAGGTACTCTAGAAAATAGAATATGGATTAAAAGATCAAGATCTTGTGACAACAACCTTAATAAAACACTAAAAAACCCTGTTCGCTTATGCTGAAATTTGGCTTATGCTGATGTTTATGCTAAAATATTGTGAGAGGAAAACACTGTTCCATGGTTGAAAAGTAGCTCAAGCGACTAGTTAGCTTGATGGTTAATATGGTTCAAAGCTAGGTTATTCTGGCATTCTAAAGCCTTCGAGTAGAAAAATTTTCTATGAAGGCGACGCGGGGCTATGGGGTGTCAGCACCGTGAAGAGGCGCGGGAACGCCCGCACGCGTCGCAGGCAGGGTGAGGACTGTCACACCTCAGGATGCATGACAAGAGAAGAAGGCGTATTCCAAGGAGAGAAGCGCACTTATCTTATTTACGTTTTCATAATTATGTATGACACGTGGGACCACGTTGTAAGCGGTGGCCTGCGAGCCCCTTTTATCCCCGAACTCTAAGCTGTAAACATCATCGACAATATTATTACGAAATACAGTAAAGAGCCGGAGTGAGATTCCTCCGTCGCTCGGCCGAATCCGGCGATCCCTTGTCGAGCTCACGTCGACGGCATCTCGCCGGCGGCCACGGGTCTGTCAAGTGGTATCAAAGGCGGTCTTTCCTCGGTATCCTCTTCTTCAACACCCGCTCCCCACCCTCACCCATCCAGCCTCCCACCCGTCACCCTCGACAACATCGGCGGCGGATCTGGACCTCCGGCGTCACCACCATCGCTCAGGCGCTCAGCTCTACTCTAGGTACGTACCGACTCCGTGAGCTTCGATCTTCAGTTCGTAATCCCGGTCGGCAGGTATCCTTTGTCCGCGCCCTCAAGGTGTTCGACGTGAGGACCATAAGTCCCTCCTTAGGTTGAACTGGGTCAGCACACGTCGTCGGCCGTCCACCAGCTATAGCCTCAGCCCACCCACCACAAACTCCACCCCAAACCCAATCCACCAAGCAACGACGTCTCTGGATGAACAAACGATTGGGGGACTACACCAGCAACCGTGGTTGGCGGCGAATACCACAGTGAGCAATCTCTCTTAGCTCAATTCTCTACATTTAGCACGCTTGCAACAACAAACAAGGGTTGCGGGGCATTTGTCCTCGTGTAAAATTCCGGAGTTTGGTTGTTCTCTGCGGTGCGGTGGCGAACGGCGTGGACGTGTCCGAGGATTTGGGTTGCAGAACACCTGTTTCTGTGTAAAATCCCTCGATCCCGCCTCACGTCCAGGAGTTGGGTTCACTGGTGCAGCACGACATAGGGGAGGACTAGCTCCAAGCCTGTTGCTCACCAATCTGTCATCACGGCTCCCATCAAACCTTCAAAGCAAACATAAATCTTGCTGGACGAGATGTCTCGCAGCAATGAAGATGACAAAACTCGCTGGGATTCAGTAATGGAAAACTTTGATTTGCTGTATGCTCGCTTGAACGATATTGGCCTCATCCAACAAGATCTCAAAACTCAGCTTCAGGACAACAGCCGCCGTGTGGAACATGTGGCTTCAAACCAGAATCTTATTGCCGAGCAGGTGAAAGCCAATGGTCATGCAGTCGCTCAGCTGACACTTCGGCGCTTTGAAGAAGAAGCCATCTCTGATAGTGGCAGCTCAGGGTCTGTTGTCTTTGAAGAAGACGCACCTTTTACCAATATGTTTGCTGCTGACAAAGGCAAGACCACATTCAAGCCCAGTACTTCCCGAGCAAAAGGGCCCAAGTTTGATGATTACAGAAAACCACCTCGAGGTGCAACCACAGCTAACGACCCTCAGGCAGCATATTCCCAGAAGCAAGAGAGACTACCTCACCACACATTACCCAAGATGCAATTTCCATCCTTTTCTGGTGACAACCCCAAAGTTTGGATAACCAAATGTCACAATTATTTCAACATGTACTCCATTCCTGAGGAGCTGTGGATCCAAGCGGCAACAATGCATCTGCAAGAAGAAGCTGCAATGTGGTGGGAAGCATACAAGATCAACAACACTGATGTCACCTGGTCCATCTTCATTCAGGACGTTCAGTCCAAGTTTGGCGGTGACGACTACAGGACTGCTTTGGCTGACTTAATTGCTTTAAAGCAAACAGGACCTGTAGAAGCTTATACAGCTCAATTCCTCAAACTGCAGTACACCATTACAATGCACAGTGCTAAGCATGATGAGTTATACTTCGCTACTCAATATGTCGCTGGTCTCAAGGATGAGATAAAAGCCATAGTAGAACCTCAAATCCCGCTTACGGTTGATCGAGCAGCATTGATTGCGAAGATTCAACAGAAAGTGGTTGACAGAAACAAGCAAAAATACCACCGACACAATCAGGCCTTCAAACAACAACAGAACAAGCCCGAGGTGAAACAACCCAACCCAGTTGGAAGTCTTTGGAGGGATCGGCAGCTCCGTGACTATCGCAAGGCTAACAACTTGTGCTTTCATTGTGGAGAAAAGTTTGAGCCCGGTCATCTGGAAGTTTGTGCTAAAAAGAACAAACCACAGCTAAATGCGTTAGTGGTCAATGACCTTGATCGGGAGATCAGTGAAGATTCTTTAAATGAGATGGCCATTGAAGATCTGATTGCTGAAGATTTCTGTCAGTTATCTCTAAATGCTATAGCGGGTACTGCATCCACGGATTGTATTCAGCTGAAATCCACTGTGAAGAACAAAACTATGTTGATCTTAGTCGATACTGGCAGCTCTCACAGTTTTGTAAGTTCTCAGTTCGTGCAGCTAACCAAGCTTCCCACTTCTCAAGCTCCCAAGCAGAAAGTCAAGCTAGCAAATGGTCAATGGATGGAAACGAACACAATCGTCAAGGGGTTGCACTGGTACATACAAGGACATTCTTTCTCCACTGATATGATTGTGTTAGATATGCTACCTTATGATGCCATCTTAGGATTTGATTGGCTGCAAGCAAATAGTCCTATGACCTGTGATTGGCGAGGTAAAACAATTCAATTCAATCACAAGGGCAAACAAATAGTTCTGCAGGGGCTTACGCAAACCGACCAACCAGTCCAAAACATTACAGCTAAGCAGGTGTACAAGTCCACCAAAGGAAATGACATTTGGGCTTTTGTCATTCTCAACTCAATATCCTCTGATCCTACACCTCCAGTCAATCAACAGCTGCAATCCGATGACTTACAGTTGCTTCTGACTCAATACGCTGATGTGTTCAATGATCCCATGCAGTTACCACCAGCCCGGTGTTACGATCATGCTATTCCTCTGTACCCTGATGCTGTGCCAGTTAACTCTAGACCCTATCATTATTCACCACAGCATAAGACCGAGATTGAAAAACAAGTCAAGGACCTCTTGAGCCATGGCCTGATCTGTCACAATCACAGCCCATTTGCTTCTCCTGTATTGCTTGTCAAGAAGAAAGATGGTGGATGGAGATTTTGCATAGATTACAGAAAGCTCAACAATATGACCATCAAAAACAAGTTTCCAATGCCTATCATTGATGAAATCTTAGATGAGCTACATGGGGCCAAATATTTCAGTAAGTTGGACATGAGATCTGGTTACCATCAAGTGAGGATGTTACCAGAGGATGAATTCAAGACAGCATTTAAGACTCACCATGGCCACTATCAATTCAAAGTGATGCCATTTGGGTTGACCAATGCCCCAGCTACTTTCCAATGCATCATGAATGATGTGCTTTCTCCATTCCTCCGCCAGTTTGTATTGGTCTTCTTAGATGATATTCTAATCTACAGTCAGTCCCTTCAAGACCATATCTCTCACTTACAACAAGTACTTGAAGTCCTCAGAAGAAATCAGTTGTACTTGAAACTTTCCAAATGCACTTTTGCTTAGCACAGCTTAGAGTATCTTGGTCACATTATTTCTGACAAGGGTGTAGCTACAGACAAATCTAAAATACAAGCTATGCTCCAATGGCCTGTACCTACAACAGTGACCGAATTGAGAGGGTTTCTAGGACTGACTGGATACTACAGGAAATTTGTTAAACATTATGGGATCATGGCAAAGCCTCTAACTCAGTTACTGAAACTTAAACAGTTTGCATGGACAGACCAAGCCCAACAAGCATTTGACCAGCTCAAGACAGCCATGACCACCACCCCGGTGCTAGCTATGCCAAATTTCAAAGCTCCCTTCACAGTAGAAACTGATGCTTGCTTGGATGGTATTGGAGCAGTACTCATGCAAGGTGGTCAACCGATTGCCTACCTCAGCAAAGCTTTGGGGCACAAGCACATGCATTTATCCATCTATGAAAAAGAATTTTTAGCACTCATCATGGCCGTGGAAAAGTGGAGGCCATACCTGCAGCGACAGGAGTTCATCATTCAAACTGACCACAAGTCCCTTGAATATCTTAAAGAGCAGAATCTCCATTCGGACATGCAAAGGAAAGCTATGACACGCATGATGGGTCTTCAGTTCAAAATAATATATAAACAAGGCAAAGAAAACTTGGCTGCTGATGCCCTGTCCCGAGTAGCCCATCTGATGTCCCTTCAAGCAGTCTCTGTTGTGCAACCACAGTGGATGCAAGAGGTACTTAATTCTTATGCAACCGATTCACATGCTCAACAGTTGTTGTCCCAATTAGCACTCAACAGTCCAGATGCAAAAGGTTACAGCTTGGATCAGGGGATCATCAGACACAACGATCTCATTTGGATTGGCCATAATACAACACTTCAGACCAAGCTCATATCAACATTTCACTCCAGCGCTATTGGCGGCCATTCTGGGGTCAATGCCACTTATCACAAGCTGAAGGCTCACTTTTCCTGGAAAGGCATGAAAACTGATGTGGAGAGCTTCATCAAGCAGTGTACTATTTGTCAACATAACAAGCACTCTACCAACCACCCAGCTGGCCTACTACAGCCCCTCCCAATCCCAGAAGCTGTGTGGCAGGATCTCTCTATGGATTTCATTGAAGCACTACCTAAATCTGATGGCTACTCTGTCATACTTGTAGTGGTGGACAGGTTAATAAAATATGCACATTTCATTCCTGTTAAACACCCCTACACGGCTCAGTCCATTGCACAACTGTTCTTAGACAACATAGTCAAACTTCATGGTTTACCAAAGAGTATCGTCAGTGACAGAGATACCATATTTGTCAGTACCTTCTGGAAAGAGTAATTCAAATTATACAAAGTCAGTTTAGCTTTAAGCACTGCATACCATCCTCAGTCTGATGGACAGACCGAAAGAGTCAACCAATGCCTGGAAATGTACTTGAGATGTTCAGTACAAGATGCACCCAGAACTTGGAAGACATGGCTACCATTGGCTGAATTGTGGTACAATGCTTCATTCCACAGTTCCATTGGCTGTTCCCCATTCAAAGCCTTGTATGGCATTGAGCCCAATGTAGTTGTCCAGACTGCAATACCAACTACTACACAGGTCACTGTTGCAGAGGTCATTGAACATAGGGAGCTCCACCTACAACTGCTGAAACAAAGACTTGAGCAATCTCAAAACAGGATGAAATACTTTGCTGATAAGAACAGAACAGACCAACACTTCACTGTAGGTGATCAGGTACTTCTGAAATTACAACCATACACACAGTCTTCTGTGGCAAATCGTCCATTTCCAAAATTAGCAAACAAGTTCTTTGGTCCTTATACAATTTTGGAGAAAGTGGGTACTGTTGCATATCGCCTACAGCTTCCACCGGACAGTTCTATTCATCCGGTGTTTCATGTCTCACAATTGAAACCTTTCCATCCAAGCTATACACCTGTGTTTTCCACACTGCCAATGCTGACAGACATCCAAGCGGCAGCAGCTCAACCCAAACAGATACTGGATAGGCGTCTGGTAAAGAAAGGTAACAATGCTGTCACCCAGTTGCTGGTCTCTTGGACAGGGCTACCGTCTTCTTCAGTCACCTGGGAGGATTACCACATCATCAAGCGCCGATTCCCAGACGCACCTGCTTGGGGACAAGCAGAATCCTCGGCGGGGGGAGTTGTCACACCTCAGGATGCATGACAAGAGAAGAAGGCGTATTCCAAGGAGAGAAGCGCACTTATCTTATTTACGTTTTCATAATTATGTATGACACGTGGGACCACGTTGTAAGCGGTGGCCTGCGAGCCCCTTTTATCCCCGAACTCTAAGCTGTAAACATCATCGACAATATTATTACGAAATACAGTAAAGAGCCGGAGTGAGATTCCTCCGTCGCTCTGCCGAATCCGGCGATCCCTTGTCGAGCTCACGTCGACGGCATCTCGCCGGCGGCCACGGGTCTGTCAAGGACGTATTGCGATCTTGGGCTGGCAGGATGTGCGGGCCGCGGCAGGCCACGAAGGATGAGAGCGCATCTGGGCCTGCCTGGCTAGCAGCAGGGTTTTTTTTATCGACCGGTCACCCCAAACCGCCGGCCTCCGGTTCCGGTTTACCGGTAACTGGTCGGTAACCGGTCGAATTTGAATTTGAATTCAAACGCGCCTTCGGTTCGGTTTGTCACCGGTTTACCGGGCGGTTTGGAGCGGTAACCGCACAGTTTGAGTTTGGAATTTTCTTTTTTCTTTTTTTCAAACTTCTATACGTATAAATAAATACTAAACGAACTCGAATTTGAAAAAATTTTACACCATTGGCTTCTATAAATCATGAACTATTTTTAGGAATTTTTTCAGCATTTTTTTTTCAAATTTTAAATTTGAATTTGGAGGCCTTAACGGGCCGGGACCGGGATTTTTTTCTTTTTTTCAAACTTCTATACGTATAAATAAATACTAAACGAACTCGATTTTGAAAAAATTTTACACCATTGGCTTCTATAAATCATAAACTATTTTTAGAAATTTTTTCAGCATTTTTTTTTCAAATTTTAAATTTGAATTTGGGGAATACCTAACCGGACCGGACCGGAACCGGTCCGGCCCGGTTAGGCCGGTAACCGCGGTAAACCGCGGTTTACCGAGCGGTTTTTTTAACCCTGGTTAGTAGGCCAGCAGGACGAAAGGGAGAGGTAGGCGAGATCTAAAAGTCACGCTATTATTTTGTTTAGATCTAAAAGTTTTAGAAAATCAAACTTTATGTTGAAGTCTCTAAAAATTTTCAGTGAAACTTTGCTCGAATTTTGGGACTAGCCGAAAAATGCTTGGTTGAGGACGTACGTTCCGTCCGGACGGACCCTGACCCGCGTGGCGTGATAATAACCAAGAAAAAAAGAGACACGCGCAAATGCGGTCAGACAGGACCGCACCTATACTTTCCGTGGGTCAGCACTTGGGAGGCATGTGACCACTCGTTCGATGTGGGTTGCATGCGGCGCATGGAGCCCGTGCATGCGCGGTGTGACCAGAGAGTGCGTGGTGACCAGAGAGAGATGACCAGCCCTGGGAGTTTGTGAGAGGAGCACGTGCCTGCATCTATATGCGCCATTTGCTACTCCCGTGACTCGTGATTGTGGGCATCGAGCTCCGCGCCGGCATATGTGTTTCAGGTGTATGTTTCGTATGTTTTATTTTAGATGTCGCACACGTTTTATCTAAATGTTGCTTATGTCGTAATGGCTATACTCCAAATGTTTCAGTTGTTTCATCTAGGCGTGGCATGTTTTCATCTAGATGTTGCATATGTTGCAGTGGCTATACAAGTTTGTTGCAAGTGTATATTCTAAATGTTTCACCTGTTTCAGACGTATGTTGCAAGTGTTTTATCTAGATGTTGCATATGTTGCAACAGTTATACACATATGTTGCAAACATATGTTTCAATTGTTTCATCTTATTTCAATATGTTGCAACATGTGCTGCTCCCTACGCGCTCTGACTTGCAGGCAAGCACGCGCTGCACCAGACGTCCCTACACCACTAGGCGTGGTCCCCCATGATGTAGCATGCAGCTGGCTCAACATATGTGTATGCGCGTTGTGCCCCCTCCCTCTCTCACTCTCGCATTGGGGCACGCGCGTTGTGCTCTCTCGCATTGGGTACACGCGCTATGAGCCCTCTCTCCAGCATGCAGCTAAGGTCTCTCTCGCATTAGGACACGTACGTTGTGGTCTCAATCTCACATTGGGGTACGCGATGTGTTCCCTCTCTCTCGCGCGCATGCAGCTATGCTCTCTCTCGCATTGGAGGTACGCACGCTGTATTCCCCCTCTCTCTCGCATATAGCTGGGCGGACAGGAGGATGTGTGGGGCGCAGCCACAATAGGAGGAGGCGTGGGGCGCAGCAGCAACAGGAGGAGACGCGTGTTCCAAAAAAAGCAAGAAGAGGCGCGGGACACATCAGGCGCAGCAGCATGCGCCAACGTCCGGACATATGGATCCATCTAGACGTCCGGGCGCTAGCATAGCCAAAAAAAATTATGATACTGAAATTAAAATCCCAGGTCAGTACTCATCAATAGCACTGCTTTTATCAAATAGAGCGCTATTTGTCGCTTTCCGATTGCAACATGTCGCTGACCGCTGCAGGAACGGCTGAACAAGATTAGCCAAGAAGGTGAACTGCTGAACCATGCAACACGATCTAGTTTCGGCAAGATGGTGACCTAACTCTGGAAGAAATATATATGGACACGACGTGATCCACCTCGATGGCTCGTCGTCTCACCAAACGAGCATCTTGAGACGGCTCGGAAGGCCAACAACCAATGTCAGGTGATGGCACGTCGTCGATGACCGTTGTCAAAGGACGAACTACTCCCATGTTTTCCAGGGCGTCCAGCCGTCCAACAACTATAAATTGGCAACCATCTCCCGTCTCTGCATGCGTCGCAAATTTCACAAGACAGTCGAAGCTCTGCACGCCTGCACCAGCAAACGGCTGCGCACCAGTAGCTCTTGAGCCACCAATGGCATCCACCCCGAGCCTCCCTGCAGTGGCCCTCGTCGTGGCGCTCATGCTAGTCCTAGGCAGCGGCGCCACTTGCCACGCGGCTCGCCTGCTCGCCGACGCCACGGCGCCTGCCTCGGCACCGGCTGCCGGGCCGGTCATCCCCGCCCTGCCGAAGCCGACGGTGCCGGCTGTCCCCGCCGTGCCCGCGGTCACCTTGCCACCGATGCCAGCCGTTCCTGCGGTCACCGTGCCGCAGATGCCGGCGGTGCCCGTGCCTTCCGTCCCCGCAGTGACCGTGCCAACGGTGCCTGCTGTGCCTGCCATGCCGAACGCCGCCGTGCTGCCGCCCGTTCCCGCCGCTGTCGTGCCTGCAGTGCCCAAGGTGACTTTGCCACCAATGCCTGCGGTGCCTTCCGTCCCCGGGGTGACCGTGCCAACGGTGCCTGCTGTGCCTGCCATGCCGAACGCCGCCGCACTGCCACCCGTTCCCGCCGCCGTCGTGCCTAAGTTGACGCTGCCGCCGATGCCGTCGGTTACTTCCATCCCCAAGGTGACGCTGCCGCCGATTCCCTCCTCCATCCCTGGCGTGCCAACAATGTCATCCCTCGCGCCACCTCCAAAGGCCTAAGAGAGCTACTGTCCTGCACCGAAGCCTCTCTGCTTCTGCTGATGTGTGCTCTGCTCCGCTGTGCACACAGCTGCTGTGTTACGTTGTGCACACCTTTTTCCCCTTATGATGATTCTCCATATTTTTGTGTAAAGTTTTCCATACTTTATTTGGTCAATTTTGTATGTATGTTTTCACTTATATATATGTATGATCTTAATTTCAAATATAAATGGAGTAGGAGTTTTGATTGATAAGAGCCTCAAGGATGGGGTGGTGGAGGTGAGAAGGCAAGGGGATAGGATCATATTAGTCAAACTTGTTGTTAGTGATATGGTCGTAAACGTAATTAGTGCACATGCCCCCCAAGTAGGCCATGAAGAGAGTGCTAAGAGGCAATTCTGGGAAGACTTAGATGGCTTGGTTAGAGCGATACTGTCACACCTGGTTCTCTAAAGAACAAAACCAGGCTAATCATATGTGTGCCCAGGAAGTCCACACATATGTCAGAATGAAAAAGTATCAGAAACAATGTCATTATATAACGTATACATAACTATATTAACACTTACATCAGAGTATCGCGGAACGGTGACTAAACTTCAGGCTCCATTCTTCTCAGGGACGGCTGACTGGGGGTAACATATGCCTAGCACTTCTACTAGTCTTCTGGAAACTCCACTACACATTTGTCCTTCTTCCGAGTAGCGTCTTACTACACACTAGAGTGTTGGGGAAATAGCAAGAGTGAGTCCATGTCGAACTCAACAAGTATAACACAGGGTTCATGAGGCTCAAAAAGGCTAGACACTGTTTGACTGCGTTTAGCTTTTAATCATCATATAATTAGCAATTGAGTAGCATCAAGGTAATCCAATCCCATTAATGAATCAATGATCAATTGTAATAAGGATAATGAATAGCATTAACATGAGCATAATAATAATCAACAGTAAATAAAACATGATATAACAATGGTGATCATCTATCTGTAGATGTTCCAAGGCCGCCCGTATCCGTGGGCACGGCTAGTATACCAGTTTTTAACTCTGCGCAGAGGTGTACACTTTCACTGTGAGTCATGATTTCCAAATGCATGGGTTTGCAAGGCCCAAAACATCAGAGACCATATAAAGCCATTCAAAAGTTCGTCTAACAAGTTAGGGCCATTAGATTCACTCGGCAGGCAGATGTAGAACCCCCCTTCCCTGTGGCACAACAACCGCAGCCTATACACACTAGGCCAGGGGCTCGCACTACACCCAACGTGTCAAGCCATTCTTACGCCATTTAAGGTAACCACTAACAAGCTAGAAAAGGTCTCTTGAACAACTAAAGCCAGAGCCATATAGCCCTCACAGCTGTACTGTATGTCCCGGATGATCACGTACAGATAAGTTCTTATGGAGAGAAACCAGAGCAACAATATAACCCCTTGCTCTAGCCCCCTTTTCAACAGTAATAAAATCATCTTAATTGGTTGATTGCATAATCCATTAGTCAAATTACAAGATCATTGTTCATAATTAAGCACTAGCAATAGCTACCCAAATGCATAACCCATAGGTGACAAGGAAACAAGATATCAATATCTAAGTTATAATCTCTAAGGTTGTCAAGGTAGACACATGCATATGATATTGATTATAGTGAATAGGTAACAATGATGGTCCCATGTTATACTTGCCTTGATCAAGTTCTCCGATAGATACTGCTAGTCCGGCTCAAAATAATACTCCTAATCGTCGTAGTACTGCTCACCGTCTAAATTCGATCACCAAGCATCAACGTACAAACATTCCGAGCAAACATACACGAAGCAAACAAAAGATACAATTAGAACAGTACACCAACAGTAGAAAAACATTTAGGAAAGCTTACAAATTTATTCTACACGTTACTACGATCACACAGACGTAAAGATCACAAAAATCGAACTTAAAACGTGAAAGTTATGAATTTTCTAAGATTTCCTATAGATAAATAATTACTTTAATATAAACTCGAAAATTAAATTTTCCAAACCTACTGTACAACTACACTAACATGTAGAGCTTGCAAATATGAACCTAACGCAACTTGAACGGGCCAAATCGAAGTTAAAACATGGAAGATATGGCCTAAACAAAATTGTATGTGTATACGTATTTCTATTGTATTTCGGGATTTGTTTTACTAAAGAAAAACGGCCATAATACCTGCATGACGTGATGATGAGGTCATCAAACTAGCAAGTAATTGGAGCAGTGACAAATATATTTGAATACCCAGCTGATTCTGAATCAGTTTTCTCGCTGCATCTAGGCTGCAAACGAACTGCAGCATCAATTGTTGGAGATACAGGATCTTCAAAGAACTCTTTCGCAGAAACTGTAATTATGCAGTCATCATCAGGGTCTGAATTGGAGCTAGCCACTTTGATTAAAGCTCCAGATTCCTGCCTGATCTGTTTGATAATTCCACCACCCTTCCCAATTACACCCCCCACATTTGCAGCAGCACAAAGTAAACGCAAGCTAAACTCCTTTGCAGAGCTCTCATCCCTTCGTGGTTGGTATAAAGAGGACCAATCTCCTGCCGCATCACCTTTGTAGCCTCCATAAGGAGGAATTACTGGAGTGATCCCTACAACAGGTGCAGTAGAGGAACCACCAAGGTGGGTGCTCCCTGGATAAGGTTGGGTCAAGCTGGATGCAAGAAGATGCTGTGACTTGGATGGGTTGTCATGGAGGCGAGATGACACTGCTGTTGGCCAGGGGCGGAGCCAGCCCTGTTCATTGCTCTCACATGACAGCAATGATTTCCTGAGATTTTCATTGCAAATTGATGCTCATACGTGAACTTAAGCCATGGCGTAGTACTTATGACATCAGTGGAATTTTGGCTGGATCCACTACTGCTGTTGGCGGTGGTGCTGCCTTTGGCTTAACCTTTTGGGTCTTGTGCTTCTTCTCTGCATTTTCCTCTGCTACTGTCCTGTCACAAGTCTTGACGATCCTGTCCTTGTCATAGCGTGCGCGGCATACTGTTTCCTCCTCCTCAGCCATGTCTATGATGTGGTGCCAGCACCAAACACAAATATCGTAGCCGCATTTGCATGGCTTGAGCTGCTGGTCAGTGATGTCCATCTCCTCGGCAAAGAGCGGCAGGTGCGGTCGCCATCGTCGCTCATGGTCGTCATTGGAGGGCGGGTCGGGGGTCTCCGATTGCGCGATTTGCGGGAGCGGCAGGGAACCCTAGAGAGAGAGGAAGGAGTGGGCGGTTGAGATAGCGACGGCAGCGGCAATAGCGGCGGCGGCGACAACAACGGCAGCGGCGACAACAGCGGCGGCGGCGGCAACAGCGGCGGCGGCGACAACAGCGGCGGCGGGCGGCGACAGCGGCGGCGGCGGCAATAGCGGCGGCAGCGGCAATAGCGGCGGAAAACAGGGCTAGCAGGCAGGCTGGACATATATATAGGGAGGAAGACTCTCCACCTACACGTCAACTAGCGATATGGTGCTAATTGACGTTGCACCCTCCATCTTTACTAATAGGCCTAATTAATTATTAAAGCCTATTAGTAAATAAATGAATGGACATTTAGGATTATTGCACACAAGCTTTGGTGGAAAATGAGATATTTATTATTTTCGGAATTAATTAATTTCGTGGATAAAATAATTCTAGAAAAGTCCAGAATTATTATTTAAGCCGCGAAAAATACTCCGAAAGCTCCGAAAATTCGAGGGAATTTTCTAGAGACATTATGGAACATGAGGAACCCAAATAAAGTATTTGGAGCTTATGAAAAGATGGATGAAGAGATCAAGGAAAAAGATTAAGCTCACGGAAATTGGAATTTTGGATCTAGAAAATACCAAAAATTTTCCGATGAGAAGTAAACGTCGTCCTACGGTATTTTGAAAATAATAGCACTCACCAACACCAAAGACAAGCATCACACAGACACCACATTAATAATTTAATATGAAAAAGTTTAAAACCACAATTTTCTATATTTAAATTAACAACAACTTAACTTATCTAATAAATTTATTCGAATATTGAAATCATTTATTTTATTTAGCGTTTTTCCCGCACAACCCAAAATAGAAAATTTTGGTTGTGACAGGTACCTAGTAGCGAGAAGCTCTTCATAGGAGGGGACCTTAATGGCCATGTAGGTTTAACTAGTGCAGGTTTTGAGGTGGCTCATGGAGGTTTCGGTTATGGTAGTAGGAACCAAGAGGGAGAGGATGTCCTAGACTTTGCTATGGCTTTTGATTTGATGATAGCCAAGGCTGACTTCCACTTTCTGGTACGAGCTCGTAGGGTTAAACAAGCCAAGATTGCAAGAACAAAGTGGTGGAAATTAGAAGGGGAGGCATCAAAGGTCTTCAAGGAAAGAGTTATTGAAGAGGGCCCTTAAAAGGACGAAGGTGATGCAAACAATATGTGGGAGAAGATGGCAACATGCATTCGGAAGGTTGCAGCAAAGGTACTTGGAGTGACCAAAGGAAGTGGACGTGACTTGAAAGACGCTTAGTGGTGGAATAAAGATGTGCAAAAGGCTATCAAGGAAAAGAAGGAATGCTACAAGCACTTGTATTAGGACCGGTGTCCAGACAACATAGAGAAGTACAAGGTGGCAAAGAAGACAGCAAAACGAGCGGTGGGAGAGGCGAAGGGGCGGGCTTACGAGGGTCTTTACCTACGTCTCAATACGAAGGAAGGAGAGAAGGACATCTATAGGATGGCTAAGGCTCGTGATAGAAAGACAAGGGACCTCAACCAAGTCAAGTGTATTAAGGATGAGAGGGAGCAGCTCTTGGTGAAGGAGAATGAGATCAGACATAGATGACAAGAGTATTTGGATAAGTTGTTTAATGGGGAGAATAAAAACTCCACCGTTCGGTTGGACGACTTGTTTGATGACACCAATAGGCGCTTTGTGCGTAGGATCCAAGTGCAGGAGGTTCGAGAAGCTCTAAAAAAGATGAAAGTGGGTAAAGCGATGGTCCCGAATGATATTCCGATCAAGGTGTGGAGGTGTCCTGGGGATTTAGCTATAGTATGGCTAACGAAGATGTTCAACAATATCTATTGATCGAACAAGATGCCTAAGGAGTGGAGAAGAAATATATATTGGTACCAATCTACGAGAACAAGGGAGACATCCAAAGTTGCACTAATTATAGGGGAATTAAGTTGATGAGCGACACGATGAAGCTGTGGGAGAGAGTTATCGAGCATTGACTGTGAGGAACGACACGGGTATCTACAAACCAATTTGGTTTCATGCCCGGAAGGTCAACCATAGAAGAAATTTTCTTAATAAGACAAGTTATGGAGCGGTTCAGGGAGTAGAAGGACCTACACATGGTTTTCATCGACTTGGAGAAGGCTTATGAGAAGATACCAAGGAATGTTATGTGGTGGACGTTGGACAAACACAAAGTCCCAACAAAGTATGTTACCCTCATCAAGGACATGTATAACAATGCCATGACTAGTGTATGAACAAATGATGACGACAC
Organism: Saccharum spontaneum; assembly: GCA_022457205.1. NCBI lineage: Eukaryota > Viridiplantae > Streptophyta > Magnoliopsida > Poales > Poaceae > Saccharum > Saccharum spontaneum. The sequence continues at coordinate 6,672,685 of CM039586.1, read as the reverse complement.
AGATTACTTCCTGATTAAAATAGGACTTCATCAAGGGTTAGCCTTGAACCCGTATCTCTTTGCATTGGTAATGGATGAATTGACTAGGGGCATTCAAGGGGATATCCCTTGGTGTATGCTGTTTACAGATGATGTAGTGCTAGTTGATGAAAGCCAGGTAGGAGTAAATAGAAAACTGGAGTTGTAGTGGCAGACCCTTGAGTCCAAAGGTTTTAGAGTAAGTCGAACTAAAACAGAATACAAAAGATGCGACTTTGGCAACGCTACACATGAGGAGGGAGACGTGAGTTTAGAAGGTCAAGTGGTGCCTAGGTGTCGACAAGATGTGGTTGGCAGTCTACCGAGGGGTATGCCCACGGTAATAGATTAATCGGTGGAGGTGCGCGAGACAACAAACTAGATGGTTACGCAAGACGAACACGAGGATTTATCCAGGTTCGGGCCGCAAATAGCAGCATAACACCCTACGTCCTATGTCTCTGTGGATTGTGTTGATTGTGTATGAGATCTGGTGCTATGTCTAGGGGACCCCTACCTCTCCTTATATACTCTGGAGGGACAGGGTTATATGGAAAATATCCGATGTGGTACAATATCTAATACATCATAGCGGCGCACGCCGAGCTGAGCCGTGCGCCATACGCCTCGATCTTATGGGCGGGGCTATCTCTGATGGTACGGCCCATGTGCAGCCTGTGGGTATATGGGGTTATACCCCCCATAACTAGTCCCCGAGCGCCTTGTATCCGATGAGCAACGCCATCTTGAGCTTGTCCGGGCTGTCCAACGTGCGTCCGAGCTGTTGAACACGAAGTCTGAGCTGTTGAAGCAGATGTTCGAGCAGTTCAACAGATCACTGAATCCAGACTTGCTCGAGGCTGAGGTTTGCCAGAAGGATGCAAGGGGCTCAAGATAAAATTTGAAAAATCTTGATCGGTGCAGTTTATACACTGAAGTGACAACTGCGATGGCGCCGACAATGTAGTTATCAGAAAAGAACCGGTACATGCACCATAAGGTGCAGTGTATACACTGTAATCCCCGAGCCTGCTGGAAGACGAAGAATGAATCTTGTAGCAGGGTCAAAGGAAAGAAGCCTGAAATGTACTTATCAACGTCCCGATGTGCTGCTCAAGATCAGCACCCTGATCCGAACAGCGTGAAGCAACCTGATAGCACACCAGCTTAACCGGAGTGAAGTGAAGATGTAGCAAAACCGACCACTAAGGGAGTCCCCAGCTCAGCAGGCGACTCTTGCACAGAGAAGACGAATGCCAAGGAGTCCCCAGCTCAGCTAGCGACAGTTGCATGAAGAATTCGAACATCGTGAAGTCCCCAGCACAGCTGGCGAGCATCCAATGTAGCTGACGATGAAGTCTAGGCGACGAATAGCTAGAATAACTGGTCGGCGAGCACCGAGCAGTCCAACCAACTGGTCGGCGGCAGAGTGAACGCTGAGTAGGAGTGAGCCCCGAATGCTCCGACCAATTGGTTGATGGTGAAGTCCGTCTGCGAGGTGGTGCGACAACCCGGACGATGATGTTCTTGTCCTTCCCGAGTAATCTAGTCCCCGAGCGTAAGCTAGGCAACCAAACCTTACTCTTGAAAAATAAACATGGAGAATAGGTAGTACATGATGCACAAATAAAGTATAAGAGCTCATGTTATTTTTTAATGTTTATACTCAGTATAAACATGCTCCGACCAGTTGGTATAAACACTCAGTGTTTATTTGGTTATGCATTATACTCAGTATAATTCGTTACGCGAAAAACTCAGTTTTTAGTCATTAGGTCGTTTAGATCAGCCCGAGTAATTAGTCGGTCCTAGAGATTTGTCAGCTCTGGTCTAACCAGCGACCCCGGAGCGTGAGGCACGGAGCCCAGGCATGCGTGAGAGTACTGGCCTCGCCAAAGAGCTACTGCCGACCACCCGGAACATAGAGAGCGGATCTTATGCATGTATGGGGAGGAGTCGGAGACAGCGCCAGCTCTGAAAAACTTAAGTATGAGACATAACCGGTCGGTTAACCGTTGTAAAACATATACATCTTTAAAATTGTATGTATGAAAAAAATTTGACGCGGAGCACACCATCAGGGTGGTCGGCGCAGATATGTATATGGCGATCGGAAGAAATATTTATTTAAGAAAATAACGCTTAGCTTGCTGGTGGAGATGGGTCATCGTCGTCGTGGCCGAGTAGATGGACATGGTTCGGACGGCTCGCTGATGGCTCGACGTGGCTCGCTTGATGGCTCAAACGACTCGCTAGTAGCCTGACGTAGCTCAATGTCCTGCCTGTGCATCGTCTCCTCTGAGTCCGTGCAAATCCATCCTTCTGTGCCAAATTTGGCATCGTCGTGATCGCCGATAGAAAGAGTTGCCTCCTGCCCTGCGAGATTGAAGTATGCTGCCAGTCCCATCGCCGTGGAAACTGCGGATAATCATGAAGCAGACGTAGAAGCACAAACACGTAGAATGCTTAATCTAAAAATAGAAACATGACTTAGCTCGTTATCAGCACGCGTGGGCTTGCATCCTTCATACGCGTGCATGCATGCGCGTAAAGCATGGCTTGGCGAGAGCTGAGGGGTGATCAGTCCACGACAGATGATGGGATGTTGAGTTCTGTTGATGATCGACGAGTGTCGTTGAGGAGGTCCGGCGCCGGACGATGGCGAGTGTTGCTGCCGGAAGTCAGCTACGGGTCACCACAGCTGTCATCGCGTGTGTATATATATATATATATATATATATATATATATATATATATATATATATATATATATATATATATATATATATATATATATATATATAATCAGAATACAAAATAGGCCTTAGCTTTTGAACGATCGAGTGGTCCAGCGTAGAGTATTTGTCGCTGCTTGAGGGTTGCGTGGCAATTCCTGCGCAGATGCTGCCTGATGCTTTCACCGAGGCCTCGGAAGCCGGCATCACGTGCCGTGCAGATCGGGGCCGATCTGGATGAGGCATCGGCATCAAGATGAAAATCATCCAAACACATCTGAGCTGATGCAAGAACGGAGCGCCGTGCACGGCTGTGCCGATCTGGACGGTGTGTTGGTGTGTTGTTGCAGGGCACGGAGACACGCCGTCGAACGTCGAGGGAAGGGCGCCGCTTGACTCAACATCTCGTCACGAGCTGTCGCAGATTGCCTGGCGACGTAGAGTATCCGTCGTAGGCCACCGCGAGACGCTGAGTTGCTGCCGACGCCGTTGATGAAAAATCTCATCTGGCTTGCCATGGGATCAAGCGCACGACCCCTGTCTGGCGCGCCACTGTCGGTGAGATGTGATCGGCAGTCTACCGAGGAGTATGTCCACAGTAGTAGATTAATTGATGGAGGTGTGTGAGACAACGAACTAGACGGTGACGCAAGATGAACACGAGGATTTATCTAGGTTCGGGCCGCGAATAGCAGCGTAACAGTAACACCCTACGTCCTGCGTCTCTGTAGATTGTATTGATTGTGTATGAGATCTGGTCCTATGTCCAGGGGACCCCTGACTTTCCTTATATACTCTAGAGGGACAGGGTTACATGGAAAATATCCGATGTGGTACAATATCTAATACATAGCGGCGCATGCCAAGCTGATGGTGCGTCATACACCTCGATCTTGTGGACTGAGCCACCTCTGATGGTGCGGCCTATGTACAACCCTGTTGATATATGGGGTTATACCCCCACACTAGGAAAGATACCTTCAGTTTTCTAGGGTCGATGCTGCAGAAGGATGGAGATGTTGCTGCAAACGTTTGCCATAGGATTAAAGCAGGGTGGATGAAGTGACGCTAAATATCTGGTATTCTTTATGACAAGAGGGTACCACAAAAGGTGAAAGACAAGTTTTATAGAACGACGATTAGACCCGCTATGTTGTATGGCGCTGAATATTGGCCTATAAAAAGACGACATGTCCAACAATTGAGTGCCACGGAAATACATATGTTGCGTTAGATTTGTGGTCACACGATGATGGATCAAGTTCGGAACGATGATATACGTGACCGTCTAGGGGTAGCACCAATTGAAGAAAAGTTTGTCCAATATCGGTTGAGATGGTTTGGCCATATACAAAGGAGACCTTCAGAAGCACCATTGCGTTGTGGAGTTCTAAGTCAAGATATCAATGTGAGAAGAGATAGAGAAATACTGAAGCTGATATGGAAGGAGACAATTAAAAGAGATTTAAAAGATTAGAATATACCTAAAGATCTTTGTTTGGATAGGAGTACTTAAAAAATAACTATTGACGTGCGTGAACCGTGACTAGAGGCTCATGTTGGATACCCTAACTTGCTTAGGACTAAAAGGCTTTATTATTGTTGTCGTCGTTGTTTTGATAGTATGTCTACAATTTCACCTCCATTATTAATTTGTCATGGATCACAACTAGGGATGAAAACGGAACAGAAATATTTCGAATTGACCATTTTCGTTTTCTATATTATGAACCGTTTTTTAACATGAAAAATTATCAGTTTCAATTGATTTCACAGCCATTTTCAACCATCTTTTTGTACTCTTTAATTGCTAAAAGTAGAAATATCCCGAACCGACCGCTTTCGTTTTTCTATATCGTAAGTCCATTTTCGACCGTTTCCGACCGTTTTCATCCTTAATCACAACATTAGCATTTTTTACATTTTTAACCAGAGTAAAATATATGTTACTTTCTCCTTTCCTTCAGAACATGTACACGGTAAGGAAGCAATGCTATGCTTGTTTTTGCAGAGCATCAGCATTCATCTATCTAATCCACCACGTCTATGCTATTTTGGCATGCTGATGCTACTGTAGCTTCTGTTTCCCTGGATGTCTCTGAAGAACCTGAAAATGTCTCCGGACAAGCCTTTCTACCTTCAAATCTCGCTCTCCTCTCGACAGCCTCTCGCACCCTCTGCGCAAACTCTTCGTCAGAGCCAGTCAGCATGTAACGCAGCTTCATGTTGATCCTGTTCGCCACCAAAGTTTTGTGCCGAGGCTCTATCCTGTCCTCCAGGGAGTAACTGAAGAACCTGAAAACCATCTAGTTGCGGTCATCACGGGGCTGAGGGTCATAATAATGACAAAAATCAACTAGGCTACCAGTCTATTCATTTTAGAAAGAAAGAAAAAAAAACATGACCTCCAAACTCACCGTGGAAACTCAATGAGATCTTTCAGTGGCCGCACCATTACACGCCTCAAGTACTGGTATTTTGGTCTCAGGATATCCACATTGTATCTAAGAAGCGTTGGGAAGTCGGCAATCATCTGACCCAGCACAAAGTGGTAGATGCCCAGTGACCGGAAGTACTTGACACTAACTTCTAGCTTATGCGCGATACTACAACCCAAGAGCTGTGGATCCAAGGCAATGACCTTTCCAATGTCATCCTGTTTGACTCCACCTTTCGTCAGCAGGAATATAACCTACGATTTACATACGAGACAGATGGAGTAGCTTAAGGAATACATAAAAGTATTTAAAAACTGAAATAAACACTGTGCCTTGATAAATTTTGTCCCTTGTCATCAGCCACAACACCAGCATTTTCAGACAAAAAACTAGGACAGTTATCTAATTCCAATTCACTGTTGCTAACTTTGGATGTTTAATTTCAAAAACTGCACATCATTGCTGCAAGGTTCATATCAGGTCCACTTGGATATAATTATGTCCCTTTTTATTCACCACAACACCAGCACTTCCAAACAAGGCACTTGGACAGTCATCAGATTCACTGATGCTAACTTGGGATATTTAATTTAAGTGAATGCATTATTAATGCAAGATGCAAATTAGGTTCAAACATTATATACCTAACAGCTTCACTGAGAAAATGATGCACAATGTGACTGCCTGTGTTAGCTCATCATGGTGAACCAATATTAAGAAGTATGCAAGTACCAACACGCTGTGTGGTCAAATGTTTGGGTATAGTCGTTATACAAAGCTCCAGTTATTGGAAGTTTAGTGCCTTTGATAGAATGAGGCTTCCTGAGACTGCTTAAGTACTTACTATGGTGCTACCTATACTGTTGGCAATTAAGAGAAGTCCCTACTACACTAACTTCCTATCAAAACTGGAAGTAGCATAAAAATCGGATGCAAAAAAATCCAAACAAAATGAATCAATATTTACTGAAACTGAAAAGAATAATAATGAGATATGAGAACATACCACTGGGCGTATTTTCTTGTACAGGCTATAAGTTAATACAGGAGGAAACTTCACAAGCACATTGCCGATTGCATCACTCCTCACACCAATATCAATTAAAAATTGTACCTAAAATATATGTTTGGATAGCAGACTTCAGTACATCGAGTTATAAATCCCAGTAGCACAGAAATAAGGAAACACTTAGTCCTATTGGAGATTTTAAGAGTTTAACAAACCACAGTATTTTTAAAGAGCAGCGTAACAAATCATATCATTCTGTGAATAACACAAATTGATGAAGTGTGTCAAGAGTGTCAACTGTCAAGGTGACTAAGAGATTACCTTTGGTGCAATCACTGTCTCCAAATCAAGACAGAATATTGTAGGTTGGACCATCAACATTCGCTTCATACCATCCCGTGAAATGTCAAGGTGATACAGGTATTTCACAAGAGGCTTCCACCTTTCTTCAATGCTACAGGCCATGAGCTGTGGTTTGAAAGCCAGTAACCTCCCAAGTTCTTCAGTGCTTAAACCAAACTCTTTCAGATATTGAACCTGTGTCCAAGAATGCTATTTCATTAACAACTAGAAAAATAGATATCAAGACTCAAGAACTGAAAAGTATATCAGTAACTTTATTAGCATTCTTCCAGAAGTACAAGGAACACAATTCTAAAAAGTTCCTCTGCTATGAACCTTAGTTCATATTGGGGATAGGGAGGATAACCATTGCCAAGAGGAAGGCCGGGCAAAGTCGGCGTGGAGGGAGACTAGAATATTTGGGGGTAACGAGATTGTTTGTTGTTCATTCCTTCCTTCATCATAACTGGTTACAGGATATAAATAGAGGACTCCAGCCTTAGCTCCTCATTTCTCTCCCCACATGACATCCTCATCAATTCCATTAGATGGGTAAGATCATATGGCACTCTAAACTAGAGATCCACACCAATCAGGATATCAACACTATACTAAAAGGGAGGAAGTAGATCAGGACATCATTTTTGTTGAGCCCTTTCTTTTTTATTGAATAGATCGAACTCAATCTTAAACCATTCTGAATATCAAATAGACTCTTGCTTGCCCATAGCAAGCGGCAGTAAACAAAATACAGAAAAGGAAATGTGCATCTACACATACGCAATGAGCAGCCAAAATATCACAGAACTGAACTAAATGCAAACAAACACCTTACTGTTCATCTCTTCCAGGCTTAAAAATCCAAGAACTCTTGGATAATCATAGACCATTGTGCCAAAGTCCTTCTCGTCCATTCCCAAATCCGTATAAAACCTGACCCGTGTCCCCAACTCATTCATTGACAAGCTTAGCAGCTGTGGACATCTGCTGACCACATAGCCAATCCAGTCTCTCCTGACACCAAGGCTTTCCAAATAGCCAATAATGTCTTCCAGTTCTTCAAAGCTCCGGTTCAAAAAGCTTCCACCGTTTGCAAGGACACGCCCCAAAAAATCTCCTTTTACATAAATTGACCTAAGCCACTTTATCATCCTCCTAACTTTCCCCAAATCGCCAGAACATGCGCAAACGACTTTTGCGATTTGGGGATATGTCATCGAGTTGTGCTTGAACCACCTGAAGTAGGAAATGTAATAATCTCAATGCTAATTGGGGGAACTAGCTGCATTTTTATGATTCGCAATGCTTCTGGTAGTTGAATAATCGCAATTTTGTGCATACTGAACAGAAATAATTCGAAGAAAGATATGAACTAAGGCAAGCTGAGATGTTTACTTGACAAGCTCGACGAGGCCGGACTCCTGGATGTACGCCTTTGCCCGGGCGTTGAAGGACATGTGGGCGAGGTCAGGGCGGTCCCGCCGCATCGCGGCGGCCTCGACGACGACGCGGTCCACGAACGGGCCCATCCGCGCCGTGAGGTTCTTGATGTAGGTCAGGCCGCCGACCTTCCCGCCGCCGAGCGCGGCCACGAGCGCCTCGGCGGCGACGGCGCGGCGCACCTGGAGGGCGCGGCGCAGGACGGCGTCCTCCGCCTCGGCGAGGCCGGCGGCGTCGGAGGCGGAGACAGCGGAACTTGTCGGGGAGGAGACCGAGCCTGGAAAGCGGGGCTCCCGGCGCGGCGCGAGGGAGGCGCCCTCGGCTGCGAGGAGCGCGGCGGACGGAGGAGGCGGAGCCGGGGGCGGGAGGACCGGGTGGGTCGCGGTGGTGGGGTTCTGGAGGCGCGAGACGGCGACGAAGGAGGGGAGGCGAAGGCGGCGGGAGGTGGGACTGGGGGTGTGGAGCGGGAGGTGGAGGCGGGAGTGCGGGAGAGCGGCGGCGGCCATTGGAGTGGGAGTGTGTGACTGAGGTGGAGCGTACCTCCGAAGTCCTATCCATTCTCTCTCTCTTTTCCTTTTTTTTAATTGACTGAAAAGTGAAAACACCTCTTTGGCCTTGTTTACATCCCAAATTTGGGATGCAAACTTTGCATAGTAAATGTCCCGTCACATAGTAGTAATTTTGTTTTTATTTGGTAATAATTGTCCAAATATTGATTAATTAGGCTTAAAATATTCGTCTCGCAAAGTACAACAAAACTGTGCAATTAGTTTTTGATTTCATCTACATTTAGTACTCCATATATGTGCCGACATTTTGATGTGATGGAGAATCTTCTTTTTGCATAGTAGAATTTGGGGTGGAATTTGGGGATCTAAACAAGGCCTTTGGCTTTGGCCTTTGGGTGTGTGAAAAAAAAACGTGGCCATTTCAAACAGTCTCTGGATTTTGATCTTGATAATTATGTGTTATGTAAGAGGTTTAGTGGCAAGTGTCTCATCCACTTCATGTTCATGGGTAAATCCAATCACCCATCTCAAGCAAGGACACTATTACAACCAATAGGTAATTCTTCTTTATTAGTGCAACAAGCTAATGGCTAGCAAACAGGCAATGTTGAACCAACAACTCAATTCAGTCAACGTGGCACATGCTCTCTTCACCTGATGCATTGCCACATTTGTGAATGCTCAGTCAGTTAGTCTCACCTTCATTCAGCCATTGCTTGTTCTCTCTCTCATGTTTCTCTTTATCCCCTAACTAATTCTCAACCCGACTTTAATCCTAGGTGGCTCTGCAGCTAGCAACTATGGTCGGCTATCGATGCGCTTATATGACTCTAAGCCACCATGAAATATGTAGTGCTTGTAACATCATTGCTACAACCGCTCATGGTCTCTAGGAGAGTGGGAGTTAGAGCTGAGCTATAAAGGCTTGGACATCGGGCGACTAGGAGGCTATAGGTAAGAAAAATCTAAAATGCCAAAAATCATGATATCTCAATTTAGCGATAGGTTTGACATGATGTTAATTAATTGTTTCCAATATGTGTTCCATGTTTTATGTATATTGTAGACCTTTGACAAATGAGGAAGCAAAAATTGATTAATTTGAAGTTTTTGGCTTGGGAGTACCCGTTAAATCCTTGCTCCACCGCTGTCATCACTACCTGATCGAAAAAAACTGACCCAACTATCAACTTGCACAAAATCGATCTAGTATTCCACAATAGTTGATAACACCACCAAGGCATGCAATCGCACACCAATGCCAACATGATTGACTGGTTCGCTTGAGTAAGTATTGGTGAGCTTGCATCTCCACAGCTCTGACTTTTCACATTGGAGAAAAGCCAGGCCCCATCATTGTCGAGCAAGTCGAATGCCTCATCATAGTAGCTCTAACTTTCAAAACATCCACCTCAACATTCTTGGTGTCACAGACCCATCCAAGAACCATCAAAACATGCATTAGCCATGATGACGCCTTCAAGGAAGTTGCACCAATGGCGCTTGATCACTGGCCCAAGAATAGGGTAAGCTTTTCACCTAGAGAAAAAAAGGTACCAGTTCTATCTTGAAATATGAGAGATTTTAGTTATGTACATGGGTATGCGTCTCATAAGTACCTATCTAGGTGCATATAGCTAGTCTCTTATGTCCTAGGACGAAGACAGTTGGACAAGAAGTCACATTAGAGATGTCTCTTAAGGAGGGAACAACAGCCCCAAGGCTTGACATTTAGCCTCTTGTCCTGACCTCTATCGATCTACCACTGAAAGGGTAGCTGAACCCTAGAATGCCAATGATGCAATGACCACCACACCTAATGGAGATCCAACCCTCCTCAAATGCCCAAGGTCTCCCACTTGGGCAATATGGAGAGAGAGATATCAGGGGAGTATACTAGGCATTAGGGGTCTCGCAAGACACTTCTAGGAAATCAACAGTACTAGAACAAAGTCCAAGCCAGTCATCATATATACCTACTATCGCAAAGACTCTATCGACCAAACCACCAAAACACCACCAATAGCCAACTCTCTGATGTCTGTTTCCATAAACCACATCATCCTAGCACACACTACTACACAAAGGGTTTGTAGCAACAGGACATTTTTTGGTAGGGGCGGCTGGTGATGAAGCCGCCACTACAATGTGGTGGCTCGGGACCCACCAGCCCAGCGCCCCTGCAAAATGGCATAGTAGGGGTGGCTGGTTATACGAGCTGGGGCGGCTCAATTACCAGCCGTCCCTACAAATTTTATTTGTAGGGTCAGTTCAATCACCAGCCGCCCCTACAAATATTTTTGCATTTAAACGTTTTATATGTTAGTTCTGCATTTTTTATAAATATATTAAAAACAATTTGCTATATTTTCCCCTACACATAAAAAACAACTTGCAGATATATATCTAATGATACATTTTCTTTTTTTAAAATAAAAAATTTACATTTAAAAATTGAAAATTTGAATTTGCGAACTTCAAATTGAATTTTAAGTCAGAAAATGGCCTAAAATGAAATTGTTGTAAATATAAAAGTTGTTTACAACTCTCATTTTGGTCATCTTTTCATGTGACTTAGTTTAAAAAGTAGTAAGAACATCGTTTCCAAATTTTACATCTCTCTCGTATGGTTTCATAAACTATATGAGAGATATGTAAGTTTTGTAAACAATGTTACTATCACTTTGTCGGATAAAGAAATGACCAAAATAAAAGTTGTAGATCTTGATGAGTTATACAACATTGGTATTCATCACTTTTTCAGTTGAAATCATTTGATGTTTCAAAATCTGGTTTGAACTTGTCATTTTTAAAAATTCAAAATTTGAATTGCTCAAACTTTATCATACTAAAAGATTGACAAAATCAACACAATAACTTGATAGAGCATGATTTTAAAAATTTTTAGAAAAAATCATCACATTTGGAGTTAGTATGAAGGAGAAAGAGTAGTTACAAGTTTTAGCCGTATATTAAAAAGAGAAATCACACTTGAGGTCATTTAGTGTCCTAAAATTCTATTGGAAATATTGAAATTCAATTTTTCAAAATTTTAAATATGGTTTTTTAAAGAAGAAAAATACAATTATATATATACATATCAACAATTTGTTTTAATATATATATTTTACATATATAGAGTAATCTAAATAATTTTATATTTAAAACACAGATATAATATATATAGATTTAACAATTTATATAGTTGAAAATAAATCTGTAAGGGTGGCTGGATCAGAAGCCGCCCCTACAAATGCATTTGTAGAGGTGACTGATGTTTTGAGCCACCCCAACAAATGGTCATTGGTATATATACAGGGGCGTGCGGGGGTCGAAATTTTCTAAGTGTTGGGCGCTCTATTCCTCCTTAGAACATATGTGTATAACCATTGCAACATGTGTAACATCTCAATCTACTTTTGCAACATATAGATGAAACACATGCAACATCCACATGAAACATCTGAAACACTTAAAACATACGCTTGTAACATGCGCTTTCAGCGCAATGTCACCTCGTAGCTTCGAGGAATGGAGACTCATCATTGCAGAGCTCGATACCGGCACGGAGGTCGGTAGTGGCGCATGGAGCACATCGATGCGGCAGCGGTGCGGGCAACTTGCCGGCGAGGCGGCGTACCACGAAGCTCCTCCATCGGCCAGGGTAACGGCAGCATCGATAGCACCTCGATGCGGCGGTGGACGGGACACGGCGCATAGCCAGGGGATGGGGCACGACACGACGTGATGCGGGATGGGGACGCCGCACGGCAGCGAGGCGGCTTGGGGCGGGCAGACGGCGCAGTGAGCCCAGACGAGAGAAGCGAGTCGGGAGTTGGAGTTTTCTCGGTTGTCATAGTGTAGAGATGGACGAGAGAGCGTAGTGGCGCAGGCTCGTTGGTTGTTGTGTCCAATCACTTGCGGAGGCCCGGGACTAGGGCATTTGAACGGACATCCTCACCAGAGCATTAGCGTATATACATGAAGCTATGTAGGGGTTGCAGATACACGGAGAAGGCTTACATTGATCGTCCACGAAGTTCAACGCGAGCGGAGACTACGTCGACAAAGACTCGCAGATCATGAGCCCCGCTATCACCACCATCATCGAGACCGAGTTCCCACTTTCCCGAGCCACTGCGTCGTCATTGAGTTGATTGGCGGAAGCAACCGGGGCTCGGGGCTCCTCTATCGCCATCTGGGGTGGTCCTGCTCCCCGCTGCCACCATGTCCTCCCACACCTCATCCTCACGCAGCGAGAGCTTCAAGCGGCTACGGGGCCAAGAATGTGGCTGCGGGACCTCACGGGCGGAGCTTGGAGTGACGGTAGGGAGTGGGGCCGCAAGTGGCCATGTGTAGCAGTGGAAAATGGAAATTGATATCTGAAATATCTGATATCCGTATGTTCTAAAACTTATAATATGAATATTCATATTCGTTTATGTTTATAATATGGATACAAAATGGATGTATTCGAATTTGTTTTCTAGTTTTTTCTTTATTCGACTCTAGATCTATATTCAATAAAAATATGGAATATCCAACTTTTTTATCCATATCCGTAAAGAAGATGGTACAAAGAATCTATTTTAAAGTTTTCTCTCCATGACTAGCGATGAATCTACCAAACAATTTTAAGAAGTGATTATGATTCATCACCTAAGACGTTTTTGAGAAATCTAAAGCTAAAACATTTCTGAGAGAATCTGTATCCCTACCAAATGGACCATAAATCTAAATGTGTTAATAATGATCAAGTAAAAGAGAACTTGACCGAGAAAGCATAGTGGCGGCGGCTTTGCCACCACAGTCCCTCACAACCGGCCGTGGCCCTGGCCATGCTAAATCTTCATGGGTGGTCGTCGCCCTGGTTGGGCAAGCCTCTATGGACAAGCAAACCCTAGGCAGCACTGACCCTCTTCTGTGCCATCCCTAGCCCCAGCCCCCAGGTTGTGCCTCCCAAGCCGCGCCACCCTCGAGCCGTGAGTTCACAAGAGAAGAGAGATAGGTGATACAAGAGAGGAACGTCATGGAAGATAGGAGGGAGGAGGCAGATGGGGTTAACATGGGTGAGGGGGACACAGTTGTCAGCAGACCATTTCAGCATACGAGCACAGGCGTAGATCCGATTGGACTGGTTGTGAGAACTGAACATAGATTGGGATCTAAATAGGCAATCCTGTGAGTTTAGGGACTGAGATATCACAAGAAATTTGAGAACCTAAACAAGCGATTTGCAAATTTATGGACCGGTATGAAATAACTAAATAAGTTTAAGGACCTAAAGAGGCTTAAAAGTTTAGTGAACAAGATGATATAGACGAACAAGTTTGAGGGCCATCGGTGCACTTTACTCGGTCAATGAAAAACTTAATGTAAACTGCTGCTGCAAACAATGTAAATACTCTCTCCGCCCTAAAAAGAACCCAATTATTGCTTCCCAAAAAGTGAAACAATTTCTATTTTGATCATCACTATACAAAAATATTAATACTTTTTATATCAAATAAGTATAGTTAGATATTGATTATGAAATATATTTTTATAGTAAATCTATTTGGAGATGTAAATATTGATATTATTTCTATTAAAATAGGTCCAACTTGAGAAACTTTGACTAATCTCAAATCTAAAATTGTATTTTTGTTTGGACGAGGGGAGTACGTCTCACCAAGACATTCGCAAAGGTTTGCCTTACGTGGGCCACTTTGGCCCATCCAGCATGGATAGGCTAGAAAGCTAGATTTTGTTGGTCCATGCATGCAAATCAATATCTAATAGTGATCAACCAGACAACAATTATGATTGGACCCGGTCAAAACTTTAATGTTTGTTGTAAATCATATATGATCTCATGATATTGTTTTTTTATTATCCCTACAACTAAAAAGAGGCAAATGTTATCGTGACCGCCAAACTAATCGGACCGCTAAACTAATAGCCCCGCGCTAAACCCCGCCCCGCTCCCTGTATCTCGCGTGTCCGCAACCGCTGCCCGCCCACGACGCCCACCTCCTTCGCTCTCGCCCGCACAACCGCAGCTTGGTGAATTGGCGGCCACAGCGGCGAGGGCGCGACGGGGGGAGGAGAATCGCTCGCCGCGACGCGCCGTGAGCGACTCCGGTGGAGCCCGACGCCCGCCCTAGCCGTCGCGCGGCGCTGGTGAAGCCTGCCGCGCGGACCTCGGGACTCGGCTAGAACCCTACGCCAAGCCCGTCCCATCGGCGGGAGCTCCAGGTGCGGCCGGCGAGAAGCGGCCAAAGCACGTCGAGCAGCCGCAGCTTCTTCAATTCCTCCTCCCTCGCTCGCTGCTGCCCCCAGGTGTGCCAACCCCTTCTCTTCCCTTCCTGCTGTGCAAAACCGAGCACCCAACCCCTCCTCTTCCCTTCAAAGATTCAAAGATTATCATGCCTACATGTGCACGCCCATGTCCTTCGGGAGAATCGCTCGCCGCGACGCGCCGCGAGCGACACCGGTGAAGCCCGATGCCTGCCCCAGCCATCGCGCGGAAGCCCGCCGCGCGGACCTCAGGACTCGGCTGGAA
Organism: Saccharum spontaneum; assembly: GCA_022457205.1. Taxonomy (NCBI): domain Eukaryota; kingdom Viridiplantae; phylum Streptophyta; class Magnoliopsida; order Poales; family Poaceae; genus Saccharum; species Saccharum spontaneum. The sequence continues at coordinate 6,657,650 of CM039586.1, read as the reverse complement.
CCCTATGCCAAGCCCGTCCCGTCGGCAGGAGCTCCAGGTGCGGCCGGCGAGAAGCGACCAAAGCACGTTGAGCAGCTGCAGCTTCTTCAAGTCCTCCGGTCCTCCCTCGCTCGCTGCTGCCCCCAGGTGTGCCAACCCCTTCTCTTCCCTTCCTGCTGTGCAAAACCGAGCACCCAACCCCTTCTCTTCCCTTCAAAGATTCAAAGATTATGCCTACATGTGCACGCCCATGTCCTTCACTGGATCTAAAAAAAATTGGCTCCTATATGCCCACAATGTCCAGTAGGGCATATATCAAAGGAACTCTGCTCACAGGTATATAAAACTACAAATTGGGTGATAGTGTGCTCCCAGGTATCATACGAAGCAAACTCTGCTTCTTCCCTGTGTAATCAGGGGTGTTTTGCTGTCCTAGAGAGCCACGCGCAATGACCTTGCCGCCTGCAGTTCTGTGTGCTTTGCTCTGAATGTTGTGTGCACTGAATGATTACATGTCCAGGTACTAAATACTTTCTATCTTCACGGTGAAAGGTATTTTTTTTTATTTGCACGCACTATTGATTTCCGTGTGCTGATTTGTCAACCTCTTTTAATTTTGTGCAGTTTAATAATAGTGGGATACCTTTTTACAATTGGTGAATATTAGGATAGCTGTGAATAACTGAATATATAGCCACCTGACTAACAACTGAAGCTGTTTTTTTTGTTAGTTTTGATTTTGAAGAAGCAGTACGACCCTGCTAATTCAAGTAAATAAGAAAATAGAAACCCCAAATATAACGATGCTACCTTTGCTAAATAAATGATGCACAAACATTCTCAGTCAAGGATTCTAGAAAAGGTACTATTACTATTGTTAAAAGTAGTCATTTTAGATAATTGCTTCCATTTTTATTGTTCATAAAATTTGGAATGTAGAGAGGGGAGACGCTGGGTGAGTGAGGGGGAGGGAGGAGAAGAATAGAGTTAACAGATAAGATGTCTAGTTTTAGCACAGTTGACAGTAGCAGTCCTCAAGTTAGTTTGGCAGATGAGGTATTGCAGATCTTAGTCCAGCACATGGATGAAGCTGGAAATGATTTTATTGATAATATTTGTAGAGTAGAGTTGCATGATTGTTTTGTTCTTAAATGGTTCATCCATTTTTAGTGAAATGTTGCAGGATCGATTTTGGACGTATGTGCTCTGATAGCACACAATTTCTGGAGGTTTGAGTTCGGATAGAACCTATCGAGAACAAAACACATTACTTATGTAATATAAATAAATTTTGACTGGGCTAAGACCAACTTCAACAAATAGTAGTTAATTGATCTGCACCTGTTTTTTTTTACATCAATTGCTTCTTTTTTTTTGCAATCAGGGGGCTGATAATAATTCATTGATCTGTGTCTCTCCAGAACTATGAATCAAAATGTTGTCGTTTACTTGAATTTCTTATAAACTTTTCTTTGTTGCTGCATCCACGAGGTGGTGCTGATGTTGCCTGACAACATGTTTTCTTCATCATCTATTTATCTTGAAAATTGTTCTCTTGGTGATCGACCAGTTTGGCTCTGTTCATGCCATGGTGATTGATAGTTTGTGATGACAGGTTTCCAAAGCCGCCCCCCCCCCCCCAGTTTGGCGAGGACTGGCCACCGCTAGCTGCTGCTGCTGCTCCAGGCCATCCCTCGCGTGGGCGCGGCCTCGCCTCGCGCCGCCCCCGCAAGCGTGGCCATCCTACGCGTGGGCCGGTGTGCCTTGGTCGCGGTGGCAGCGCCCGACATGGCGTTCCACCCAGACGTGCCCGTGCGGCAGAGTCGCTGCAGGCGGAGTTCCACGCCGTGGACCGCGCCATCGCCCTCAGCTCCTCCGCCGTCACCTTGCACGTAACCTCTCTCTCCCTCCGTGCCCCTGTCTGGAACAACTCCGCCCTCACCGTCGGACAGCGAGGTCAGACCATGACCTTCTCTATGTTTATCCTGTAGCTGCCCTGCTGTTGCCTTCATTTGCTTCATCTCTCCATTCTGGTTTCCTTTTTGCCTTACATGATCCTGTATGTTATCACTGTGTAGTAGCATATACGTTCTTGATTTGTGCGAGATTCATTCGATGCATGAATAATCTGTGCTACCTTTGCTTTGGGGCCTAATATTGCACTATGGAAGCTTGGCTGTAGCAGTTGACCTGAGGATTTCGCTTCTCATTCATTCAAAGCTTGCAGCTTGATGTGCTTTTGATTGATTTCCAGTGACTAATTTTGTCACTCTATATATACGGATTGATTCACCAGTTACGTAATTTTGTCGATGAATTTGAGACTTGCCCAAAGGTCTTATTCCTTGGATCAGCTGTGAGGTCAAACTTTTGTCCTGATATTTTTGTCAGTCGCTGTCATACCAAGTTGCTTAAGGGAAAAGAAAGCACCTTGCCACCATGGAGTCATACTGATAATCTTAGGTAACGGGCACTTGCAGGGCAGTAAAGTCAGGGGAGGGTAATCACAGTTGATTGTAATTGACACTTTATATTTACTTTTGGGGTAGGGTAAATCACTGCTGGAAACCTTAAGTCCTTGGTTCTTCTCTGTTCAACATGTATGGGCAAGCTTTGAAAGTGATTGCAAGTCCAGTTTGGTTTTTCTGAATGTCATTGTCGCAAAAAGCATCCATCAATTACAGGAACAGGATACGTACACCTATATGTAACCAATATGCTTCTATCAGTGATGTCAGAATAATGAGAAGCATAATTGTTGCATAATTGGTGTACCTTTCAACTAAAAAGTCAGAGGTAGCAAATCTAAAAATCCCCTATACAATAGTTGTTGGGTCAGAACCCAGACTCATGTTCATATTAATTTCTTGCTATTTTAAGATGGCAGCCAACTAAAGTTTAAGCTGGCATGTGTTTTCTACCTTGTGCTTTCTGATGCTGGAATATATAGGTGCACTTTCCAAGACTCTCGCCACCGGTTTCTGACCCATCGTTGAACTCCCCTGTGGTTGTGATTTGAAATATATAGGTGAGTTCATTGTATACTGGCGGATCCTTATCTTTAGATGCACAGTGTCCATCTAGCCAAATTTAGTACAGTCTTGTACTTTAGAGGAGATCAACTTTCTTAATTTATGTCGTCACAATGATTTAGGTAAACCAATGTACTGTACCAATTTCAATTAGTTATAGTGACCGCACAATGCAACCATGTACAGAACAATATTATTGACAAAGAGATGTGTGTTTTGTAGTTTACTTGTTCCTGAACCATAAGAGAGAACTGCATTGATTCATCATCTTGCACTGAATTTATTTGCTACTTTGAATCCAAATTATATGATGCTTTGAGTTTTGGCTTGTAATTTCTGAAACCTTGATATGGAATGTTCAGATACTCCACACATTAATTTTTATGCATAGCTATCTTATCTTATTTTCTATGACTTCAAAATAGTACTCTATTTAGTGAGACTGTGCATACATTAGATCCTTCAGTTTAATGATTAAATGATCATCCATTTTACTCAGCCTCCATGCTAATGCTACAGTGCTAATGCTGACTGTGCAGACATTAGACTGCCCTCGCCTCGTCGGCCCTCTCCTCTGCCAGTACACCACAGCTCCCTCCAGCTGATTGGTGAGGAGCTGCTGCAGCCCTGCCGGAACCCATCAAGGTCAGGCCACCGACCCAACTCGCCTTCTGTTGCCTCATCCCTGCCCTCACTAGGTCTTTTTTTTACTTTTTTTTCTGTTCAATGTATTATTCTTCCTGTGTGTGCAATGCCCCTGCTTGGCTTCTCTGGTTGGACAATAGATGATAGATGATGTCCAGTTAGAAGATGAGGCATGAGTTTCAGCTGGAATCAGCGAAACATTGAGTTATTGACAGTTCAAATGCTGATTCAAACTAATTTATGTTCCTATTTTTTTCCCTTTAAAAACTAATTTAGGACTAACTTGATGGAATGGCCTCATTAGTATATACTGAGAAGAGTTCCCCATTTAATTTTGGCTGTCAAAATTCGTTGGCTTCGTGATACACCCAGCAGTGCCTCACACCCTCACCTGACTGTCGATGATTGGGCACTGGGGTTACGGTCTGCCACTGCCAGAGCAAGACGGCATCACGCTAGACATAGAAATTAGTAGCTGTGACTTGCAGGTAAGGCTGGACGAAAAACTCGAAGCTCGTTAGCTCGCTCGGCTCGTGGCTGGCTCGGCTCAGCTCGGCTCGACTCGTTATGATAACGAGCCGAGCCGAGCCAGGATTTTAGCTCGTTAGCTATAACGAGCCAACTCGAGCTGGCTCGTGAGCCGCTCGCGAGCCAAACGAGTCGTAGTTTTAGGGAAAAAGTCATCATAATTTATATTAATTTTGTATTACTTCATGTCTTGCACTTCACAGATGGATGATATGTTAACTCATATGAATATTTTATTCGATTTAAGGTTATTGAATATATTATTTTTATATTATTAATATTTTTAAGCTTTAGATAAATGTAAATATTTTATTTTATGTATTTTTTATACCTGGCTCGTGAGCCTAACGAGCCAGCTCGAGCTCATAACGAGCCGAGCCGAGCTGGCTTTCTGGCTCGTTAAGATAACGAGCCGAGCCGATCTGGCTCGTTATCCTAACGAGCCCCAGCTCGGCTCGTTATCCAGCCTTACTTGCAGGTATTAAGATGTCATGTTTCTAATTATTCAATTCAGTACCTTTTCTATTTGTGGCACAACACGGAAATAGGAATTGCAATACCATGTTGCTTTGCTTCTTTGCAATACCCTGTTGCTTGCTTCTAAAAGTGTAGTGTCATGTGATGTGTCTGACTGTCTTCAGTAGTTGAGTCTGACGATTATTAGTCATAATATTGTTATTATCATGGTTGGTGTCTTGTGATACCGGGTGCAGAGCACCATCAATTGTGATGGCATTGCTTGATCAGGAATATATTAGTGCCTAAAAGATTAGTGGCATACACCATTCTCTTCAAATTTCAGGTTTTTGAATTTCATATTTAATTTGTTCCTATTTTAAGATGGCAGCTAACTGAAGTTTAATATGGCATGTGTTTTCTACCTTGTGTTTTCTTATGCTAGAACTGGTGTTCGCGTGATTCACCCATGCAGCCACGCTGCGGCTGGAGGTGAAGTGCACAGCTGCACTTGGAGGCCACCACCTCGCCCTTGCCAACATGCTCGCCGGTTTCTGACCCATCGTCGAACTCTCCTGTGGTTGTGATTTGAAATATATAGGTGATCAAATTTAGTAGTCTAACCAAATTTAGTACAGTCTTGTACATTTGAGGAGATCAACTTTCTTTCTAAGAATACATATATTTTACTTGTGTGGTTATATGTCCTGAGATGTTTTACCTGTAGCAATGCACGAGCACTCACTATTATTTCAAATAAATCAATTTGAATTATGTGTTTTAATGTTAATTATTTGTGATGACATGAGATTCTACATATATTTTACTTGTGTGGTTATATATCTTGAGATGTTTTACCCGTAGCATCGCACGGGCACTCAACTAGTAAGAAAAAAAGATTGTTATATACACAACGCAATAAGCTTGGCCGTTTATGTCAATTCACAAAGTATAAAAATCGTCATCATGTATGACAATTTTGGTGCTTGCGTGTTTCTTCTATGTAAAAAAGAATAAAAGATATATATTTTATCTCGTGACTCTTTCCTTTTTTCTCACCATAGAAGAAAAAGAGCTGACGCGTATTGGCATTTTATGGCCAAAAACCATATTTACTCACAATTAGTATTCTCAAAGGTCCAAAACTCTTTTTTTTTGTTTGTGATGAAAGAAGAATTATATTAGATAAAACTTGGTACATTAACATGTTACCAGCACTCTGGAATACGCTACATGTATCCAGAACCTGATTTTCATCTAAATTGTACCTACGTTGTGAATAGCTCCAAATCTCAAAACCAAACATGTTTGATGCTTCATATGGATGACCGCACAGGCAAACATTCGGCAGTAGGCCAAAGAATAGAGGCCCAACGAACAACGGCCAACATCCCTGCAGGCGGAGTTGATAAACTTCTTCTTTCTTGTATCTTCCTTCTTCTTCTTTCTTCCACCGAAGAATGAATACTGCTGAAACTTATTCTTCCTAGTTCTTCATCGTGGCTAGATCTAACCACACCAAAACCGAAAAGAGTCCAGAGAAAATTATTGGCGCCGACATCATCTCCACCTTGATGTCGCTGTCCGGAAAGAAAAGTTTCCATGTCGTCATGCTGGTGAAGTTGCTGACGCCGTAGTTGTCGTCCTCATCTTCAAAAGAGCCCCCATAGAGAAAACGATTCCACCCTGTCCCCTCATCATCATCGGAGAGTAGAAGATAAATCCTCAATACCAAGAAACTTGGTATGGAGAGACCCTAACCCTAAGAACTTATCTACTAAAAAACTTATTAAAAACGATGGATCCACACTCCTTTCGGCCTCTAGCAAGATACCGGAGGAGAAGGGAGGGGGACTGTCACGGGATCAAAACCGCGACAAGCATGTTGTTCAAGTCGGTGTTAGAGTACGGGTCCCCGGTAGCTCAGGTGGACTCAGGAACACAGGAATCACGCAGAGAAGACGCAACGGTTTATCCTAGTTCGGGCCGATTCGGTCCCTACGTCCAGCAGTTGATGATCCATATACTCAAGAGCACTCAAAATCAGGAGGTTAGAGGTTAGTTCAATGCTAATCCTAAGGTTGCCTCGCCACTGGTGGAGCCTTCCTCCTCGTCGGAGAGGAGGAAGACGATGGGATGCGGTGGAGGAGAGGCTCTCGATGCCCCTCTCTGGGTTGCCTTGCCCTCTGTACAGAGCCAAGGCAGATGCAATGGAGTGTCTAGTGATCGAAATGGGATCCTCTCCCCTCTAGGTCCGACCTTATCCCTTATATAACGAGATAGGTTGGGTACATGGCGGTTTGAGGGTTTAGTCTACGGTCTACGTGCGTCGGAGTTCAGGAGGGTCTTGCAGCAGTGCGCCGTGGACCGTGGCGGTGTCTCAGAGCTGAAGAAGCCTTGGGCGTCATCCGGCTACTCCGTTCTGACACTCTGTGTGTCAGGTAGTGTCAGCTTGGACCGACCTCCCCCGGGTGAGACCTTCTGGAGTCTTCTTAGTGGTGGAAGAGGTCCGCTCCAGGGGCTGACGCACGGGCCCGGAAACCCACGAGCCCCTAGAGGTCGTGGGAAGCTTTGTCTTCTTGTGTCACGCCCCGAAAGTGACCCTATCGGAGGAGTAGTTGGCAGAGCCGCGCCTGGGGAGCAGCGCTGAGGAGCCCCGAGCATCGTTAGCTCGAGGCCTATCTTCTTGTGCCCGAGCCTTGGCTAGCATCGTGAGCTGGGTAGGAGCCAAGGACCGGGCTTGATCGTGCAGTAGATCAGGAACCCAAGGCTCGAGGAAGCCCCCGGGCCCTAGACGGAGGCTGCGGTCGAGTAAGACTCGGTCAGATCTCTTTGCCAGAGGGTGGGCGCGAGCGTGCCTGATGGGCATGGCCCCCGAGCCCCCAGACGATCCAGAAGGGGTCGGTCGAGGGGTCTTCTTCATTTGGGAACCATTGGACCCGAGGCTTAACATACCTGTATGTTAGGATCTCGTCAGGAGCCCCTGAGCAGCTTTGGTTGTAGAATGCATCTAAAGGAAAATCTGGTGGTATACTTGTTGGGGTTCTTTTGGAAAGTTTGATGTGGGTTCCTTTAAACAAGGTGAATTTATGATTCAAATGAATTTATGGGATAAATTTCTAAAGCTGAAATAGAATTTGCTAGTTGTTTATGGTGCTGCACAGGAGGAAAATAAAATGACATTTCTAACTGAGTTATCTCAATTTTGTGCTTCAAATAGTGAACCACTTCTCATAGATGGAGATTTTAACATCATCAAATACATAAAAGAAAAAAACCATGGATGGAGTTCACAGACATACTTCGACATACTTCATTGTTTAATTCTTTGGTCCATTTTTATGAGTTGAGAGAGTTAACTGTGACCGGTGGTTTATTCACATGGACTAACAATCAAACTCCTCCAGTGTTGGAGAAATTAGATAGAATTTTGATGAGTAAAGAATGGGAAGATATTTTCCCTCAAGCCATTGTTAAAAGACTTCCTAGGGAGATATCTTATCACAACCTTTAGATTATTTTAACTGAAAAATGTGATAATCTACTTCATATTCAATTTAGGTTTGATTTGACTCGGTTGAAGAATCCAGATTTTTACACTCATGTTGAGGACATTTGGCATAAACCGTGTAGAGCTAAAACTGCTCTTGATAGAATACAACAAAAATTAAAACTGTTTAAGCAATTTTTTAAGGGATGGGGTTTTAACCTACAAGGAGAGTTGAGAAAAAAGAGAAAAGAATTTCAGCAAGAGCTGGTGGTGTTAGAATCCATTGAAGAGGACTTGGGGCTTTCTAATGATCAAATTGATAGAAAAACTTGGTTGATTTGTGAAAACTTAAAAAGTCTAGAACAAGAGGAAAGTTACTGGTACGAGTGTTGCCATGAGACGTAGCTACTAAAAGGTGATGCGAATACTTCTTACTTTCATAAATGTGCTAATGGGAGAAAAAGGAAGAACAATATTCTCAGTTTAGAAGATAATGGTCAGATAATTGAAGGTGATAACAATCTTTTAAAACATGCGTCTGAATATTATGCTGAACTTTTTGGTCCACCAGAGGAATATGAAGTCCAAATGGACTCTGATATTTGGGATAACATCCCACATGTGTCTGATGAAGATAATACTTTTCTATGCAGACCTTTTACAGAAAAAGAAATATAAGATGCTCTAGATCAAATGGAAAAAAAATAAGGTGCAGGTCTTGACAAAATACCAATTGAGTTTTACAGATGTTATCCAACTTTTTAATGATTTCTTCAATCCTAGAGTTGACATTGCTAGAACTAATTATGGGCTAATTACCCTTTTGCCAAAAATAAAAGATGCCTCCAAGATACAACAATTTAGGCCAAATTGTTTGCTGAATTGCTTGTACAAGTTGATTACCAAAACCTTGACTATCAGATTGGAAGTGGTGGCTGGTAAGCTGATACATAATACCTAGACTGCCTTCATGAATAACAGAAATATCATGTCAGGTATAATGTGTTTGCATGAGATTTTGCATGAAACTAAACGAAAAAAAGAAGTTGGAATTATTTTGAAGTTAGACTTCGAAAAGGCATATGATAAAGTGAACTAGAATCTTTTGTGTAGCTGTTTAGAAAAGAGAGGATTTCATGAGAAATAGTGTAGATGGATCAAACAAGTGGTTTCTGGAGGGACAGTGAGTGTGAAAGTTAACAATAAGATAGGCTCTTATATCAAGAGTTTCAAAGGGGTCAGGCAAGGTGACCCTTTGTCACCAATTCTGTTTAATTTTGTGGCTGACTGTTTAACCAGAATGGTACATAAAGCTCAGGAAAATGGTTTAATTACTGGTTTGGTTAGTCACATTATACCTAATGGTGTGGCCAACAATATGCCGACGATACTATTGTTTTCTTGAAGCATGATTTGATGGGTGCAACTCATATGAAAGTGCTGCTGTACTTGTTTGAGATGTTAGCTGGATTAAAAATCAATTTCAACAAGAGTGAAATTTATATGATAAATGATGGGGGAGAATGGGGGCAAAAATATGCGGAAATTTTTAATTGCTAAGTGGGGCTATTCCCTATCAAGTACCTGGGTGTGCCTATTAGCCCAAGTAGGTTGGAAGTAGCAGATTGGCTCCTTGTAGTTGAGAAAGGCAATAAAAGGTTGCACGTTTGGAAAGGTGGAACACTCTATTGCTGGAAGATCCACCCTGATAAGTGCAAGTTTGAATAATTCCCCAATCTACCATATGTCAGTTTATCTTCTTCCTAAATCTACCATTAACTGTCTTAATAAGACTTGAAGAACATTTTTTTTGGCAAGGAGGGGGGACTAAGAAAAAAATACCATCTTATCAAATGGGAGATTATATGCAAAAGTAAAAAAGAAGGAAGGCTTAGGTATCAAAGATTTGTGTAGAATGAATATTAGCCTGTTATGCAAATGGTGGTGGAGGTTAAAGAAAGAAGAGGGCTTGGGCAAGAAATTGTGAAGCACAAATATTTAAATAACAAGATAATTATTGAGGTTGGACATAGACTAGATGATTCTCCTATTTGGTCTGACTTGCTCAAAGTCAAAGATATATATTTGCAAGGGAGAACTGTGATCATTGGAAATGGTGGGCTGACCAGATTTTGGCTGGACCCTTGGATCTATAAAGAACCTTTATATTTATCTGCCTCTGTTTTGTTTGAATTGTGTGAAATAAAAATATCACTGTTGCTCAAGCTATAGGGGGATCACAGATTACTTTTAGAAGGTGGCTCTTTGAGGATCTCAGAACTGATTGGAATAGAATTTGGCTTGATGCTTTAAGTTTTCAATTGACAAATAATTCTGATACTGTAACTTGGTCTTTTGGGAAATATGGGAGATTTACTGTTAAATCCATTTATGATGCTCTCACAAAATCATGTACTGGTGCTTATCATAAAAGGATTTGGAAAGGTAAAATACCTGAAAAATTGAAAATCTTTCTATGGCTGATGACAAATGAAGCTGTCTTAACTAAGGATAACTTGAGGAAAAGAAACTGGCAAGGTGACCCTAGCTGTGTGTTTTGTGACTGTGTTGAAACAATTTCTCATTTGTTCTTTCAATGTCCTGTTGCTAGGGTAATATGGTTGGTTGTGCCTAGATGTTTTTGTGCTTCTAACATTCCAATGAATCTTGAACAATGCTGGTTGTGGTGTGAGAAGTGGCTCCCTTATGGTAAAAAATTTCACCCATGGGGAGTTGCCACAATCTGTTGGGCAATCTGGAAATGCAGGAACAAAGCTGTGTTTGAGAAAAAATTAATCAAATCACCTCTTGAGATAATCTATCACGCATGTGCACTTATGGTTTACTGGTCAGGGCTATATGAAGAACTTGATAAAGATCAATTTGTGGAGGGTGCTAACACGATGCTGAGAGTTGCCAAAGAAATTCTTGCAGCTCAAACTACAAGGCAAGTGAACCAACTCCGTCTTCAAGATGAAGATTCGTCTAACCGTGCGGAGGACTTGGCTTAGGGCCGTGGAGGCTTTAAAGAGCAAGACCGTTCAAATCAGGAAGTGGTGTTTGAAGTCTAGATGGTTGCCTTTTGACAGTTGAAGGTGTTTGATAAAAGATGTGGACAGTTTAGCTGTTCCTGTCGTAGTTCATATGGTTTTCTGCCTTAGTTTAAGCCTGTTTGATGGTTGAACATTATGTGGTTTGGTCCCTTTTCAGTAGATGGGTAGATTTTGCTATCGGAAACTAGGAGTTGGTGTGTAGCTTCTTTTCTAAACTTTGTTTCCTCAGGGCTCCCTGTCTGATCTTTTGCTGCCTGTAATCATCTGAATGCTGTGTATTTCCGTTTGTTATAATGGAAATGGGGTTTCCCGCGTGGAAAGAAAAAAATAACAGTTCCAGAAACACAAAATATATATGAAACGACGAGAAGATTGATTTGAATGATAAGTGCAGGCACAGCTAGTAGCTACTTTTATTTATTTGGTTCGTAATATGAATTATATAGAAAATAATCAAATATGAAGAGCAAATATGCATGCATAGTCATCCTCCGATGGACCTAAAGAAGCTACCGAACGCCTTCCTGAGCTTCTTGCCTGTCTCGGCCGGCCTCCGGTGGTGGCGCTTGCAGAGGTCGTCGTTGCATTTGCAGAGCATCCCCATCCTCTCCATGTCCGCCGCCTTCACGAGTTCATCCTTCACGGCCGACTTCTCGACGACGGTGATGTCGCACTGGACGGCGAGGCAGTCGTCCTTAAGGAACCCCAAAAGCTCCAGCCTCTCCACGCTGATGAAACGCTTGAAGCCCCAGCCGTCGTTGAGGCTCGGATAGGTGCATGCGGTGGTGGTGCTCTTGGCGTACGGTGGCCACTGCAGCAACCTGGTGCGGTGGTATACCAAGGCGAACCGGAACTCGGCGTGGACGACGACGCTGGCGCTCTCCTCCTCCTTGTTCTCGTTGTCGTCCTCACGCATGAGGAAGAGGGAGATGTAGCCGGCGTCCGACGCGCGGAACCCATTGAGATAGCAACGGATCTTCCAAGTGTGGCCTGCCGCCTCGAACCGGCAGGACTCGAAGTAGCTGCCGTTCCCGTGCATGCCCCTGAGGTGCTTGAAACCCTCGATCTTGAGCATGTGGTGCCCCGTGGAGGTCGCCGCGGCGGCGACCGTGGACACGGACACCTCCGCAGTCGACGGCATAGCTTAGATGTGCGACGGCTGATGGATCGGATGTCGTCCCACCGACGTCCTCGCGTGGCTTAGTCTTGACACAGGCATGGCTGTGTGCTTTTATAAATATCCACAAGCAAATACGCACGCACGGCAAAAACTCTGCATAGGCACCGCACGAGGCACGACACGGCTTCTCTAATACCTAGACTTTGATGTTTGCGCTAACAAGAAAACAAAGCATCGTGATCTCTGGGGCGTCTAGTAATAACACCAGGAATCTATTTATATCTCTTATAAAACTAATCTCCATTAGAGTTCTATTTCGACATGTATCATGTATGCCATCCACATAAGCAGCTTAGACCAGTCTCATTGGGGGTATCATATCTATTTTCCAATACATACATATTTTGGAAACAATGCAAAGAAGTATTTTATCCTCATGAAACTCTCTTTACTCTTGTGAAATTATTATCTCTCTCTTTATCAATACACTATCATGTCAGCATATTTAATGCTCATGTAACTCTTATGAAACCTCTATCATAGCACATGCAAAATTGTAACCTTTATTTTGGAAATTGATGTAATATATTTGTAACAACTATTGTAATACTGCAATGTCTTCTGTAATGATCCTGTGGAAAGTTGAAACATGGATGATTTGGGGTTCCCCAAGGACACCCAATAGACTACCGAAATTATCTGATTCTCATGCATAATAGTTAGAGGTCTTTAAGACAATAACAGGTGTATGTCGGCCATATAATTTGAGCGGTTCTACCACAAAAATCACGCCATCCACCAACATACACTACATAAAACGGGAGCTTTGCCGAGGGCCCAGATTTGCCGAGAGCTAAGCCCTCGGCAAAGCTTGCCTTTGCCGAGAGCCAACATGGACACTCGGCAAAGAGGCTTTGCCGACGGCTAAACTCTCGGCAAAGCCAGGCTCTCGGCAAAGGAAAGCTTTGCCGAGGGTTTAGCTCTCGGCAAAGACAGGCTCTCGGCAAAGGAGCCGCGCCGTGAACGACTCCCGTTGTCGTCACCTTTGCCGAGAGCCGCGCCGTTAGGCTCTCGGCAAAGAGGAGGCCTTTGCCGAGCACCTGGGCAAGCACTCGGCAAATGTCACGTGGGCTAAAGCTGGACCCAGGCCAGCAACCTTTGTCGAGCGCTGGCCACTCTGGCTCTCGGCAAAGAGCACATTTGCCGAGGGCCAGAAGAGGCCTTCGGCAAAGAGGAAAGGTTTTTTTTGTTTTGGACCCAAACTTTTTCTGTAACCCTTGCATATTGTATACAAGCACATGTTCAAATTTGGGAGCTTTTTATAATATTTTGCTATATTTTATCAATTATTTTATTTTCTTTGTATTTTTCTCGAAAAAGTAAATTTGAACTGTAGGAGCATGAAATAATAAAATATAGCCATTCAAAAAATGATATTCATGTTCGAGAGTGCATTTTGAGGTTGTATCCATAAACTCACCCAAAAGTTTGAATGTCTTGTATACAAAACATGACCATCCATGTGTCGTAGAAGTGATTTTTAATTATATAAATTCCAAATGAAGTCCAAAAATCACGAAACTTGGCGACGTGTCGTGTTATCGCATGTGGAGGGTGTGGTAAAAAATTTATAAGGTTTCGAGCAAGTTGCGACACCGGATGTCCAAAACCCAGGCATCTCCACATGTGATCAAATGTGTGATCACATGTGGAGATGTCTGGGTTTTGGACATCCGGTGTCGCAACTTGCTCGAAACCTTATAAATTTTTTACCACACCCTCCACATGCGATAACACGACACGTCACCAAGTTTCGTGATTTTTGGACTTCATTTGGAATTTATATAATTAAAAATCACTTTTCTCTCACATTCCTCGACATGTTACGTCAGCGAGAGGGTTGAGATTTCATGTGTGGTTGTGGATACGGCCTCAACGTACACCAAATATCTTGACTATCATTTTTTGAATCACTAAGTTCTGATATTCCATGTACCTGCAGTTCAAATTTGAATTATATGAAAAAATTTAAAGAAACAAGATTAATTAGTTAAATATAGCAATAAAAGTCAAATTAATGCCAAATTTTGAAATGTATTTTGAAATTGGGTCACAAGGACACAAAAAAAACTCAGCTCTAAAATAAAAAAGAATAAAGAAGTCAACACTTCTTTGCCGAGAGCCTGCCCATCAGGCTCTCGGCAAAGGGTCGTTGCCGAGAGCCGGACTAACCCGCCCTCGGCAAAGGGTCTTTGCCGAGAGCCTGTCTCTGTGCTCTCGGCAAAGGGTATTTTCTATATAAAAAACCCCCCGCGCTGCCCCCGCCCCCGCCCAGACGCGTCAAACCGCCGCCGCTCGTGCCCCACCGACGCCGCCCCCGCCCCCGCCCCCGCCCCTCCCCTGCCCCGCGCGCGCCGCCACCGACCACGTCTCTCCGGCGCCGGCCGACACCGCCCCCGCCCCCGCCCCTGGCCCGCTCCTCCCCTGACACCGCCCCCGCCGCCGGCCTACAGTGCGCGCAACCCTAGGGCGGCCACCGGCCGGCCAGGAGCATCCAGGCCCGCCGCCCCTGGTCTCTCTCCCGTCCGGCGCACGTCCCTGCACCACCCCGTCGATCTCCACCACCCCGGCGTGATTTTCGATTGAAGTCCGTCGATCTCCACCACCCCGGCCTGACTGTCGCCCCTGTTCTCTGGTTCGTGTTTCTGCTGCCTGCCTATGTGAACTTTATGATTCAAAGATAAAGTGTAATGTCCATTTCTCGGCACTTTGATTTCAGTTGCTCGTACTCTAACCTATCAAAATAAGAAAATCAGTATATTCCTCAGTCGTAGTCAGTACTGTCCATTGTAAAGTGGTGACTGGCAGTTGTTATGAACTCTTTTGGCTTGTAGGTTCAGTCGTAGTCAGTACTGCAATAAAATTTGTGCATTCACTACTGGAAAACCGAGATTTGCCTAGTGTTTAATGGTTTGCCTAGTGCCAACCGTCGGACACTAGGCAAAGATCTTGTTTGCCGAGTGTTAAACCCCGGAGCACTCGGCAAAATAAAGGCACTAGGCAAAATAACGATTTGCCGAGTGTCGACACTAGGCAAAGAAATCCACTCGGTAAATGACCATTTTGCCTAGTGTCAATACTAGGCATACAATCACACTCGGCAAAGGCTGCCGGAGGGCAACCGCCGTTCCCGTTTTGCCGAGTGTCTTCCGTTAACACTCGGTAAAATTAGAACTTTGCCTAGTGTCTCCGGACGACACTAGGCAAACTGGACAGTTTGCTTAGTGTCTTACAGAGACACTAGGCAAAATATTTTTTCTTTTTTTTATTTTAGCTTCCAATTTTTTTCTGTAGCTTTCCTACTATACCTTGACCAACATGTTGAAAGTTGGCACAATTTTATGAAATTTTGCTATATTTCTTTAGTTTATTTAATTTCTTTGAATTTTTTCGACAAATGCAAATTTGAACTGCAAGTGTGACGAATAATGGCAATTCATGAATGCAAAAATGATATTCATGTTAGTAAGTGTTAGTTGAGGCCGTATCCAGAAAAAGACCAAAAATTTCACACATCTTCACGTCGAGACATGATCACGAACTTGCGAGCAAATAGTTTTTAAATTCTATTAAATGAAAACGGAGTCTGAAATTCATGAAACTTGTCGACAAGTCAAGATATCGCATGCGGGTGACATGATAAAAATTTAAAAAGATTTCGAGCACATCGTCACGTATGATGCTTAGAAACCCTAACATCTCCACAATGATCACCCCTGCGCAAGGCCCCTGCGCCGTCCCGGCAACGTGCGCAGGCCCCCAGCTCCCAGCGGTGCCTCGTCGCTGCTGGTCGCCCCTGCTCCGCCCCTGGGGATTATAGGCGATGTCACGGCGAGGCGCGGATGCCGCTACCATAGCGTTCCCGGCATCCAGCAAGGCAAGCTCCTCCCGTCCCCTTCCTCTCAGGCTGGGCACTTTTAAACCGGAAACCGAAAACCGAACCGAACCGAGCCGAACCGAACCGAAATTTCGGTTTTTTTTTAATTTCGGTTTTAACTTCTGACAATATCGGTTATCGGCTTCGGCTTCGGCTTCATTCCGCGGCGGAACCGAGCAACCGAGCAACCGAAACTACACAACAGCAAGTCGGCAGAGCCCTCAGTCCTCGAGTCCGCAGGCCAAGCACTGAGGCATCGCAGCCCAATAGGCCCAGATGTTGGATGGCCCAAGAGTCTACCACCGTACTCGCCATATCTCTCTCCCTAATCCCTATTCTCGTATCCCCTCGGCGGCGGCGGCAGCAGGGCATGCGAGCCTGCACGGACCCTTGGCGGCGGCGGGTTCGCCTGTCGCGGCTCCTCCACGGGCGGCGTTGCGGCAGCCGGATGGGCGGCGTGGGCCGCATGGCTCCCTAGCAGCTCCTCGGCAGCGGGGGCCCCGACTTCTCAGCAGCAGCAGCACGCAGTAGGACGTGCGCGGCCCCTCGGTGGTGGCGGCGGCATGGTGGGGGTGGCGTGGCTCCTCCGCAGCGGCGTCCCGATGGGGTGGTGCGGCTTCCCCGCGGCGGCGTGGCACATCAGCGAGGAGGCTGCGAGGCCATGGCCGGCGGGCTTCTGCGAGCGACGCATGAGGTCCTCTAGTTCTCTCCTCTGTCTTTGCTGTCCGTTCGGTGGAACCGAGGAACCGACCCGATGAAACCGAAACCGATCTCGTCGGTTGTTGATTTTGCAAGAAACCGATCGGCTTTGGATTTCTGGAAACCGAAATTTATGTAAGCCGAGCAAACCGAACCGAAGTCTCGGTTAAAACCGATTGCCCACTCTGACCTTCCTCCCACTCCCCCTCTCTCTCGCGGCATCCTCTCTTCTCTGCACAGGTCCATGTCATGGACGCGACAAGCGAGGTACCCAATAAATCAATGTCTTCTGTTTTTTTTCTCAGGTACTGGTACTAGATCTGTGTGGCTTTCGGCTCCTCTCTTCTGAATTATTAGGCAAATTTGATCCTACAACTTAGCTAGGAGTTGGGAAATGGTGGCATGGACAGGATATCACCGAGCTCTTGCTAGGCCTGATCTCACTTACAGCACATTCAGTCACCTAAAGCAATTCAGTCAGGGAAAAATAAAACAATAAAGGCACTATAGGAAACAACTAGAAAAAAAACTATCAACAATTTTCCATTCCCTAATACATGAGTTGCGGCAGGGTCGAAAATTTCACTTGGTTTTTTTCCTTTTAAAATGAGAAGTTATTTTCCAGACAGCCAAAATATTGGCATCACAGCACATTTGAACAGAATGTTGTTGGCTGTTTTATAGTCAGGAGTGGGAAAAAGGTGCACAGCTATGAAATACCTAAAAAAGTGGTGGCTGTTCTGAAGTAGCTTGTCATTACTAAGTAGTTTGCGGAACATTGGCTCACTAATTCATTATTTAGCTTTTTTGCCTGAAAAAAAAAGTGGTCGAATAATTATGCCTTTCCCTTGGTAACAGGATGAGTGTGATGATCTTATTTCTTTGGCTGAGAAAAGGACTACTGAAATGGGGTACTGTTGTAAGATCAGGTTCTGAATTCTTCTTTTTTTAATTCACTTGAAACTTGTTCTTTCAAACAGCAGCCATTTAGTTTTGTTTGTAAGATGCAGCCAAGTGCTGGTCCGTCAGATATGTTCATTGTCACCTGAAACCAAAACCAAACACATCAGTCTATAGAACTTAGAATAAACAATATTCTGAAATGTGTGTTTTTTAACGTATAGCAGATAGCAACAGCATGATAACTTGCTGCTGTTCGGTGCAAACCATCACCTGCAGCTTGAGCTGATCTTGATTTCTTGGTTATGTTAGATCTCTGACTCTATTGCAGCAGAAAAGGGCAGCAACTGTTGTTGATTTTTCTGTCGACAGCTAACTCTGCTGTTTCCTCTCTAGTGCATGCCTGGCTTTTGCTCTGAATTTATTTCTGTGCCGCAGGTCAGCCCATCGGTAGTGAGCATCAATTTGTTCCAACAGCTGGCAGCCTTGATTTTCATATCAACAGCAAAAGCTATTCTATAACAACAGCTGTAGCTATCTACTTTCTCAACCGTGATCAGCTCTACAACTACAGAGTTTGGCTCTATTCTCAAATTTGCTAAACTGCAGCATGTTACTTTCAGTAACTCTTATTTGGAATGCAACAGTGAAGGTAATTGTCACTTTCAGCCACACATGCATGCTAGTTAGTAATAGTTTTACCATTTACTTATTCTTTTAGCTATCAGTTTAGTTTAAAACCTTTTGACTTCAGCTTAGCTATTTGCTTGTCATGGTTTTCAGTACAGTAGCAGAACAATAGAACTCCTGAAGGTTTCTGTACATGTTGATTATTAGAATATTCCTATGTATGACACTTGAAGTATGATTATTTCTTATTTATTCCAACGTTCAATGTGTGATCTCCATATCTATTGATGTTCCCTTTAAAAAGTAGTCCAAAGCTTCATTTTTCTTCTCTAACATGCACACACTTCTCTGTTTCTGGTTATCTGTGAATGTCATGTGCAAGTGATCTTCTGTAACCTTTGTATACGCATCTGACCGTCTCTTTATTGTAGGTTTGCAATCTCAAACATACAATATTGTGTTGGTGGTGACGGCGGTTGTTGTTGTGGTGTGGTGGTGGCAGTTGTGGTGTTCGGGTGGTGGTGGTGTTGGTGGCGGTGTATTGATATGTATGTTCTTGACGGTCATCGTGCCGTTTGTTTTCTTGCAGGGTTTGGAAACCTCTCCGTGCAGGGGAGGTTCTGCCGAAATTTTTTATTGACGGTATCCTTTTCATTTTTTTCAGCATCAATCGGGCGTGGCATCGAATCAAATTGGAGGGTCGCCGGCTTCACAGATTGGAGCGTCGCCGGCACCACAGCTTGAGCCGAATCAAGTGGAAGGGTCGCCGGCTTCACAGATTGGAGCGTCACCGGCACCACAGCTTGAGCCGAATCAAGTGGAAGGGTCGCCTGGAGCATCAAACCACGGGCCTCTTCACCCTTGACAATCGTCGTGATCAGCTTGTTGTGAACTTTGTTAAGAAATTTGGTTGTGCACTTATGAACTTGTGAACTTGTGGCACATTTGGACTTTTGGTATGAACATGTGATATATGTGAACATGTGGTTCTTATTTATGATTCATGTGATATATTTGTGGTGTTTGAATATGATTTATATTTGTGTCGCAAATGGAATAATCAAAAAAAATTCAGCTTCTGGTTACTTTGCCTAGTGTCAGGGGTCTGACACTAGGCAAAGGGGCCACACGTGGCACCCCTAGGAACAGACTTTGCCTAGTGTCAGAAAACTGACACTAGGCAAAGTAGGCAGTTTGCCTAGTGTCGGAGGTCTGACACTAGGCAAAGCTTGGCATATTTGCCTAGTGTAGGTGGCCTGACACTAGGCAAAGCTTGGCATGTTTGCCTAGTGTCGGACATCTGGCACTAGGCAAACCTTGCATACTTTGCCGAGTGTCAGACCTCCGACACTAGGCAAAACGTCCGTTACGATTTCCACCGTCAATGGAATACTTTTGCCGAGTGGTGTCCTTGACACTAGGCAAACACTTTGCCAAGTGTCCGAGGTTTGACACTCGGCAAAGTGCTCTTTGCCTAGTCCGCCTCTGCCGACCCTTGTTTGCCGAGTGTGACACTAGGCAAACTGTTTGCCTAGTGCCTGCGGCACTAGGCAAATCGCGCGATTCCAGTAGTGATTGTATATTGCGCTGGTCTTATCTGTTTGTGCGTTATTCTTCTTAAGAAATTTGATCGATCGTGGTGGTTCCATAGTATGTATTACACTATTATTTTATGTTTGCCTATTATCCTCGAGGACCTTCCATATACTTAGGACGTGTTTGCTTCACATCCGCTGCATGCCGCAACTAATCTGCGGCTGCGCCAAAACTTTGGCGCCAAATTCGTTCGCCACACTTGCGGCGCGATTCGGCATGGAAAATGAACTGGTTAGTGATGGCAAGGCCGCGGCATGCCGCAACTCATGCAACGAACTAAACGTGAGCCAAAAATAGGGCGCGGAAGGTGCCGCGGGATTTGGAAAGGTGTGGATATGAACCAAACGCACCCTTAAATCTCGCCTTTCTCCTGATTCATGCATTGTTCTTGGCACTATAGTTCCTCATCTTTGGATATGATGTAAATAGACTTCAATAGTACGTGAGCCAAATAAAACAGTGCTGAACTTCTTGAAGAACAAAACAGTGTGCCATGATGCAGTGCCCAGAGTTTTTTCTTAGAAAAAAAAGGAATCTGCTTTCCTTGGTTATACAAAATGATGTGTTGCAATTAAAACTGACATATTTTAGACGTGAAGAAGAACAAGCATGTTTAAACCAAAAAGGAAAATGCAACAGCAGAAAAACCTTCGCTGCTGTCGCAGTTGGTTGCACTGTTCAGTAGTGCTTTTAGGGTCATAACAGCCCAGCAAAAATTCCCAAACTTCTCCTTTGATTGTTGGGTGGACTCCCTGTTTGCACATCCAAAAATAAAGACAATACCATGGCAGAATGAATCTAAGGAATCACATGACATAGTAACGATTCTCGGCATAAAAAAAGAACACATATTAGCAGTGAAGGCCATAATAGGGACACACCATATTAGCAGAAAGCTTAGGAGGAAATGATGGTACATACCTGGAGCGGGGAGAGGTGCGACTGATAGAACTGCTCGGCGTTAGTGAACGCAGCCTGTCTCGCGAGCTTCTTACAGGTATCAGAGACAGCAAGGCAAGCCATGATAAAAACAGCAGGACTGTTGCATATATGAGCTGAAATGCTCATTTATTGAAGTGCAAAATGCAACATTCCAAAAATCATTGAAAATTTATAAGAATTAAGTAAACATGATGCAGCCTCACACCAGCATACTTCTTAGGTAAAATTCATCTGTGGGCACAAGAGTAGAACAAAAATATGAGTGCATATGCGTGCCTTATGAATTGTTCGTGAGCACTGTTTGTCTTCTTTACTCCTCTATACACTACTTGAATTTATCATTCAGATTTATGTAAGCACACGCTACATCAATAGCAGGGAACAGATTTTTGTTTTTTTGGTGGGTGGGTGGGTTGGTGTAACCTTCGGTAATTGGCGGTCTTGTTCATGCGAGGCTGTTGATGTTCGAGTTTGGCAGGGTCTTAACTCCATTGTTATTCTTGGTAAGGGCACCACTTTGCTGACAGCTCTGCTGCTTGGTAGTGACTAGACCCACGGCAACGTGCCCATTAGCGAGTTTGTTGGGTATGCCCTGGCTAACAAGGGGCGAGCGTCGGATCCGAACAACGTCTACAACCCGCAGGACGGGCCCGACGCATACACCAACACTGCCGCCTACGAGAAGATGTCTGCGTACGCCACTGCAGCTCGCACGCGCCATGAGGACGACTTCGACCTTACCACCGAGCCACTGGACACGGACCTGCTCATGAGGACAGGAGGAGGGAAGCAGCACGGCCGGTACATGATTGCCCACAGCGCAATCAACCCGGCCACCGTACCCACGCTCCGCGAGGTTCGGCAGGGGAGCAGCACGACCTCTGACGTCCCCATACGGCCTCGTCAGCCGAGCTCCGTGCAGCAGATGGCTGCGATGCAGACGTCGTTTTAGGTAACTATAGTTTTATCCGTCGTCCATTGGTTTTACATATGTACATCTCCTTTTGCATTGTTTAACCATCGCGGGTGTAATATTGCAGTCGTAGCTGGAGGAGTTGCGGGCCAGGCAGGATGAGCTGCAGGAGGCCCATCGGCGAGAGCTGGCGGCCAGAGACGAGGCCCATCGGCGCCACATGGAGGCACAGCAGCAGCACACGCAGCGTCAGATCTCGGAGCTAGTCAGCTACTTCCAGTCCATTCAGAGCTCTGGAGTGCCTCTGCTGCCTGCCTCGCTCTTCGCTCCACCCCCTGTTCCACCCCCTGTTCCTGCCCCTGCAGGGAGTCCGGTGAGTATATATATGTTTGTCTATTGCTTTGGCTTGTGCGGCCGTCCTGCAGGTACTAATGAGATCGCTTATATATTGTGCAGCATCAGTCGTGGGGTTCGAACCCGACCCCTTCACCAGGCAGCGGGTGGCAGATTAGTTCTTATGGCCACCCGAGTACGCACCACACGTGGCCTGGTGCCCATTCGTAGCACGGCCACCCTGGGTTGTCCGACAGCCCTCCTCCGCGCCCCGGGTACTCGTACCCGTACCAGTCGGCGCCAGGGCAGGCCATGTGGGCGTCGTGGGCAGGTGGGAGCTCTCCACACCCTGGGGGCACTCACCCTGGTCGGCGTGGCCAGATGGGGGCTCGGGACACGACGGAGGCCACGGCGACGACGGGTCGGACTCACAGCACCAGGGGTGAGGCGCTAGCGACTTCGAGCAGTGATATCCATGTAGACTTGTGGTTTATGTTATGAACTTGTGGTTTATGTTGGGCTTTATGTTAGATTTGTCATATCTATGTGGATTCGTGATATCTGTGGAGTTCGATATGTTTCATGTGTGATATATATATATATATATGAAATTGTGATATAGACATGTGAATTTGTGATATATATATATATATCTATATATAGGGAGAGTATACTCTATAGCTAGCTACAAAATAGCTTATTTTGTAGCCAGACCGAACCGACCGCACCATCCACCGCGGGCAATGCCTACCCAGGCGCGCGGTCCTAATTACCTGAGCTGCTGGGAGCTGGCCGGCAGGGTGTAATAATTACAGTAATTACTACTTGATGAGAAGACTGAGCCTTTATTTGCATGCAGTCTGCGTGAGTAGCGCTCGTAAATGATTATCCATCGTTGAAGAGGGCAAATAGTAGCACTAGTGCATGCACGTGGGTGCATTTACTGCTTTCCATCATTGCCCAAGAACTATTTACGAGAATACACACCCAAAACATATTTACAAGAATTCACACCAGGAAATATTTACGAGAATCTTCACCAAGAATATTTACGAGAATTTGTACTAAGAATGATTCACGAGAATCTTCAGTATGAAATATGTACGAGAATCTGCACTAATAATATTTACGAGAATCTGCACTAAGAACTATTTACGAGAATTTGCACTAATATGATTTATGAGAATTTTCACTAAGAAATATTTACAGGAATCTGCACTCGGAAATATTGACACTAACAAATCCAACTTAACTTAATAAATAATATAAAGCAACAAAGCAGCAAATACATAGTAAAATATTGGCTCAAATTCTAAATAACAGTACTAGATACTGTACACAAAATTGTTTACTAGAATCTATGCCTTTCTGCCGTACCCTTACTAGTTACAGTAATCTTTACTAGATTTTTACAGTAATCTTGATACGAGAATTACATGAGGAGTTACATGAGTCTAATGGTTCATGATAACTAGCTAGTTACTATAGTATTGAGACCATTTGACCATAAGATATAGATACATGAGGAGTCAAATGGTTCATGCGGAGAGGAAGGCGAGCAGGGAGGCAGCAAGCCCGGCTGCGACGCCGGCGCCGGCATGCATACAGAAGGCACCGCAGATAGATCCCAATCCACTCCTGCTCGGGCTTGGCGATGACGGAGGCCTGCAGTGCTGCTGGCCTCGTACGCCAGCGCCTGGTGGCGATGACGGTTGCCTGTGATCTGGTTTAGTAGAGAGTAAAGACAGGTAGGGATGGCGAGGCAATCCAGGAATTGGTTACGATAATGTTTACCACTATGGAGTGATCGATCAAGTTACTCTAAACTGATGCCCAATTATTAGATTCCAATGTGCAGGAATTAGAGAATGCCTTCAGTAATTTACCAGAACTTGTACAGTTGGTTACGATAATTCATTATCGGAGAATCACTACCAAATCCGTGCCTCGCCATGGACGAGGCCTGCCCAGGTCCTACATCCGCCATGGCAGAAGGCCGCCCGGCCACCATAGGGACAGTGCCACCATCAATGCTTGGAGGTGGGCGTCAACGCCACGACAGGTAGCTCCGGAGTCCGGACTCGCCGCCCCGTTCATGGTTTCGTCGTGGACCAGCCCTAGTTCAGATCTGCCATGGGAAGAGGGATGCTTGGGGTACCGTAGGGAGGGCGCCGCCACTGACAGCCAGCGAGGTCGACGCGGTGGAGGTCGAAGCCGGGAGCGCGAGCAGGGCCGGGCAGCCGGCGGCGGCCACTTACGGCCTGGCTAGCCTCCTGCTGGTCTCTGCTGAGCTACGCGTCGGGGCTGCGCCTGGCCGCCATGTGCCGAGCCTCCGCTGCGACGCCGGAGAAGAGAGGCCGCGACGTGGATGCGAGATCATGGGATCGTCGTCGTGGTGGCTCGCGAGGTCCAGCGGCCCGGCGAAGCAGCGCGGTCGACACGCAGGATGCTCTCACGGGCACGGAAAAAGAATAGGCTGCAGTGCAGAAAATTTGATTAGCTGCAGAAAAAGAATAGGTGCAGCGACGGGCACGGAAATTTGATTAGCTGGATCAGCGGGATTGAACGGCATGCATGCATACATTAATTACTCAAAAGAGGACAACCAAGCAAAAGCCAAACCTCGTGCTGGTGCCACCGGCTCTGGAGGTTTGATCCGGCTACAAAATAGTTTATTTTGTAGCTAGCTATGGACTAATAGTTCTATATATATATATATATATATATATATATATATATATATATATATATATATATATATATATATATATATATATATATATATATATATATATATATATATATATATATATATATATATATATATATATATATATATCAGTATATATGTGGTTGTGCATGTAAAAACAAGAAAACCACAAAAAAAACAAAAAAATTCTCAGCTTTGCTGCCCGAGAGCCATCTGGCTAGCACTCGGCAAAGATGCAAAGCTGTTCACAAGAATTCCAGCTTTGCCGAGAGCCTACCTCTCTGGCTCTCGGCAAAGGAAGGCTTTGCCGAGAGCCATGCTGGACGGCTCTCGGCAAAGGAAGGCTTTGCCGACAGCCAGCCTGGACGGCTCTCGGCAAAGATTTTTTTTAAAAAAAAATAAAAAGCCTCGACAAATATTTTTATTTAAAAAAATAAAAAGTCTTTGCCGAGAGCCGGCAAACCCGGCTCTCGGCAAAGACGACGTCAACTTTGACGTTCCTCGACGGCGCCGTGGGCTTTGCCGAGGGCTTTTTGTCCTTTGCCGAGGGCTCCCGGCTCTCGGCAAAGAAGTCGGATACAGTAGTGATACGTCAGCATATCACACTAGTCACTATTTCCTTTTTTCGATTCCCGTAGTGTCCAGGATACGCTTCTAGTCTTCCCCTAATTTGAACTCCACACGTCTCGATCGATAGGCTCAAAATAGCATGTGGATCCACTAAAGATTGGGTTGGGTAAGATTGGCTAAGTATCATGGCCGGTGGAGATATGGAGCGGCACGGAGGCGAGCAGAGGCAGCACGCATGTACCTACACGAGCACCCGGCAGGTGACTGCATGTGCATGTGGCCGGCTATGACATCAGGCACCGTTTGAATTAGGCGTCAATGTGTGTGTTGTTAGGAATTTCAGGGATGGGAACTCTGACAATTTTAAAGAGCTTAATTACAAATTACAGAGGAAGGTTCAAGAAACAAAAAAGAGCAAAGAAAATAAACATGTCTTGCAGGTTACAATAGATTGTGGATCCATAAATCAAAGATATGATATTCGTTATTCTGGATGCATGACCCATTTAGGTTGTAGGTTCAGTTTTCTCAATTTACAACTAAGTTGAATGGTGGTTGCTCTATTTATGCCACGAAAATATGATGAATGGGTTGTGGATTATCAATATTATACTTTATAGATGCTAGAAAAGGATTTGCAAGCTAGGGTAAAAACTGGACAAGTGGCTAGCAACCTGTAATACATGAATTTGACATGAGTGATGGTGGATAAAGGAAACCGATGGATGATACAGAACTCACTTGCATTTTCTAAAAGGATGGATGATAAGTTCTTCTTGTTTGTTAATGTTGAGGAGAAACCTATATAGGTGTGTCCACCTCTCACTAAGTATTTCAAGACAAATCTATTCTTGAACCTGTGTACAGCATGGTATGGAGATGCAGCGGAACATATTCGTGGATTTATTGGCACACGAAAAAATAGATATTAGAGACATTATCTTAGCCGCATTACGGAAAGGTCTATACAGTAGAGTTTGTGAGCCTGCGACACTGCACTCTCCATAACTGTGTTAATTTCACGAACTTTGCTTTTTGGATTAAATGTCACTTTAAGGTTGGTATTTAATTTACAGTATTGTTATCTTATCATGCGATCCGTGTATTTTTAGTACAAAATGTTAACTATCCCGTAGCAACGCACGAGCATGAACCTAATAAATATAAAAATACAGATGAAAGAACAATGAGATGAAGGCTGATACGGGCAGGAATAACCAAGGATTTTAATTTCGTTATCGCAAAAATTTCGGTCACCACCGAAATTACCGAATTTCGCGAAATTCGGCCGAAATTTCGCCGAAATTTTTTTAGAGATTAGGACATGAAGTATGTTGTTTCTAAAAAAGTTTAGATCTAAATAAACATTAGTATGATTTATGACTACACATCTATTGAATAGAAGAATATACAATATAATCAATAGAAAAATACAAGTCTAGAGTTATACATCACATGTATTAGAGTATTACAAAATTTCGGAGTTTTCTTTCGGCCACCACCGAAATTACCGAATTTCGCGAAATTCGGCCGAAATTTCGCCGAAATTTTGATCCCTGGGAATAACCACGTTTATTTATTTGGATTTGGAATGCATACGTATCTATAGTAGAAACTAGAAAGTAAACAAATATTTGAAGAGCAACACCTGAACAAGCTAACGAACGAACGCCTTCACGAGCTCCTTTAATTGCCGGTGTCGGCAACAGACCTCAGGCACGGTGGTGGCGCTTGCAGAGGTCGTCCTTGCACTTGCAGAGCATCCCCATCCTCGCCATGTCCGTCGCCTTCACGACCTCATTCTTCACGGCCGACTTGTTGACGACGGTGATGTCACACCGGACGGCGAAGCAGTCGCCCTTAAGGAACCCCGAACACTCCAGCCCCTTGACGCTCATGAACCGCGGGAAACCCCAACCGTAGATGTTGTTATTCTGGAAGGTGTACGCAGTTGTCATGGCGTGCTGTGGCCACGGCAGCAACCTGGAGCGGGGGTATACCAAGGCGAACCGGAACTCGGCGTGGACGCCGCCGCCGCCGGCGCTCTCCTCCTCCTTGTTCTCGTCGTCGTCCTCACGCATGAGGAAGAGGGAGATGTAGCCGGCGTCCGATGCGCGGAACCCATTGGGATAGCAACGGATCTTCCAAGCGTGGCCAGCCGCCTCGAACTGGCAGGACTCGAAGTAGCTGCTGTTGCCGTGCATGCC
Source organism: Saccharum spontaneum (assembly GCA_022457205.1). Classification (NCBI taxonomy): domain Eukaryota; kingdom Viridiplantae; phylum Streptophyta; class Magnoliopsida; order Poales; family Poaceae; genus Saccharum; species Saccharum spontaneum. Next base: position 6,629,910 of record CM039586.1, on the reverse strand, counting down.
CTTGAGGTGCTCGAAGCCCTCGATCTTGAGCATGTGGTGCCCCGTGGAGGTCGCCGTGGCGGCGACCGTGGACACGGACACCTCTGGCGCCGTCAACGTCATGGCTGTGCGCCGGCCGGCTGATGGAATCAGGAGAGGAAACAGGATGGATGTATTTTATTTTATTTTTCCTCTTATTATATAGCCGCTAGCAAATACGAGTAGTAAACATGTCATAAACTTCTCTTCTCGTTGCGCTAATAAACAAACGAAGCATCGTGATCTCTGGGGCCTCTAGTATAATACCGGGAATCTTCACCTAATCTTAACACCGCGTATCTCTCCTGTAGAGGCTTTGTTCGGTAAATCACCTCTCTGACGGGATTAGAGTGGATTAGGAGATTTAATCATCTCCAATTCCTTTTAATAATCCCTCAAATTCTCTTCTAATTTGACGAGTCCCAACCAAATCAGACACAATCAAAGACGGTGTACAGGCTAGTTTGGTAAAGTTTGCAGCCAACTTCTCCGGAGCAGTTTATGTGGAGCTCTACCAAACGGCTAAGCACAACTAGATTTCGGTGGGGAAGCTGACAAGAATCACATCTCAATTTACACTACGAAATGGGAGCTAAATACCCACTCCCTACTGTTCCCCATTCAAGCTTCATCGGAATCACTCAAGAATCACTTATCACCTGCTCACCCACCAGAATGACTTCATCAGAAAATCAAGATCTGGAACTTGAGAATCAGAAGTGGAGCTCTACCAAATTAGCCCTCAAGTAAGTTGTGGCTCCACTAAGGCGATGTTCAGTTCATTAGATGGCTCTTACTCGGGGAGTGGTTCTATACCGTGTTATTTAGTTCAAGAACGAGTGAGATGGAATAGTCCCCAAGGAAAGTAACCTCTCAGGTTCGGGACTGTCACATCCCACAAAAGTTCCAAAATGTGGTTGTCCTACATCGATGACATGATAGTCTCTATTATATTGCTCATCTCTCGTGCCGACACCCATCACCCTCTACGACTGTTAAAAATAGCAATGGGTAAATCCCCATCAGGTATGGACTCCCCAGACCCATTCCCGCGATAACAATTTGAGACCACGGATATCCCCATACCCGGCTGCGGGTGGGGGAATTTCCCCAGACCCATACCCGGTGGGTCACTCGTATGCACCAATAGTTCTATTGTAGGCACATAAAAATCAGCAATTCAGCAGCAACCATCACTCTAAGAACACAAAAATTTAGACAAATAGTAGCTTAATAATTTCTACTGCAACCACCAGTCATATAGCACCACAATAATTCATGATCCATACACATTAGTACTTAGTAGGTAGTAGAAAGTAGTGCTTTGCTAGCAGTAGCCACAGCACTTAAGACATTACAGTTTGCAAGTTTCATCAGACTAACAGTACATCACACAAGTCATTCGGTCATTACATAGCCAAAAGGGGTACATAAATAAATCTCCAAGTCCATAGCAGTCAACATATATATGTCAACAGACATGCTGGTTGTTCGTTGATGTGTTGTTTTGCTTCACTTGAAGGTGCTTCACTTGAAGGTGGAGGCAGCTTGCTTTGCTCAAAGTTCAAGTTCCTGTATGGCAGGCAGTACAACAAGAGCAACTTACAATGTATTTAAAATAACAGAATAAGAGCACAATTGCACTATACTGGTTTAATTTGAATATGTGCACTAACCTGGAGACCCTCTTGAATATCTTGGAGGCAAGACCAAAAGGTGGCAGCTTGTTTGTCCTTGTTGTCAACTAAAAAAGAAAACCAGTAATTAGGATAAAATTACAGTAAAGATAACCAAACTAAACACAAGAGAATAAGACATACTTTTGTACTTGTTCCGCAGCCAATCATGTGAGCACATAAGAGCCTCTACCATCTTTGACGTAAGCCTACTGCGATGCTCGCTAAGTACTCTCCCACTGGTGCTGAATGCACTCAGATGCCATTGTAGTGATAGGAATTGCATAAATATCCTTTGCTATCCTCAGGGTTGGATAATGTACTCTAGCCACCTTCCACCAATCCAGCACCTTGAAGCCCTTAGTTTCTAGATAGACCAGTTCATCTTCTAAGTAGCGATCTAGTTCTGATCTGAATCGCATGGCAGATGGCCTTGTACTAGCAACTCTTGCACTAAATGAAGATAAGAACTCCATTTCGGCAGTTGGAGCTACTGCTGATTCGCTATTGTCACAGTCTTCTTCCACATGGTATTCAATCATCAATTCAGTTAAAAAATCTACAATTTTAGCAACCTTATCCTCACAAATGTCACCAGTTGTACCAGTTAGCCACTCAAAACACATCAGCAAGCTCAATTTTTTGAGACGAGGATCTAGAAGGGTTGCAATACCCATCAGTCCTTGGATGTCCGACCAATACTTATCAAATTTGGCTATCATACTAACTGACATCTCTTCAATCTTTGGACTGCCACAAGTTGACCATTGTCTGATTTTCTTCCTAATCTCACAAATTTTGATGAAGTATATGTTGGCAGTAACATATTCAGTTCCAAAAAAACAATAAAGTTATGTCATTAAACACTCAAAGACGTTCTACAACATCAGCAACAAAGTTCCATTCGTCCTCACTAGGCAAACATGTATATTGCTTATCAACATGACTTGGCTCTAGTGAAAACAGCTTTATAGGGGACTGCAACACTAAGCATCTTAAAGGTTGAATTCCATCTAGTCTTGCAGTCAAGGTTTATCTCATGATCCAAACTAACTTTAACAAACTTAGCTATCTCTTCAAACTTCTCTATCCTTTTTTGTGTTGTTGTCCAGTAAA
>CM039586.1:6575557-6627000 GCA_022457205.1 Saccharum spontaneum | reverse complement strand
ATTGCAGAACTAAGGTGTGTAGAAGTCATAGAACGAGGAATGGAAGAGGAACACTTACCTGGAGTGTCGACACCACGGTCGGGTGCTAGCGTATGGCCGAGCTTGAGGTCGTGCTCGCTGCCTGGATCTGGTTCAGAGGAGGAGTCGAGCTCGTCTCGAGGACGCCATCCCCAAGCCAAAACCGCCCATGCTTCTTACCTTGCCCCACCCTCATCACGACCTCTGGATCAAGCCGCTTCTCGGTGGTCGAATCGTACTGCTCCCCATGGACTATCCTTGCTGTCTCTGTGTACGCAGAGAGGTGAGGGTAGATGCTGGTGTTGGTGAAGGACTCGGCAGGGGTCTCCGGGGTCCAGTCGGTGTCGGTCGACGACTTGCCCAAGTGGGACAAGGCATATGCCTTGAGGTGACCACAAGGGCGACCATCATGTGACGCCGACTGCGAGAAAGACAACAACATTGTTAGAGTTGTTGTAGAATTGAGCGTTAGGTTAGAGAAATGGTTTCGCCTTACCCAGGATTTCGCAAATTCGGAGAGGTTGCGGCTGCCTTGATGGTGTGGTACTCCTTGCATCAGCAAACGGCGTCCGCGGGCTTCATCATGTTCCTTCTTCCAGTCCTCAGTGAGCCACTTGTCCACAATCCTCTCCTAGGCATCCGGATGCCGATTGCACTAGTTTGGAATCGCCTACAGGCCATCAAGCACATATACACCAAGAGAAGCGGCTCGATGGCTGACAACCATATATACACCAAGAGAAGCAGCTTGATGGTGACAAATAGCGGCTCGATGGCCGACAACAACTACTACTTACTAGTACTACAGGGGAGAGGGGATACCTTGCCATGGATGTTGACGGCGAGGACAACCATGAGGATGACCGTGGGGGCGTAAACGACGGTCGCAGGGGCGTGACGATCGTCGGGCCAAGGCCAGCGCACTCCTCCTCCTCTCCTCCTTCTCCTTCTCCTCCTCCTCCCTTCTCATCTCTTCTCCCCTGCTCCTCCTCCTCCTCTCTTCTCCCCTGCTGTCCCTCATCCCCTGCTCGTCCTCCTCCACTCTACAGGGCATGGCCGCCGAGGCGAGGGCGAGCACGGCCACCGGAGAGGGTTGGGGGCGGGCACGGCCGCCGGGGAGGGCAGGGGTAGGGGCGACCGCGGCCGCTGGTGAGGGGCGGGGGTGGGCACCACTGTCGGGGAGAGGCGAGGGCGGGGGCGGGGCGGGGGCGGGCACGGGCGCCGGGCCGAGCCGGGGGCGGGCGCGGGCACGGCGGAACAGGGAGCCGGGGCGGGCATGGGCACGGCGGGGCGGGAGGACAGCAGGACGGGGAGCGGGAGCGGGCGCGGGCGCGGCGGGAAGACGGGCCGGGGCACGCGCGGGCACAGCGGGGCGGCAGCGGCGGGACGACGCAGGGGAGAGAGAGTGCGAGAGAGAGTGTGAGAGAGAGTGAGAGAAGGTCGTTAGGGTTGGGCTGGCCTGTCTTAATTCGGCCCTTTGCCGAGGGCCCCGATCCAGGCCCTCAGCAAAGGGTGTTTCAATTTTTTTAAAAACTCTTCGCCGAGAGCCGGCAGCACGGCTCTCGGCAAACAGTCTCTTTGCCGAGGGCCAGGTTCATGCTCTCGGCAAAAAAAATTCCAATTTTTCCCCCAAATTTTTTTTTGCAGCCCAAACAAAGTACCATGAACAAAATATTAAAATTTGGTACATTTTTGTTACTTTTAGCTATATTTAATATATTATTTCATTTACTTGAATTTTTTTTCGATAATTCAAATTTGAACCGCAAGTGCATCGAATATTGGAATTGAGTGATTCAAAAATTCATATTCATGGTATCGAATGTCGTGTAAGGCCATTTCTAGGGACAGATGCAAAATTTCGAGCACCTTTTTCGTGGAACACGACGAAGAACTTGTGGGGAAAGTGTTTTTAAATTATATAAAATGCGAACGAAGTCCGAAAATCATGAAACTTGTTGAGGTGTCATGTTATCGCATGTGTAGCTAGTGAAAAAAAATTTGAGTAGGTTTCGAGCAAGTTGTAACGTCTGATGCCTAAAACCCAGACATCTCCGCATGTGTGTGACGTCTGATGCCTAAAATTCAGACATCTCCGCATGTGATCACATGCAGAGATGAGTTCCTCATCGTGTTCCGTGAAAAATGTGCTCGAAATTTCTTGTGAGTTCTGGGATATGTCATCAAAATACAATAAATATCATGAATATCATTTTTTTCAAACTCTAAATTCCATTATTGCATTAACCTGCAGTTCAAATTTGAATCACCCAAGAAAATTTAAATAAAATAAAGAAATTAATTAAATATAGCTAAAAGTAAAAAAATGTACCAAATTTTAATATGTACTTTAAGGTACAATGGTATACGTATAGAAAAAATTTGGAAGCAAAAAAACTAAAAAAAAAATTTTGCCAAGGGTCACAAAGGACACTCGGCAAAGTAATTCTTTGGCAAGGGCCACCTGTAGGCTCTCGGCAAAGAAGACGGCAAGTGACGGCCATTTGCCTGCCGTCGTATTTTGCCAACTGCCCATTTTTGCCGACTGCCCAGCCCTCGGCAAAGGTTATGTTTTGCCGACGGCCCGACCCTCGGCAAAGTACCTAGTTGTCGATGGTCGGCTCTCGGCAAAGCCTACTTTGCCGAGAGCTCGATTTTTGGCCCTCGACAAAGCTGCAGGCTCTCGGCAAAGGGTGTGTTTGCGGTAGTGCCTCCATTAGATCTGGCCTAAGAAGAAGGTGGCATCGCCCTCCACCTTCGCCCACCACTGGATCTGGCCTAAGGACACTACTACAAAAATGATTTTACGAGGTACTGCCTAAACATTAACCGTGGCGGTCACAAAATCCAACCGTCGCATAAAATGCTCGATGATTAACAGAGATGGTCATTTTATTTACCGAGACAGTAAAAAATGACTGCCTCACCAAATCGATTTACCGAGGCTGTCCTTTTATTTACGGAGGTGTTAATATTTTCCCACCTCACAAAATTGATTTACCGAGGCGGACATTTTATTTACGAGGGCGTTTACAATTGTCCGCCTCGCAAAATCGATTTACAGAGGCGTTTAACGTGGTTGAGCCCGTTAGAAGCCTATCTTGGCCCAAAACTCAGGTCAAAGTATGTAACCCAAACAAAACCCTAGCCCCAAATCCACTCACTCTTCGCTCCCTAATCTCTCTCCTTTGCGCTGCTCAAAAACTCAGCGCCAAACAACTCTGTTCTCTCCCTCACCGGCCTCTCTCTCTTCTCTCCCTCACCTCTGTCATCACATGTCGGCAAGAGCTTGGTGTTGGGTGCCGCGCGCTCCGGCAGGGCTCATAGGCGACGCGCACTGGTGAGGCTCAGATGCGGCGGGGCCACACACATGAAGGTGTTCCGAGGCGGCAGCCCACGCGCACCATTGAGGCTCGGTAGTGGTGTGGCCCTAGTGGCGAGGGGCCACGCCCACCGGCGGGGCTTCAAGGCGAGCGTCGTCGGCGCACGAGGAACCCCCACTCTCCTCTCTCCGGCTGCGGTGTGTGGGGTGGCCGGATCCCGGCATTAGCGGCGTGCAGGGAAACGGCAGTGGTGGGGCCTAGGCTCCAAAACAGGCTCACCAATGGGCTTTTGTTTTTTGTTTTTTGTTTTTTAAAATGATTTACCGAGGCGGGCACTACAACCGCCTCAGTAAAAAAGCGATTGACGAAGGCCTTTGAACCGAGGCAGTTGTTATGCCGGCCTCCGTAAATCAAAAACGCCCGCCTCCAGTTAGTTCTTTGTAGTAGTGAGAGTAGCGTGAGTCGTCTCCGGAGGTGATGAAGATGTGCGCGGTCGTCGGTGTCCTTTGTTGGGACAAGTATCCCAAATAGGGTTGAGAGTAGAAGGCTCTTTGGAGAAGGTCTCCCAGAGAAGGCTGAGGGGAGAAGATCTCCTAACGAAGGCCAGCGGGAGAAGGCCTCCCAGCCAAGGCCAGTGGGAGAAGGTCTCCCAGTGAAGGCTGGCTAGAGAAGGCCTCCTAGAGAAGGCCTGGCTGGAGAAGGTTCCCCGACGAAGGCTCGGCCGGAGAAGGTCTGCCGACAAAGGCCCGACCGGAGAAGGTCTCTCGACGAAGGCACGGCCGGAGAAGGTCCGCTGACGAAGCCCGGGACGGGAAGGTCTCCTGACGAAGGCCCGGCCAGAGAAGGTCCGCTGACGAAGGCTTGGCCTGAGAAGGTTTGCCGACGAAGGTCCCGGACAAAGGTCTGGATCGAAGGTCCCGGACACCAGCACTAAGCAAGAAGTCAGAATGCTTAGTCTCACATAAATCACAGTCATACAAGACACATGCTGCGTCAATAATACGCCCATCAACCTGGATACAAGAAGAATTGCTTCATCAATAACAAAAAAATGAAAAATGTACAGAAATACTGTATCAAAAAGTTTGGTCAGCAGCAACTAAGGGCTCAAGCGCACAAACTATCAGAAAGCATAACAGAACATAAGAGAGGGCAATAGTAAAGCAGAAAGCATTTAGTGCCATCCATACGGGAAAGCAAACAGTGCTCTCACCATCTCTGGTTTAACATTAAAACCATGACGATTCAGTAGCAATCTTTAATCCATAACTCGTCTGAAGGCGCTCCCTCCATAGGCAGCTCAGATTTTTCCTGAGGCACTAAACTCTTCATGAGATGTTTTATGCCCCCACATCACCTCCATCACAGCCTCATTAAACAGGCAGGATATTTTCTGCAAAACACCGCAGCAAAATTGCTTCTCAAAATTGTTCACGGATATAAGCAAAGAAGGGAGACTATACTAACCAACTTCTGTTCAATGATTGTTTTGTGCTCCTGCTTTCCAACAGCTAATATTGACCCGGGAGGTGCCATTTCTTGATAATCTGGGCAAGCTCACTGTTAATACCAGTGTGGTTAAATGCATTGGACTTGTTCTTGAAAGTGTTGAATTCTTTCAGCCAGATAACCTGATATAACAGATAAGCATGGTAAGGGTAAAATACAACTATCAAGTGTCATGCCAGTATCTCTAAATCATGACAGTGGGCATAAATTCTGTACGTACGTCAAGGTATATTCTTGTTTTTAAGTCTTTGTTTACCCGATTCTTGCAGTGTAATTAAGAAAGTAGTCGTTCCTAAAGTAATGCAATGTTTTTTTTTTTAAATGGACCATAGTGGCACTTTCTGATAGCAGTAGTATCATGTCTGGGCTAAGCCATACCTAGCTAGCAGTTACTAGTTAAAAACTGGTGCATTAGGTTTCACACTGTGCCTATCAATTGCCTGCATCGTGAACTTTCAGGAAAAATAGTTTTCGGGCATGAGTGCAACAGCATCACACTAGACACTACATGCTTTACAAACAGAGTTATGGAAAAGAGATTGAATAAACAAGATCTAATGAACAGTTAAAAACTTGCTAGCAGTTACTAGTTAAAAACTGGTGTATTAGGTTTCACTCTATGGCGATCAAATTGCCCACAAAGTGAACTTTCAGAGTTTTCAGGCATGACTGCAACAGCATCACACTAGGTACTACATGCTCTGCAAACAGAATTATGGGAAAGAGTTTGAATAAATAAGAGCTAATGAAAAAGTGAGCTTTGTATCCATATGCCTCCCATCAAGCAATAGAATACAAAATAGAAAATGGTCATTGTGATTATGCAAGATCACAGCTCGGTTATATTGGCAACAAGCAATCAGAAGGAAAGAAAGGGGCACTGACGCGGTGTGTCATATATCTTTGACAAAGTTTGCTCAAATGTTCTGCAGGAGACAAAGCAAATCCAGAAAAATTAGGCCAATGACAATGCTTCAACATTCAAGTTACACTCGGAAGGAAGAATAAAACAAGTACCTCCACCGCTTTTGGTAGAAACAAATGGACGCCATCAATGTTGAATATGGCAAAGCCAGAGGGCGTCTCAAACAGCAGTAAGACCAACCCATGTTCCCCAACTTATCAACTGCAATTAACGCAGAAGTCAATCAAACTTGGGTTAGTATGATTACCAAGGAAAAGCTTCTACAGCAATCGGCGATTCAGATATCAAACGTGAAGTCGGTTCCATCAGCTAGCTCGGAAGATCACGGCACATCCCTCTCTTGGTCCCGTGGTAAAGGTGTAAGGCTCCGCTCTAGGGTTCCCTTCGTCGTTCTAGGTACTCGAATGGCGTGGTTGGGATTGAGAGGAGGATGGCGACGGCGGGGAGAGGGGAGGCTCACCAATAGTGGAAATCTGCGACTTCGGAAAGGCTGGGGTAGAAGGAGAACGCCCTTGTCGCTTCCTGCCTTTTCGCGGCATCGGTGGCCGCAGTAGGCAGACCCTCGCTGATCGATCGAGCAACACGTCCCCTCTGTTGTGAAGGAACTCGTCGCCAAGATTTTGGAGGCCAATTCAAGGAAGCGGCGCCGAGGCCCGATGGACAGCGCAGACGCCGTTCGTTCGACTCTTTTGACTTCCCAAACTGCCCTCATCCTCATCGGATCTAAAATGTAATATGTAACCCAGATTCGTGGTCGGTACTCAAACGAATTAGAACACTCCGTGTGATAATGGTAAAGAGTCCAACTCCTATAAATATTGGTTCTCCGTTTGCTAATTCTTTATAAAACTTATTATTATAGATAGATGCACTTGACATTTCTAGGAAGCTTGTCAAAGGCTATGTTGTTTTCCTATGTACAACATTTTTTTCTAACTCCGTTCTTTTTAAAAAAAACGATTATTCTAACATCGTAAAGACAAACCATTCAGAATTTGACCAAATTTATATATTATAAAAAACATACTTAAGTGCTAAAAAGGGATGGACATAAGCTTGCTAAATCTCCAATCATGTGAAGCACGAAGATCTCCAAATTTTCATGCTAGAGCTAAACACGTAGAGATCCATTTTCATTTTGTCAGAGAAAGAGTAGCAAATAAGTTGCTCAACATTCGGCCTATCTCCTCTAATGATCAAATTGTAGATGGATTCACAAAGACACTGTCAGCACAGAAGCTCAAGGACTTTCGACACAATCTCAACTTAGTAGAGTTGTGATCGAGGGAGGCTGTTAATCAGGATAATCATGATTGGTCGTTGCCTTGTACACATAGATTAGATAGGGAACTAGTAATTGATTGCCATTCTTGGTATGACCAAATCATGATTATCACCTTCTCTGTAATTGCCATACCGGCGGCTGTTGCCAAGCCTATAAACAAAAGTGCGGCCGTAGCCCCTATCCAAGGGTTCAACGCTTCCAGAATTCCTTCACGAGCAACACCTCCGCCGCTCTAGAGAAAGCCACCAATCCCGACGTTCTGACATGCCGGCGTCGACAGCGAAGGCTGCGGCCCCGACGGCGACGAAGCCACCAATCCAGAGGGCAGTGCCGCCGCGACAAAGCAGAAGCAGGTCGCCTCCACCGTCACCGCCGGCCGTAAGGGCACTGCCGCAGGCGCTGCGGTCCATGTCCGGCCTGCCCGCGGGCATTGCCCGCCTCCTGGAGACGAAGGACGACGGCGCGGACGTGGAGTTCGAGGTGGGCGGCAAGGTGTTCGCCGCGCACAAGCTGGTGCTCGCCGCCCGGTCGCCTGTCTTCCAGGATGAGTTATTCGGCGCGGTCAAGGAGAAGGCCACGGACTACGTGCGCATCTGCGACATACACCCGGACACGTTCGAGGCCCTGCTGCACTACGTGTACACCGACTCGCTGCCGCCAGCCGTGCTGGCGGTGACCGGAGGCGGCGCACGACGGGAGGAAGAGGCGGCGGCCGCGGCCGTGCTGGCCCAGGACCTGCTCAGGGCTGCGGACCGGTACGGCCTCCGTGGCCTCAAGTCGCTCACGGAGAGCGAGCTGTGCAGGCACAATGTCGCCGTGGACACGGTGTTAAGTCCCACGGTTAGATCTACTAACAGTGAAATCAGTCGAGACTTAACTAAAACGAGAGAAACACTTTGTCCTTTATGCAAGATGAAAATGAAGGAGTTAGGGAGAAGTATCGACCATCAGTTTTAGGCGCCGAGGAGCTGGAGTCCGCCATGGCGATGAAGGAGGCGCAGTGGCGGCGGAGAAGAGCTTCCCGTCACTTGTGCGATCCCTGTGATCGGAGTAGGGTCTAGGGTTTGTTGGTGGGAGTAGTGGCGGCGGTGAACCTGGTGATCCGTGCCCCGGCCTCCCACCTCTATTTATATACCGCACGTGACAGGGGCCCTCCAACCATAAGTGGGTTGGGCTCCCCCGATCAAGGAGCGGATCAAGGTCCCTAATGGGCCGTTGTGTCCAATAGGAGGAGAGATCAAAACCCTAACATTCTCCCCCTTGATCTCTTCTAATAACTTATCTTAACCTTGTCTTATTCTTAATTTAAATACTTAACTCCGTCTCGTTATAAAGAAATGCGTAGAGCGCGTCTCATCGTCACAGAAACAATTTCTATTGGATTTGACGGCTACAGTACATCTCTCTAATTTGAGACAAAGTTCTAACTAAAGGGCCCTAAGTGTTCAGGAATCATAGGCTTTCCCTTAACCCCATGCCGGCTAGGTGTTTTCTGAACACGTTGGGTGTTAGGCCTTTTGTGAGCGGATCCGCTAACATATTATCTGTCTTAATATACTCAAGACTTATAACATGATCCTGAACTTTCTCTTTCACAACATAGTACTTGATGTCAATGTGTTTGGCAGCACCACTTGACCTATTGTTGTGAGCATATTCAACTGCGGGATTATTATCGCAGTATAACTTAAGTGGTCTCTCAATGCTATCTACCACTCTTAATCCGGGCAAAAACTTCTTAAGCCAACTCACCTGCCCCGAGGCCTCATAACATGCTACAAGCTCAGCGTACATTGTCGATGACGTGACGAGAGTCTGTTTGGAGCTTTTCCACGATATGGCTCCACCTGCGAGGCTGAATATGTAGCCTGACGTGGATTTCCTTTCATCCCCCGCATAATCTGAATCTGAGAACCCCACTATTTCAAGGGAGTCTGTCTTATTATAACTTAGCATGAAGCCTTTAGTGCCCTGCAAGTAACGCAAGACTTTCTTAACTAACTTCTAGTGTTCTGCGCCTGGATTTTTCTGATATCTGCCAAGTAACCCGGTAACAAACACTATGTCTGGGCGAGTACAAATTTGAGCATATTGTAAGCTTTCGACGGCTGAAGCATAAGGTACTGATCTCATTTGCTCGAGCTCGATCTGATTCTTGGGACACTGGTGTTCTCCATACTTATCGCCCTTGACTATGGGTGCAGGTGATGGACTGCACTTGTGCATACTATATTTCTTAAGAATCTTTTCTATGTATGCCTTTTGTGACAGCCCTAATACCCCTCTATTTCTATCACGGTGAATTTCAATCCCCAGAACGAAAGAAGCTTCACCGAGGTCTTTCATGTCAAAATACGAGGACAAGAACTTCTTAGTCTCCATTAGTAGGTTGACATCATTGCTCGCTAGCAAAATATCATCCACGTATAGAACTAAGAAGATGAACTTAGAATTCTTAAACTTTACATAAACGCAATTGTCCTCTACATTTGCCTTAAACCCAAACTTTCTTATTGTATTATCAAACTTCAAATACCACTGTCTTAAAGCTTGTTTTAGTCCATAAATGGACTTCCTTAGGCGGCACCCCATGTTCTCATTTCCTTCCATGACAAAACCTTTCGGTTGTGCCATGTAGACATCTTCCTCAAGATCCCCATTTAGGAATGTCGTCTTAACATCCATCTGATGTAATTCTAAATCAAAATGTGCTACTAGCGCCATTATTATTCTAAAAGAATCTTTACATGAGACCGGAGAAAAAGTCTCATTGTAATCAATTCCTTCTCTCTGAGTAAAGCCTTTTGCCACGAGTTGCGCCTTACGTCTTTCAACATTCCCCTGGGAGTCATACTTAGTTTTATAAACCCATTTACAACCAACCTTCTTAGCTCCCTTAGGAATTTCCATCAGTTCCCAAACTTTATTGGAATCCATGGACCTTATTTCATCTCTCATGGCTTCTAACCACTTCTCACAGTGTTCGCTTCTCATGGCTTGTTCATATGTAGTGGGATCATCCTCCATATGAAATTCTTCGGTTTCATAAACCTCATAACCATCTGAAATAGCTGATCTTCTAACTCTTTCTGATCTTCTAAGATTCTGATCATTTGGCGCTATTTGGGGTTGTTGTTGTTGTTCTTCCTGATGCTCGACGTGCGGTTCTAATGGACCTGAAGGACAGGTTCCAGATTTTCATTGGATGTCGGCAACGGAGGACTAACAACCGGTGTTGGCACTCTAGTGTCTAGCATTGTTGGTGCAACAGCTATGGGTAGCACAAAGAATTGTTCCTGAAGCATTGGAGTAGGGGCATAAACCCTTTTCTCCTCTAAATTAATCTCTTGTGCTACCTTGCTCCCCCTTATCAAATCATCTTCTAAGAACTCAGCATGTCTGGTTTCCACAAACTTAGTATGTCTGTCAGGGCAGTAAAAGCGGTAACCTTTTGACCTATCTGGGTAGCCAATGAAATGACAACTAACTGTCTTAGAATCTAATTTTCCTAAATTTGGGTTAAATATCTTAGCCTCAGCAGGACAGCCCCACACCCTTAAATACTTAAGTGAGGGTACTCTGCCGGTCCATAGCTCGTACGGTGTTTTAGGCACCGACTTACTTGGAACACGATTAAGAATGTGAATGGCGGTTTTCAACGCCTCCATCCACAAACTTACTGGTAGGGTGGAGTAGCTAATCATACTTCTTACCATATCCATTAAGGTACGGTTTCTTCTCTCAGCCACTCCATTCTGCTGAGGATCTCCTGGCATGGAATACTGGGCAACTATGCCATTTTCCTGAAGGAACTTTGCAAAAGGTCCTGGAACTTGGCCATACGGGGTATGTCGCCCATAATATTCCCCACCACGGTCTGATCTTACTATTTTAATCTTCTTATTATGCTGATTTTCTACTTCCGCCTTGAATATCTTAAACTTATCTAATGCCTCTGATCTTTCTTTTATTGGATAAATATAGCCAAAACGTGAATAATCATCAGTGAAAGTTATGAATGAATCATAACCATCCACACTCTTAACAGGAAATGGACCACAAATATCTGTGTGAATTATTTCTAAGTTTTCTGCACTTCGTTTGGCATCTTTCTTAACTTTCTTAACAAACTTACCCTTAATACAATCTATACATTGATCTAATTCTGAGAGTTGTAATGGCGGAAGAATTTCAGCCCTGACTAATCTATCAATTCTCCCCCTCGAAATGTGGCCTAATCTACAATGCCACAGTTTCGAAGAGTCAATCTGAATATTCTTACGCTTTCTATTTACATTCGTAGACGATGGAACTTTTTCATTCTCAACAGATATAGCATTAATATTCTCAGAAACTGATAACAAATAAAGTCTGTCTTGTCGGAAGGCAAGACCAACACACTTATCATTAGAAAGTATCTTACATCTGCCATTTCCAAAATGGCAAGCCAATCCATCATCATCTAACTTACTAACACTTATTAAGTTTCGATGCAAAGAAAGAACATAGAGTACATCAGAAAGCCTAAGTACAAAACCATCTAATAATGCTAAAGTCAGATCGCCAGTGGCTTCGACGTCGGCTTGTACTCCATTTGCCACCTTAATTGTTCTTTCGCCTCTTTGCAGGGTTCTCCTCGTATGGAATCCCTGTAAAGAGTTGGCAACATAAATTGTTGCACCTGAGTCAATCCACCAAATAGATTTGGCATAACTAATATACAAGGATTCATCTACAAATGTAACTAAATCCTCACCATTCCTATTGAGGTACTTCAAGAAACCAAGGCAATCCTTTTGCATGTGACCTGTTTTCTCACAGAACATGCACTGATCCGGTGCTAGCCAGGGCTTCTTGCGGAGTGGGTTTTGTGGCCTGTTTTGGTCCTGAGCCCCGTTGTTGTTCTGAGAATTCTGAGTCTGAGGGTTCTGGGGGGCTTTACCCTGAGAGTTTGGTGCCTGAGCGCTGGAGGAAGAGCTGCCATCCCACTTTGGTTTCCCTTTTGGTCTGACATTCTTATGGTGAAACTTCTTATTGTTGTTATGCTTCACGAAAAGAGCAGAGTCTCCCCGTGATTCCTTAAGTCTTTCCTCCTCCTGAGTGGCTTGCCCAAGGAGCTTCTCAATGTTCCAGTCCTCAGGTGTAACACCCTAAAATTTGAAGAAAAGAAAAATAGGGAAAATGTGATTTTTATATTTATTTTTGGTGAAGCATGCAACTATAGAATAAGAATAATTTTATAAATTTAAAATAAAATATAAGGGTAGAAACATGATTGAGCATTCATGCTGCTGCATTTGGAGTTTTGTATTGAGTGGTTTAAATCAAATTCAAATTTGATTTGAAAATCATTTGAAAAATGGATTTGAAAAATTAGAAAAGAAAAAGAAAAGGAATTTACTTACCGGGCCGCATTCCTCCAGCAGCCCAGCTTCCCGGCCTGCTTCGGCGGCCCAGCTTCTCTCCTTCCCCCGCGCGCCGCATCCCTTGGGCCGAGCCGGCCAGCGGCCCGCCAGCCTGTCTCCCGCACGCGCGGCCCGCGTCCCGCCTGGTGTCGCTGACACATGGGTCCCACCGGTCAGTGACCGTTCTCACCTTCCTTTCTTCTTCTTCCTCCGGCCGACGCCGTTTCCATCGCTCCCGATCCGATTCGATCCTCGAATCTTCTTCTTTCCTTAGCTAGCAACCTCTCTAGACTATAAAACGGAGCCCTCGGCCCTCCCCGCTCCACATCCCACCCTTTACCGCAGCCAAAACCGCCTAGGGTTGGCTCGCCGCGAGATCGAGCTCCACCGCCCGCCATACCAAGCCACGCACGTTCTTCTCTTCATCCCCGGCTCTATTTTTGCCCTAGGTGAGTTCGCGTTCGAGTTCTCTACCCGCAGGTGTTCTCCGTTCGCGTTTTTGTGCACCGTAGAGCGAGATGGTGTTTTCCGGCGATGGCGCCGCCACGCGAGTCGCCGTCGGGGCCCTATTCCGACCGGCGCGCCGCCCGTTCCTCCCCCGATCGATCTGGACCGTCAGATCTAAAACGGACGGCTCAGACTAGAAGATACCGGTTCGCTGGTGTTTTTGCTAAAGAGTCCCTGGAGTTTTCGAATATGTAACCCGCAATCCAAAGCGTAAACCGGGAAAATACGTTTTGATTTAATAAAAACGTAATTCGTTTCGGAAAAAGAAAAATATGCTTTCTCATATTTACAGATTTGCCACTCAGATTGTTTTAGCCGTAGAATCTTCGTTTTAACTCCGATTTGATCCATTCAAATTGCGTTAGATTCATATTTGCGAACTCTATCTAATGGTGTAACTGTACAGTAGGTTTAGATTAATTTATTTTCGAGTTTCAATTAAAGTATTTATTTTTCTATAGGAAATCTTTGGAAATTCATAACTTTGTCGTTTTAGTTCCGTTTTTCGTGATCTTCGCGTCTGTGTGATCCTAACGAGTTGTAGATTCGTTTTAAAGACTTTTTATTTTATTTTCTTACTGTTGGTGTATTGTTCTAATTATAGCCTTGTTTGTCTATGCATGATTGCCTCTGGATGTGTGTTGTTGATAATGGTTGATCGAGTATAGACGGTGAGCAATTCGTTGGAGATCAAGAGCCTTACTACGAGCAAGATCTTCAGGACCAGTTTGAGCAAGGCAAGTATAGCATGGGAATATCCTTGTTGTCCTATCCACCTTATGCAATTAATGTCATTATGCATTTATTCCTTGTTAAGGATGACTTAGTGATTGATCCTATACCTTGGTACCCATTATGATGCATTGATTAGTATGGCTAGTGCTTAAACATGGACTATGATCATGTAAATTGATTAGAGGAATATGCAATAAACATTAAAATATGATTTTGATTATTGTATAAAGGGGATTAGAGCATGTGTGTTGCTTTTGATGCTCTAATTGCTCTCCATAAGGACTCATCTATAAGCGACAATCCGGGATTTACAGTACAACTGTGGGGGCTATATGGCTCTGGCTTTAGTCATATAGAAGGACCTTTTCTAGCTTGTTAGAGGTAACCTTTTTGGCGTAAGAATGGCTTGACGAATCGGGTATAGTGCGGCCTCTGTCCTTATGTGTATAGGCTGCGGGTCAATGTGCCATTTGGAAGGGGGGCTCTACATCTGTTTGCCGAGTGAATCTAATGGCCCTAACTTGTTAGACGAACCTTCGAAAGACTTCATAGTGTTTACCCTGCCTGCTCACCTTGGTAGTGTTTTGGGAGTAATTAACCCGGGCATTTGGGTAACACGACTCACAGTGAAAGTGTACAACCTCTGCAGAGTGTAGAACTGTTATAACAGCCGTGCTCACGGTCACGAGTGGCCTTGGACCCTTATGGAATAGTTGAACAATTGTTTATGTTATGTTTTTGCTATTCATTAATCATTTCACATGGATCATATGTTTATTGTTTACATTGAGACCTTTTTGATGCTATTGATATGCTAAAATCATGTTAACTAAAAGCTACATGCTGATAAACCAATGATTATGCCTTTTTGAGCCTCATGAACCCCATGTTACACTTGTTGAGTATGAGATGTACTTACGCTTGTTTATTTCTCTTATTTGGATAAAAATCCCGGATGGGTAACAGATGGAGGTAATAGCGACTACTACGCCTACTTCCCTGAGGATTACTAGTCTTGCTGTCAACCAGTCAATGTACCTGTGACTGGAGCTACCACGAGAGATTTTTATTTATACTTCCGCTACATTTGTGTTAAGACTAAGTGTTTAAATATTGTGATGTAATAACATTTGCCATGATACTTCTGTTATAATTTATGAACTTATGTGTGATTGATCTCTGGGCGCACATAAGGGTAAGCATTCCATTTGGTCGATAAATGGGTGTGACAAATTGGTATCAGAGCTCTTGTTGACTGTAGGACGCAAGCCTAGCTAGCAATGGTCGAAGTAGTGTCATCTTTACACTATTTTTATGCTCATTATCTTGCTCTTGTTATTTGATAAATTTTTATGCTTCTTATGTCTCATTCTATTACGAAATTTTGCCTCTATTCTAACTTCATCTAAAAATTCTGTAGATGACTCGTGACCGTAAGACTGCCCGCATCAGCTTTGGAGGATACTACCCACCTCGTGCCCTGCTTGCAACTGAAGAGCCACAAGAGCCAGAATCTCAGGAACAAGAGAAGACCCCTGTAGCACCAGTCCAAGCACCAGCACCTCCCCAGGAAGAGACTGAGCCTGAAGAAGATCCAGAAATCGTTGAGATTAAAGATGGTGAGGAGGAAGCTAATGGAGGAGTACAACTCCCATCTCCACCACATGAAGCTCCTGAAGATATGCCACCTCCTCCAATGGGGTGGACTGTGAGGATCTACCACAGGAATGGAGGGGATGCTGTCTCTCATATTCGCCTAGTGGGGATGCTCACTGCTTACTTCGCTGATTGGCATCCAGCCGTGGAGTACGTCTGCTGGGAGTACACTCATCCACTAGAGAGCACGTACTAGAAGGCAAGGGCAAGCATCTTTGCACACAAGCAAGACAAGGGGGCATATCAGCTGGACAAGATGTTCTCTCATGTGGGACATCGAGCTACCATAGAGGATAGCACTGAAGATGCTGCTTTTGAAGCATGTATGGGTCTCCGCTATCTTCGCTTTAACCTCATGAAGCATGACATTCATCGCTTCCTTCCTCGTGCACATCCCGAGCTTGGATGGGCTATGACAGATCCAGTGCAGCTAGAGCCACTACCTCGGGTGATGGTGAACTTTGTCTATGACATGATGGACAGGAAGCTGCAACTAGAAGAGATGGTGAGGACACAAGGGAAGACTATCAAGAGGTGCCAAGCAACCATTGATGAGCTACGAGCAAACCAAGGCATGCCCAAGATCTACGAGACATTAGAGCATGAGCCACTTCCTTAGGAAGTAGGAGTCCTTTATGTAATAAGAACGTTCTTAGTAACGTCAGTTGAGTCAGTCGAGTCTGTCGTGTGGTTTGAACCTTGGTGTGCTAGTTGCTTTATTATTATGCTTATGTGTGAGTTGGATCTTTGTTTGAGTGTCTGGACTTGTAGGCATGTCTACAAGTTCCATTATTAAGAATAATAAGTTTAATAGTCAAGGAATAATAAGTGGGTTTGATATTATCTCGTTTCTGTCCTTGTTGTTTTCTGGAGCAGTCTCTAATGTTTCTGCTATAGTTTAAAAACGGTTCGTGCAATATTTATGAAATTTTTATGAGAGAAACTAGACTCAAGCATCTTTCAAATGCCACTGGAATCACCTTTTTATCTAATCTGGTTCGAGAGATATAATTTTCACAAGTTAAAGTTTCTGCACAGTCTGGAATCTGGAACAGTTTCTGTTACGCCTTATTTTTCATAGACTTAACGACAGAATCTGGTCTTGAGGTCTGAATAGAAATTGTGGATAATTTCATAAGCTTTCCAAACATATAAAGCACGCCTCTTTTGGACTTCTGTAGCCCGAGATATGATTGAAATACTGAACTGTCAATATTGCTACTCGTCCAGAAAACTTTCAGATCTCATTCTTAATCTTATAAGTGGTTGATAACCTGGATTTCTTAAAGTTTGCATGTTTATGGGTGGCAGATGGCCGGAAGAGGAAGAGGCAGAGGTCGTGGAAACATTCCCCCGAATCCACCACCACCACCGCCACCAACTATCGAGCAATTGCTGGCAGTACAGACGCAGTTGATGCAACAACTGGTGCAGAATCAGCAGAATCAGCCAGTTGCTGGGGTTCAACCACGTGATAAGCGTGGTAAATTTTTGAAGGGTCGTCCCCCAGTGTTCACACATGCTGCTGATCCTTTGGAGGCCGATGATTGGCTTCGTGCTATGGAGAAACAACTCACCATTGCACAATGTGATGACCAACAGAAGGTGTTGTTCGCTTCTGGGCAACTTCAGGGAGAAGCTCAGGATTGGTGGGAGTCATATGAGTATGGTCGTCCTGCCAATGCTCCTGCAGTCACCTGGTAGGAGTTTAGAGAGAACTTCAGGGCTTACCATATACCTGAAGGAATGATAGAATTGAAGGCGGAGGAATTCAGGAACCTGACCCAAGGGTCAATGACTGTAGCTGAGTACCGTGACAAGTTTGCTCAATTGTCACGATATGCTCCACATGAGGTGGCCAATGACAATGATAAGCAGCGCCGCTTCTTGAAGGGATTATATGATGGACTACAGTTGCAGTTGATGTCCAATACCTATCCCAACTTCCAGACGCTTGTGAACCGCGCTATCGTGGTGGATAACAAGCGCAAAGAAATGGATGCTAAGAGGAAGAGGTTACAGGGACAAGCCTCCAATAGCAACACCCGTCCACGCACTGGCTTTCAACAGAATACTCAGCAGAGACCTCCTTCTGGACAGTGGAATCGTGGTCAGGCCCCATTCCGTGGACAGTTCCCTCAACGTCCCCCATTTCAGCCACAGAGTAGCAACCAACGTCCACCACAGCAGAATGGGAATCAAGTGCAGCGTCAGGGTCCTTCCAACAACACTCCTACAAAGACCAGTGCTCCCAATACTCCCAATAGGTGTTTCCGTTGTGGAAAAGAAGGTCACTTGTCTTACAACTGCCCGGAGAAGCCTAACCAGCAGACTCCCCAGAGACAGAGCAGCCACCAGAAGCCCGCACTTAACTCGGGAAGGGTGAATCATTTGTCCCAGGAAACTGCAGTGGAGGAGCCAGAAGTTATGCTTGGTACGTTCGATGTCCACTCTACTCCCGCCACTGTTCTTTTTGATTCTGGAGCATCACATTCTTTTATATCACAATCATTTGTTAGAATACATAGAATCCATTTGTGTGCCATGAAGAACCCTATCTTAGTAAACTCACCTGGTGGAAGCATGCCAGCATCTTATCGCTGTCTTCCCATTAGTCTCAACTTAAGGGGGGTAGAGTTTACAGTTAGCCCTATAGTATTGAGGACAGCTGGGATTGATCTTATTTTGGGAATGGATTGGATGATGCAACAACAAGCAGAGATTCAGTGTAAGGATAAATCAGTTGTGCTGACAACACCAAAGGGTGATAGAATCAGGGTTGAAGTAAAAGTGCAAAAACAAGAGACCGCTACAGTGAACCAGCTCAATGATGGTGCCAATCAGGAGGATCCAGTTGTGGAGGAGTTCCCAGATGTGTTTCCGGAGGAATTGCCAGGTATGCCACCAGACCGTGACATTGAATTTATTATTGAATTATTACCTGGAACTGCACCTATAGCTAAGCGTCCATATAGAATGGGAGTAAATGAATTAGAAGAACTTAAGAAACAAATTAAGGAGTTGCAGGATAAGGGTTTTATTCGTCCTAGTTCTTCACCATGGGGTGCACCAGTGATTTTTGTGGATAAGAAAGATGGAACTCAGAGGATGTGTGTAGATTATCGGTCTCTTAATGAGGTTACTATTAAGAACAAGTACCCATTGCCTAGAATTGATGACCTGTTTGATCAGTTGAGAGGAGCTTGTGTATTTTCTAAGATTGATCTTCGCTCTGGATATCATCAATTGAAGATTCGTGCCAGGGATATACCCAAGACAGCATTTACCACACGTTATGGGTTATATGAGTATACAGTGATGTCCTTTGGTTTGACTAATGCTCCTGCAAACTTCATGTACTTAATGAATAAGGTGTTCATGGAATATCTGGATAAGTTTGTAGTGGTATTCATTGATGATATACTAGTGTTTTCCAAGACGGAGGAAGAACATGCTGAACATTTGAGGTTGGTCTTGCAGAAACTCAGAGAACACCAACTATATGCAAAAAGGAGTAAATGTGAGTTTTGGCTGAAGGAAGTTTCTTTTCTGGGTCATATTGTTTCAAATGGAGGAATATCAGTAGATCCTGGCAAGGTGAAAGATGTATTGAACTGGAAACCACCTATCAATGCAAGTGAGATCCGTAGCTTTTTGGGATTGGCTGGTTATTATAGGAGATTTATAGAGGGATTTTCCAAGCTTGCAAAACCAATGACTACATTGTTGGAGAAGAATGCCAAGTTTGTGTGGTTCGAGAAGTGTCAGGCTAATTTTGAGGAATTAAAGAAAAGATTGACTACTGCACCCGTCTTAGTTTTGCCAGATCTGAATAAACCTTTCTCTATCTATTGTGATGCATCTCGATTGAGATTGGGATGTGTTCTGATGCAAGAAGGTAGAGTTGTGGCATATGCATCGAGGCAGTTAAGGAAGCATGAGTTAAATTACCCTACTCATGATTTGGAATTAGCTGCAGTAGTTCATGCATTAAAGATATGGAGACATTATTTGATTGGACACAAGAGTGATATATACACTGATCACAAGAGTCTAAAGTATATCTTCACTCAAACGGATCTGAACTTGAGGCAGCGTAGATGGTTGGAGTTGATAAAAGACTATGATCTAGAAGTGCACTATCATCCCGGAAAGGCCAACGTTGTTTCTGATGCTCTTAGTAGGAAGAGTTATGCAAATGAAATACAAGTAATGCCTATGCCAAAGGAATTGTGTGCTGAGTGCAAGCATCTGAACTTAGGATTTACTACTAATGCAGTGGAACTAGTATTAGAGCCTACTCTGGAGCAAGAGATCCGTAAAGGTCAGCAGAAGGATGAAAAGTTGAGAGAGATAGCTGAAAACATAGCGAAAGGAAAATCTCTAGGATTTCGTAAGGATGAAAATTGTACGCTATGGTTTGGGAAAAGGTTGTGTGTGCCCGAAGATAAGGATATCCGAATGGTAATTCTGCGTGAAGCTCATGAGTCAGCTTATTCCATACATCCGGGTAGTACTAAGATGTACTTAGATCTGAAAGAGAAATATTGGTGGTATGGTTTAAAGAGAGACGTAGCTGAGTATGTTGCTTTGTGTGACACTTGTCAAAGGGTGAAAGCGGAACATCAGAGACCTGCAGGATTGTTACAACCTATGCAGATACCCGAGTGGAAATGGGAAGAGGTCGGTATGGATTTTATAGTTGGGTTACCACGGACTCAAAGAGGATATGATTTAATTTGGGTGATAGTGGATCGTCTGACTAAGGTTGCTCATTTTTCTGCCTGTGAAGACTACATATAGCAGTGCGAAACTGGCAGAGTTGTATATGGAAAGAATAGTGAGTTTACATAGAGTTCCTAAGAAGATTGTGTCTGATCAAGGTACTCAGTTTACATCTCATTATTGGCAAAAGATACATGAATCATTGGGGACCAAACTAAATTTTAGTACAGCTTATCATCCTCAGACAGATGGTCAAACAGAGAGAATTAATCAGATATTGGAAGATATGTTGAGAGCTTGTGCTCTACAATATGGTACTAGCTGGGATAAGAGTTTGCCATACGCAGAGTTCTCTTATAACAATAGTTATCAGAAGAGTCTTCAAATGGCACCGTTTGAGGCTCTATATGGACGAAAGTGTAGGACCCCGTTGTTCTGGAATCAGACAGGGGAGAGTCAAGTGTTTGGGCCTGATGTATTAAAGGATGCTGAAAAGAAAGTGAGAATGATTAGAGATAATCTAAAAATAGCCCAGTCTAGACAGAAAAGTTATGCTGATACTCGCAGAAGAGAGTTGACTTTTGAGGTAGGGGATTATGTCTACTTGAAAGTGTCACCCATGAGAAGTGTGAAGAGATTTAACATGAAGGGTAAATTAGCACCAAGATATATTGGACCTTTCAAGATTATAGAGAGACGTGGTGAACTGGCATATCAATTGGAATTACCCGAGAGTCTGGCAGGTGTACATGATGTGTTTCATGTGTCACAATTGAAGAAATGTTTACGAGTACCAGAAGAACAGATTCCGATAGAGGAACTCACTGTTAAGGAGGATCTTACATATGAGGAGTTTCCGGTTAAGATTTTGGAGACTGCGGACAGAGTCACAAGAAGTAGAACAATCAAAATGTGTAAAGTACAGTGGAATCGGTATACCGCAGAAGAGGCTACTTGGGAACGAGAAGAGGATCTGAGAAAAACCTACCCGCAACTGTTTGAGTAAGCACCGGTCGAATCTCGGGGCGAGATTCATTTTAAGGGGGGTAGAATTGTAACACCCTAAAATTTGAAGAAAAGAAAAATAGGGAAAATATGATTTTTATATTTATTTTTGGTGAAGCATGCAACTATAGAATAAGAATAATTTTATAAATTTAAAATAAAATATAAGGGTAGAAACATGATTGAGCATTTATGCTGCTGCATTTGGAGTTTTGTATTGAGTGGTTTAAATTAAATTCAAATTTGATTTGAAAATCATTTGAAAAATGGATTTAAAAAATTGGAAAAGAAAAAGAAAAGGAATTTACTTACCGGGCCGCATTCCTCCAGCAGCCCAGCTTCCCGGCCTGCTTCGGCGGCCCAGCTTCTCTCCTTCCCCCGCGCGCTGCATCCCTTGGGCCGAGCCGGCCAGCGGCCCGCCAGCCTGTCTCCCGCACGCGCGGCCCGCGTCCCGCCTGGTGTCGCTGACGCGTGGGTCCCACCGGTCAGTGACCGTTCTCACCTTCCTTTCTTCTTCTTCCTCCGGCCGACACCGTTTCCATCGCTCCCGATCCGATTCGATCCTCGAATCTTCTTCTTTCCTTAGCTAGCAACCTCTCTAGACTATAAAACGGAGCCCTCGGCCCTCCCCGCTCCACATGCCACCCTTTACCGCAGCCAAAACCGCCTAGGGTTGGCTCGCCGCGAGATCGAGCTCCACCGCCCGCCATACCAAGCCGCGCACGTTCTTCTCTTCATCCCCGGCTCTATTTTTGCCCTAGGTGAGTTCGCGTTCGAGTTCTCTACCCGCAGGTGTTCTCCGTTCGCGTTTTTGTGCACCGTAGAGCGAGATGGTGTTTTCCGGTGATGGCGCCGCCGCGCGAGTCGCCGTCGGGGCCCTATTCCGGCCGGCGCGCCGCCCGTTCCTCCCCCGATCGATCTGGACCGTCAGATCTAAAACGGACGGCTCAGATTAGAAGATACCGGTTCGCTGGTGTTTTTGCTAAAGAGTCCCTGGAGTTTTCGAATATGTAACCCGCAATCCAAAGCGTAAACCGGGAAAATACGTTTTGATTTAATAAAAACGTAATTCGTTTCGGAAAAAGAAAAATACGCTTTCTCATATTTACAGATTTGCCACTCAGATTGTTTTAGCCGTAGAATCTTCGTTTTAACTCCCATTTGATCCATTCAAATTGCGTTAGATTCATATTTGCGAACTCTATCTAATGGTGTAACTGTACAGTAGGTTTAGATTAATTTATTTTCGAGTTTCAATTAAAGTATTTATTTTTCTATAGGAAATCTTTGGAAATTCATAACTTTGTCGTTTTAGTTCCGCTTTTCGTGATCTTCGCGTCTGTGTGATCCTAGCGAGTTGTAGATTCGTTTTAAAGACTTTTTATTTTATTTTCTTACTGTTGGTGTATTGTTCTAATTATAGCCTTGTTTGTCTATGCATGATTGCCTCTAGATGTGTGTTGTTGATAATGGTTGATCGAGTATAGACGGTGAGCAATTCGTTGGAGATCAAGAGCCTTACTACGAGCAAGATCTTCAGGACCAGTTTGAGCAAGGCAAGTATAGCATGGGAATATCCTTGTTGTCCTATCCACCTTATGCAATTAATGTCATTATGCATTTATTCCTTGTTAAGGATGACTTAGTGATTGATCCTATACCTTGGTACCCATTATGATGCATTGATTAGTATGGCTAGTGCTTAAACATGGACTATGATCATGTAAATTGATTAGAGGAATATGCAATAAACATTAAAATATGATTTTGATTATTGTATAAAGGGGATTAGAGCATGTGTGTTGCTTTTGATGCTCTAATTGCTCTCCATAAGGACTCATCTATAAGCGACAATCCGGGATTTACAGTACAACTGTGGGGGCTATATGGCTCTGGCTTTAGTCATATAGAAGGACCTTTTCTAGCTTGTTAGAGGTAACCTTTTTGGCGTAAGAATGGCTTGACGAATCGGGTATAGTGCGGCCTCTGTCCTTATGTGTATAGGCTGCGGGTCAATGTGCCATTTGGAAGGGGGGCTCTACATCTGTTCGCCGAGTGAATCTAATGGCCCTAACTTGTTAGACGAACCTTCGAAAGACTTCATAGTGTTTACCCTGCCTGCTCACCTTGGTAGTGTTTTGGGAGTAATTAACCCGGGCATTTGGGTAACACGACTCACAGTGAAAGTGTACAACCTCTGCAGAGTGTAGAATTGTTATAACAGCCGTGCTCACGGTCACGAGTGGCCTTGGACCCTTATGGAATAGTTGAACAATTGTTTATGTTATGTTTTTGCTATTCATTAATCATTTCACATGGATCATATGTTTATTGTTTACATTGAGACCTTTTTGATGCTATTGATATGCTAAAATCATGTTAACTAAAAGCTACATGCTGATAAACCAATGATTATGCCTTTTTGAGCCTCATGAACCCCATGTTACACTTGTTGAGTACGAGATGTACTTACGCTTGTTTATTTCTCTTATTTGGATAAAAATCCCGGATGGGTAACAGATGGAGGTAATAGCGACTACTACGCCTACTTCCCTGAGGATTACTAGTCTTGCTGTCAACCAGTCAATATACCTGTGACTGGAGCTACCACGAGAGATTTTTATTTATACTTCCGCTACATTTGTATTAAGACTAAGTGTTTAAATATCGTGATGTAATAACATTTGCCATGATACTTCTGTTATAATTTGTGAACTTATGTGTGATTGATCTCTGGGCGCACATAAGGGTAAGCATTCCATTTGGTAGATAAATGGGTGTGACATCAGGTGCCATATTGTAGTGCACAACAAAGGCTTCAAACTCCTTTGGCAAAGAAGCTATGATCACATGAACGACAAATGGATCTGGAAGGACCATCTTCATTGATGCGAGCTTAGATGCCAAGGTGTTCATCCTCAGTATGTGCTCTCTAACACCACCACCAGTGTATTTCTTATTTATAAACTCTCTAATAAGCACACTGGCTTGAGTCTTAGTTGTACCATGAAACTGAATTTTGACTTTTTCTAAATACTCAGTGATGGTGGTGCACTCAGACAGTGATCCTCTGATGGGCTCTGAAATAGTTGCTTTAGCCAATGTCAGACATTTCTTATTGGAGTTGTCCCATTTTTTCTTTGCAAGATCATAGGACATCCTCACTGATGCATGCTCACGCTTGCGTGTAGCAAACGCTTCATCAGTCTCATTTTGTGCAATGACCGGTTCCTCAGGTTCCTGAGGGCACGGTTCATTGAGAGCTAAGTCATTGTCAGTCATGACAAGGGCTAATTCATACTGCTCACGTCACGTCTTATAGTTGGTCCCGTTAAGTTTCGAAACCATCTGCACCCAGTTGGTGAGTCCTGAAATTCATATACAAAAAAAAATGGTGAGTAAACTTAGTAAAAGGAAATAACTGAATTTGAAATTGCATGTATTAATACAACGTTGGTCAGTATTAATACATACAATCCTTTGTACATTAAATCTATATTACCGTTGGGCAAGATTTAGAAATAATGCACAATAACTGACGGATTAAGCAATTATAATATTGATATAATCGACGCTAGTCAGAAAATAACAATATTATAAAAATTTTCTAATTTCTTGAATTTGCCCCATAACTAAATCTCTCGTTGGTTCGAATATAATTAAGGAGCAAATTATACTTACTGAGCAGCGGAAAACGTGAATAAACTAAACTAATTCTTAATTCCAGAAACATTTCTAATATTGTCACTAAAAAAATTTATCAATTTTGATAAAGATTTGACTAATTTCAAATACATGAAAATACTTATGCTAAAAACAAATTTCTGGAAAAGAAAATTTAAAAGAAAAAAAAAGGACTTAGGCTGAGTGGGCCGCGGCTAACCAAGAAGCCCAGCCGCTGATGCAGCCCGCGTTCGCGGCGCGCGTGCGCTGCCCCCGCGCCCCAGGCCGCAACGTGGGCCTGGGCCGGGAAAGCAGGCATGGGCCGCACTCCCCCGCCGGCCCGTCTACCGGTTCGGGCGATCTCGGCCGTCCGCCTTGATCTGACGGCTGGCCGCTGTTCTCGCTTGAATAAAAACGCCGAACCGTGAAAACCCTAGCTTCATTCCTTGCCCTTTCTCACAGTCAACCGCAGCAGCCGAAACCACCGGGACCGACTCTTCGCCGCCGTGAGCCGTCGGAGAAGAAGGTTGGCGCCGCCGTGAGCCCCCTCGCCGGCGGGCGTGCTCGCCCACGGCTGAGCACGCCGCCGTCGAGCGGCTTCACGGGCGGTGCCAAGGAGCGACCGCGCGAGGCTTATCTAAGCCGGCGGCGACCGAAAGATCGCCGGACGGTTTTCTTACCGCCAGCGGCGGTCTTAGCTTCGGTGAGGTAAGGGTTAGGGTTCTTCTTACCCCTTTTGAACCGGTTTTCGATTTCCTATCACTAAGCCGCACGGGTTCAAGGGTTAGGGTTAGGGTTCTTCTAATTTCTAACTAGCCCGGGACGATGCTCATGGCATGTCGCTCGGCGGCTAACCCTAGAATAGGGTTTCTCATCACTAATTTGTACTCAATCTAATCCACTGTTAGGTGGCTCCGGTACCATTGTTAAGTCCCACGGTTAGATCTACTAACAGTGAAATCAGTCGAGACTTAACTAAAACGAGAGAAACACTTTGTCCTTTATGCAAGATGAAAATGAAGGAGTTAGGGAGAAGTATCGACCATCAGTTTTAGGCGCCGAGGAGCTGGAGTCCGCCATGGCGATGAAGGAGGCGCAGTGGCGGCGGAGAAGAGCTTCCCGTCACTTGTGCGGTCCCTGTGATCGGAGTAGGGTCTAGGGTTTGTTGGTGGGAGTAGTGGCGGCGGTGAACCTGGTGATCCGTGCCCCGGCCTCCCACCTCTATTTATATACCGCACGTGACAGGGGCCCTCCAACCATAAGTGGGTTGGGCTCCCCCGATCAAGGAGCGGATCAAGGTCCCTAATGGGCCGTTGGGTCCAATAGGAGGAGAGATCAAAACCCTAACACACGGTGCTGCCGATGCTGGCGCTGGCGGAGCACCAGCAGTGCTGGAAGCTCAAGCACAAGTGCCTCGAGTTCATCGCGTCCGGGACGAACGCGAGGGCGGTCATGGCGGCGACCGACGACGTCGAGCATCTGGCGAGGAGCTGCCCCTCTGTCGTGAAGGAACTCGTCAAGATTTTGGAGGCCAAGGAGGCGACGCCGAGCCGTCGTCCTCTGATGGACAGTGCAGATGCATTCTCTTTCTTCTTCCTAGCTTTGGCCTTCATCGTGGCTTAATTTTGTGATGCTTGGTTGGTCATTTTCTCTTGAAAAAATATCCAGGCTTATTACGGCTGACCTGAACATTGTGTTAAAGCATACTACGCTTAATTTTGTGATGCTTGGTTGGTCATTTTTCATCAACAAATTAAGGTTAAGAAGATAATTCTGTATTTTGGTGTCCTACGTGGCTCTGAAAGATAAACCATACATTTTTAGTACTAGGTTCATGTCGTTGCATTGCAATGGGAGTAAAACATTAGGCCACCGCAATACAATTTTTTTCTCGAATACGCAGAAGAACTACGTATCATTGTATTAAAGAGAGAAAAAGGATCGGCTCCTTACAAACACCACCGCCTCACTCCTGGCGGGGCTGTAAGGGGTTGTTTTATTTACATCGGAGAAACTAAAATTCTAGACAGCTGAGATAGGAGTGAGACCTGACCACAAACCTCCAACCAACAAACCAAGATAAGCTAACCATGTCGGCATTTTGGTTTGAAGCACTGCCCATGATAAGCTAACCATGTCAACCTGAAGCACTCCCCCATCTAGTAACATACTCCATCTATTTCAAATTATAAGATGTTTTGGCTTTTTTAAATATATAAATTTTATTATACACTTAGATATACATTATATGTTATAATAAAAACAATGTATCTAGAAAAGCTAAAACAACTTATAATTTGAAATTTGAAATGGAGCTGAGGAAGTAACGTTTATACGAACCTCAAGCACCACAAGACCTTGTTCTCTCTGCCTCGCAAATAAGTTCCCACGAATAAAAAAACCATGGCGGCTCTTCCACCGGTACAAAAGACCTGTATTTTTTCACTAGTGATATAAAAAAGTAAGAGCCATTGCAGTGTGACTCATGGACTGTACACTGATGATTGAATTATCACCCGTAAAGAACAATATTTTTTTTACTATAGTGGTAATTTATGTCGACCGTCGGTACAAATAGGCGTATTTCTACTGCAGTAACTCTACATCAGCAATAAGTGTAACTCATTTCCGCTAGTGGTTGTTAGGGCTGGACAAAATTCTCCGGCTCGCCAACTCGCTCGACTCGTAGCCAGCTCGGCTCGGCTCGGCTCGGATCGGATCGGATCGTTTTAACTTTTTCACGAGCTGAGCTGGAAGTCTAGCTCGGTGTTTTAACGAGCCAACTCGAGCCAGCTCATGAGTTGCTCACAAGCTGAGACCTATCAGCCCACGACCATTAATCCAGAAGACGATGATGCTGATCTAGAAGTGTATGTAATTCTTATTTTCAGCTGTTTCATATGAATTTTGATTTTATAATTGTTTTGGTACTTCAATGTTGATTTATGGATTGTTTTCCAGGAGAAGATGATGATGCTGACATTGAATTTGTGGACTTTTCTAAGTCTGTGGTGGCAAGGCAACTAGTAAGTATGCTCGAACTGCATGGATCATGAATGGACCAACTATGTTACATGGTTGATACTTTTAATGAACTTGATATGTATTAATCATGTATGGTTGCATAATGGTGGACGTCACCTTCTAGAATTATGGTAGCACAAACATTATAAATATGTGTGTCCTTTTTTTGTAGTAGCTCACGGGCTAAATGAGCCAGCTCGAGCTCGCTAACGAGCCGAGCTGAGCTGCCCCTCTAGCTCGTAATATTAACGAGCCGAGCAAAGCTAGCTCGTTAGGCTAACGAGCCAGCTCGAGTTGGACCGAGCCAAGCCAACCTGGCTCGATATCCAACCTAGTGGCTGTTATAAGCTACCATCATAGAAATCAATTCAACATGCTTCTTGGAGAGCACCTTCTTCTTGAACATTTCCTATAGTCCAAACACCTGAAATTGGCGTTAATATTATAGGTGATGCACAAAACGGCTAGCACCTGCATCATTGGTCGAGGAGGGAGTTGCCGTGGAAGGGTCTTCATGGCTAACAGATATAGAAAATAGGCCTGTGTGGCGTGCAAGCCCGATGGTAGTGGCGGGACGGTGAGGTGGCAAGAGCCACCGGTCGTGGGTGGTAGTCTACATCTAGATGGGAAGAGTTGAGGGCATGGGTGACGGCTTGGACACCAGATTATGGGCGACGGTGATTAGTGTAGCGGGGAACAGTGCCTCGCAGCCCCAATGGCCGGGATGTTGATCGTCGGTGCTAGAGGAGGCGGCCAGCAGGCAGGGGTGTTGGAGAAGAAACTAAGAAAAGGGGCACAAGAAAATGAACAGATGTATGGAGGAGTAAGAAACTTAAGGAACATTGTATCTTGATCAAGCAGTTGATATTTGTCGTCTGAAGAAAGTAAAGAAAATAGGCACACGTACCATAGTTAGGGGGTGTTTAGGACTGTTCCGCTCCACGTTTTTTAGCCAAACGGTTTCAGCTCCGAGCACACGGTTCGAGAAAAAAGGGTGAAGTTGTGAGAGTACCTAAAGGAGTGCTCCACAAACTCCAGGTTTTTGTAGAGCTGCTCCACGGTGAAGTTTCTAGAGCAGAGTTTGTGGAACAGTCCCAAACACCCCCTTACTCCCTTTTTGCTTATAGAGCCACAGGGCCTTGGGGGTACAACCGAAGCCGTTCACCATTTGAGCTTGGGACATGTTCCTGTTGAAAATTGTGGACATCTCAGCATTTTGCACGTGGACCTCTTGAGTATGTCCTTCCTTGCATTGCAATTGAGACATCTGCATTGTGACCAATCTTGAAGCTTTTGATTTGGGCCACTGCCGGGCACTAACATATATTGACTCTAAAAACTTTATTGAAAATGACCCAGAGTACAGGATTACATTGAAGAAACAAGCTGATTGAGACAATGCGCACAGAATTTACCAAACAGTGAATGGGCGACGATGTTCCAATGGTGCAGCAAGGCACGCATAGAAAATATAAACCACTTAACCTTTGTTGCAAAATGACTAGCCAAGCAATCACAAAATTACAAGGTAGCACTATTCTTATTAACACCAAATGAGCCATAAGCCTCCCATAGTTTCACTAGTCTACTCTAGAAAAAAAAAAGGCATCTGGAAAAACCAACGAGATGCTGGACCAGAAAAAGAACACAAAAATGCAAACTATAATGAGACGCCTTCTCCTTGCATCCCTTGCATCCAGAATCTCGTTGATTACATCCTTGACAACAGATGGGCTTCTTCTCGCTAGAATTTCAAGGTCATTGGTCGACATGACCGCCCTTGTGTTCCCGCAAGAACCAACGAACCCTAGGCACATCTTCTTAAGCTTGCAGCACTGGTAGCGCTCAGCTAGCGCCAACATCGGCAAGACTGTGCTCACGCCGACATGATTGCACATCTTCTTCTCAGTCAGCAGCTTCAGATGTTTGAGCTCATATCGATCCGCAGCGGCGAGCAAATCCTCAGCTAGCATCGCGGTGCCTTGTTCCGGCGAGTTCATGGCCATCTCCGGCGGCAACGTGTCGGTGTACACGTAGTGCATCAGAGCCTCGAACGCCTCAGGACGCATGTCGGGGATGACACGCACGTAGCTGGTGTCCTCCTCCTTCGCCGGCCCGAAGAACTCCTCCTTGAAAACCAGCGACCGGGCGGCGAGCACGCACTTGTGCGCGGCGAACACCTTGCCGAGCACCTCGAACTCCACGTCTGCCCCATCCTTTGTCGCCAGGAGGCGGCCAAGGTCGGCGTTCAGCCCAGAGAGCGGCGGCGGCGTCTTGGTCGTCACGACGCGCTGTCCCGCCGGGACAGACGCCGGCTGTACACTCGCCCCTTCGACGGGTGGTTCGGATCGGACAGACGGTGGCGGCGCACTTGACATTGCGACAGATGGCGCTGGCGAGGCAGACGGCAGCGGTGTTGCCACAGGCGGCGACGTTGCCCTCACCATAGATGGCTCCGGCGGCTGCGGCGACATGGCCGTTCGATCTATCGCAGGAGAGGCAGACGAAAGATTTCTTGGGCAGAGCAGGCGACCGAAGCGATAGAAGTGGAGGGGATGCAACGCAAAGTCTTTTGGTGGCGCCTGGATACCTCCAGATTCACAGAGGTTCAAGGAAATCGAGGAGCATAAATCACGGGAGGAAATATCATCAGAAAAACGATTTCCCTAGAAATATGGTAAATAATATAAACCTGTTTCAAGTCCCGTTAATAAAAATTAACAAATCCACCCCCCAAGGAAACTACTCCCTCGTACGGTCGTACCACGACGTGCGTGGGGCATCAGTTATTTTCCTAGCTAATCTATAAACCGTATGATCCGAGAAAATGTAAGTTCTATGCAATATATGCATCAATGCATGGTAAACACCTGTTGTAAAAAAAAGCGTGGTAAACACCTTCTAATACACGCATACTCTCTCTGTTCCCTTTTCCATGTTACATTAAATTTGTCCTAAGTTAAATATTACTATATTTGACTATCTATTTCAAAAGATCCTTATAGCTTTACAACACATGAGTTCTATATTATGAAAATATTTATTTATAGTGAATCCAAAAACATAAATCTTATGTCATTAACCTATATAATTTTTTAAAAAAAAAATTGATGGTCAAACATATAAATGCTTGACTTAGAACCCTATATCGGTCTGTTTGTAGCATATAAAAACAGTGATGCTGACGCACCAGCTTGGATGGGCACGACTTTACAAAGATCTCTCGTACGTAGGCCATTAGAGATCACACCTGATTCACGAAACATATCCCTCCTGCCTCCTGCCTCCTGCCTCCTGCCACCACTCCACATTAGAGCATTTCCAGAGACACTCTAAATTTCCATACTCCATTTTGCACGTGGACCTCTTGAGTATGTCCTTCTTTGCATTGCAATTGAGACATCTGCATTGTGACCAATCTTGAAGCTTTTGATTTGGGCCACTGCAGGGCACTAACATATATTGACTCTAT
This sequence comes from Saccharum spontaneum, assembly GCA_022457205.1. Taxonomy (NCBI): domain Eukaryota; kingdom Viridiplantae; phylum Streptophyta; class Magnoliopsida; order Poales; family Poaceae; genus Saccharum; species Saccharum spontaneum. The sequence goes on along the minus strand of CM039586.1, from coordinate 6,595,748 downwards.
AAACTTTATTGAAAATGACCCAGAGTACAGGATTACATTGAAGAAACAAGCTGATTAAGACAATGGCGCACAGAATTTACCATACAGTGAATGGGGCAATGGGCGACGATGTTCCAATGGTGCAGCAAGGCACGCATAGAAAATATAAACCACTTAACCTTCGTTGCAAAATGACCAGCCAAGCAATCACAAAATTACAAGGTAGCACTATTCTTATTAACACCAAATGAGCCATAAACCTCCCATATTTTCACTAGTCTACTCTAGAAAAGAAAAAAGGCATCTAGAAAAACCAACGAGATGCTGGACCAGAAAAAGAACACAAAAATGCAAACTGTAATGAGACGCCTTCTCCTTGCAACCCTTGCATCCAGAATCTCGTTGATTACATCCTTGACAACACATGGGCTGCTTCTCGCTCAAGTCTCGAGGTCATTGGTCCCCATGACCGCCCTTGTGTTCCCGCAAGAACCAACGAACCCTAGGCACATCTTCTTAAGCTTGCAGCACTGATGGCGCTCCGCTAGCACCAACATGGGCAAGACAGTGCTCACGCCAACATGATTGCACATCTTCTTCTCAGTCAGCAGCTTCAGATCTTTCAGCTCATATCTCCTTCTTCCGGCGAGTTCATGGCCATCTCCGGCGGCAACGTGTCGGTGCACACGTAGTGCAACAGAGCCTCAAACACCTCAGGACGCATGTCGGGGATGACGCGCACGTAGCTGGTGTCCTCCTTCGCCGGCCCGAAGAATTCGTCCTTGAAAACCGGCGACCGGGCGGCGAGCAGAGCACGCACTTGTACGCGGCATATACCTTGCTGCGCACCTCTAACTCCACGTCTGCCCCATCCTTTGTCTCCAGGAGGCGGCCAAGGTCGGCGTCCATGTTCAGCCCAGAGAGCAGCGGCGGCACTTTGGCCCTCACGACGGGCTGTCCCGCTGGGAGTCCCGCTGGGACAGACGCCGACGGTCCTCTCGCCCCTGAGACGAGTGGTTCGGGTCGGACAGACGGTGCCGGCGCACTTGACATTGCGACAGATGGCGCCGGCGAGGTAGACGGCAGCGGTGTTGCCACAGACGGCGACCTCGCCCCCAAGATAGATGGTTTCGGCGGAGGAGGCGACGGTGGCAGCGCAGAAGCTGACAGTAACACCACCGATGGGTCCGGCGAGATATGTGGCGGCGGCGCCTGCACCAGCACCACTGATTGATCCATCTGGCCGAAGGGTGACACTGACACCGGATCCACGACAGTGAGTTGGCACCGGATCGTGAAGCGATCGCTCTTGAAAAGCGCCGTCTTCCCGAAGTCGTCGTGCGAGACGAAGCGCTCGAAGCAGTGCGCGTTCCTCCGCCTGCTGAAGGCCGCGGCGACCATGCTAGACATGACAACGACTGTCGAACTATTCCACGCCTCGTGCATCATGAATCGGAACATCACGTGGATGTCTTCGTTAGCTGTGGCGGTGGTGGCGTCGTCGTCGAGCACGAGGGAGAGGGACCGACGAGCCTGCCGTTGGGGTAGAAGGCGATGCGCCAAGAGTGGCCGCCGGCGCTGACCGGATCGGACTTGACGTACCTGCCGTTGCCCAGCTTCTTGTTGGCCTCCGACCAGGAGCCGATGGTCATCGTGAGATTGCCGAAGCACGGCGACGGCACCGCCGACATGGCCGTTCGATCGCTTGAGAGGCCAGACGAAAGATTTCTGCCGCCGGTGCCTAGATCGCCTCCATATTCATAGAGGTACAAGGAAATCGAGGAGCACAAATCACGGGAAATATCAGAAAATCGATTTCCCTACAAATATGGTAAATAAATCTGTTTCAAGCCCCGTCAAAAATTTACAGATCCGCCCCCAAGGTAACAATATAGTCCCTCTGTCCAAAATACATGACGTTTTTGTCTTTTAGACATCTCATCTCATTTGATTGTTCATCTTATTCAAAATTTTTGCATAAATATTACTTATTTGTTATGGCTTATTTTATCATTAAATATATTTTAATAATGACTTATTTATTTTATTATTTGCAAAAAAAGTTGAATAAGATAAATGGTCAAACATATAATATCTAAAAGTCACAAGCATCATCTATTTTGGGACTTAAGGGAGTATATGGTACTCCCTCGTACGGTTTTGTATCGTACCACAACGTGTGTGGAGCATCAGTTATTCCTAGCTAATCTATAAACCTTATGATCTGAGAAAATGTAGCTCTGGTATTCGAACAATTGAAGTTCTATGTAATATATGCATCAATGCATGGTAAACACCTTCTAATACACGTATACTCTCTCTGTTCTTTTTACATATTACATTAGGTTTGTCCTAAGTCAAATATTAGTATCTTTGACTATTTATTTCAAAAGATCCTTATAGCTTTACAACCTATGAATTATACATTATTATATATTACGAAAATATTCTTATAGTAAATCTAAAAACATAAATTTATGTCATTAACCTATATGATTTTTTTTAAATTGATGACCAAAGATATAATAAATGTTTGACTTAGAACAAACATATATCGGTTTGTTTATATATATAGCATAAAAGCAGTGACACACCAACCGGGAGGGCACGACTTTACAAAGATCTCTCGTAGGCCTGATTCACGAAACCCCTGCTAGCTCCTGCCACCTCTCCACGTTAGACAATTTCCATATGGAAAAAGTCTACTTCACCCCCTCAGCTATAGGGGCGGTCTATTTTACCCCCTCAAACTATAAAACGGTCTAATTTATCCCCTGAACTTTGCAAAACCGGCCAAATCACTCCCTCGAGCGGTTTGGACGGTGGTTTTGCTACAGTAACTGCGGTTTTGTCTTTTCTTTTTTATTTATTTCGTCTGAATCTTTGAAAAATCATAGTAAATCATAGAAAAATCATAAAATAGAAAATCTAATTTTGTTGGCCTCCACATGAGTAGATCTACACAGTAAATATATAATATGGTATACTTTAGTACAAAATTTTTGTTGTATGAATTATTTAAATTAATTACAGAAAAAATAAATCAAAATTTACAACAAAAACTTTGTACTAAAGCATACTTAACACGGGCATTGAGAGTCTAAATGTAGAATTGAGCTCAGGGCGGATGTTTTAATTCCACTTTTTTGTGAATAAGTGCTTTCCTTTCATGTGGAATTGAGAGTCTCAAGCCACTTAACACGGGCATGCCGCCCTCTAGAAAATACATCAGTGAGAAAAGTAAAAAAAGAGGAAACTAGCCAGAAACTTCTAAATGTTATAAGAAATGTTTTAGAACAACAAATACAAGGAAGATGTCTAAAATAATTTCGTTTTCATATTTATTTTTATGCTAAGGGTTGTCGTATAGATCATCAAAATCTGAGGTTCCTCGTGTTACAAAAACATAGATGTACACAATTTAGCAAAAAAAAATGTACTCCATCAAATTGGCAAACGCCACGCCCCGTGAATGAGAAACCCTAGCTAACCTTATCTCCAGCCACCATCATTCAACCATCAAACGCACGATTCATCCTCACTCACACAGAGCTTACGCTCTCCCACGCTAAGGAAACTCATTTCCCTTATCTTCTATCTGTGACGGAGTTTGCTTGACGACGGTTTGTGGTGAAGCATCATTTTTTTTGGTGGTTTAGACATTTTCCTTGGTGGTTTTAGGGACTCAAGGTAATTCAGGATTATTGTGGCAGTGCTTCTAATAAAGTTCTAAATTCTAATACGACGTATCAATTTGTAGCACACAAGCGACGCACCAGCCGTGATGGGCACGACTTGCATTCACACAGAAACATATATCCCTCCTGATTCGAGCGGAGATCATGCAATGCATATCACGCGTGCGTGATTCATGCAGAAAAATATATCCTCGCTCCTGCCACATCTCCATGTTAGAATAAAAAAAGTTTGTCATCGCCATCTCTTAACACCAAAATTTGGTAAATTTGATAACCTTACCCTAGAAAGGTAGAAATCGGTCAATGGCATAAAAAATAGGAAAATAATCTGAGTCCAATTGCTATACAAGTTAGGACCTAAATTGATCTTTATAGCTAAGAAGGAAAATTATTTAGTATTCTGGATATTTGGCAAGGAACGACACAAGGTGCATCACGTATGACACAAGCTAAATCGATTATTATCGCCCTGCTGTCAATCGTTCTATTCGCTTGTCTTATAAACCGTATTTTTCAGTCAATAAACAGTGTTTTTCTCTCATAACAAATCAGCGAGCAGTATATTCAGGCATGGCTTTTCAGCCAAACGAACAAGGCGATGCTGTCTCAATCTGATCCGATTGATAGTGACGGTAGATTAATTGCTATTAGCTCGTTGTTTTTCTTTGCTATAAGTTAACTGTTTAGTAATTGCTTAATTGCATTGCATCGAGCCCGCCGCTGCCCCCGCTCCCAAGTAATGCCACAGAGCAGTACTAGTCAGAACACCCGTTTCCCTCCGCCCTCCACGCAATCTGCTGCCGCTCCGAGCGTCTCTTAAAACACGCAAATTCTTCCATCAAAGAAAAAACCCGTAGTTTCCAATCTAGGTGTCCAAATCAAATTCCGATTGCACTATTATGATCCTCATGATGAAATTTTTGAAACAAGACAACACTTGGATATATTTATATATATTTTTTATGTGAAATATGTTTTTCTAAAGGCGGAACAATTTATTATAAAGCTGGAGCAATTGTTCTTCCTTTAGAAAAAGAAAAAGATGTTCCAGATAAAAATTCATCTAAATGTGATCTTGTTTCAAAGATCTTAGACCACAATGGTGCAATCAGAATTTGATTTGGACACCGAGAAACTAAAAGTTTTATCTTTGATGGAAGAATTTGCACACTTTTTGAGACAGTCAGGTGGGGGGGGGGGGGGTTGCGCCGAAATGCCCTGTGGGTATATTGAGTCAAAATTTCACTTTTTAGCCCCTTTTTTCCATTTTGACATTTGAACCATGGCGGAAAGATTTGCAAAAAAATAGACCCTAAGAACGGCGCCAAAGACTATGACGTCATAATAGAACAGCACGGCGACAAAGGTTTTGAAATGTCAATGCGGGAAGTATAGTATTTTGTAGTGCATTTTCATGAAGTATATTTTGGTACTTGTAAATTCAAAGTTTTTGGTACGTCATAATAGAATGCACTGGCTGTTCGACGAAATGCGCACATGAGACTGAGAGCGAGGTTGTCCAACCATGTTGTCCGAGTTCAAGGTGACACTGCTGTTATTTGACGGTTCGGCCTCGACCCAAATGCTCTTGATGTGTTGGAAATGTTCATCCTGAAAGTCGTATGCAGGAATGAGGCCAGGTGCACCACCGCCGGATGAGCATGTTCGCTTGCCTTCAGGTTCGTGTAATATCCAAACAACCTTTTAAATCTAATTCCGAGAATAAATTATGATGTACATTCAAACAAGAAAATAAGATTTGAATCAGATTCTAGCCAATTCAATTCCGCTTGGAATTTGAATTAGAATCTAATTTCGAGAATCAAATTCAATTCCTATATTGTGGATTTATAGCTTATTAAAAATTTAAAAAAATTCGGACCCAAAAGCTAGAGAAAACAAACCCAAACCCGAACGTGGTAGCAACCTCCTTGAAACATAAGAAATAAAAACATTGCAGAAATGCCGAACGCTCATTACTCATGGCATGCTAGCCGGGGCTAAGGCAAAACATATGCAAACATCTTAATCAACCACATATTCGCAGTAGACAGAAATAAAGGAGCATAAGCAGTGAAAATCACGTCATAACTCATAAGATCGACTTCAAGTCCTCTCCAAGGCTCGTGTATCAGCATGAACAGAACAAACGCATCTGTATATCTTAGCACTAACGGTTCTCATACCACTTCCTGCTTAACCTCCTGGACAGCAGGCTCAGAGATGGATCCTGCTCTCCCCGGTGGATTCTCAGGCAATCTCGCATGTCCCGCTTCATGGACCACTTCTTGCTTCTCAACCTCCAGGACAGAAGGGTCAGAGCTTGATCCTCCTCTCCCCGGTGGCACTGAATTCTCAGGCATGCCCGCATGTACATCTTCATGGACCAAAATGTTCAATAGCGTTATTGCATCAGCCTTGACTTCACGGGCCCACACTATTTCATTGTAGACTGCCACGCCGGTACACTTCAGTAGCTTACCGTCATACAGACGTGCGTCAGTTTTCAACCTAAGTAGCTCGTCCTTTGAGAACATCTGGAAGAAACACGCTTTGGCCCATTACTTAAATGACTCAAACAGTGAGAAACTGAGAACAAATTCAGAAGATTTGTGGTTTACCGATTCAGGATCATCACATACAACTTCATTTTCAGGATCAGGTAAAACCGTGAGAGCTGTTGCAATTTTCATTAAGCTCCAACCCTGATATGCAATGTCGGATACCTCCATAAGGCTCACATCAGCACTAAGCAAGAAGTCAGAATGCTTAGTCTCACATAAATCACAGTCATACAAGACACATGCTGCGTCAATAATACGCCCATCAACCTGGATACAAGAAGAATTGCTTCATCAATAACAAAAAAATGAAAAATGTACAGAAATACTGTATCAAAAAGTTTGGTCAGCAGCAACTAAGGGCTCAAGCGCACAAACTATCAGAAAGCATAACAGTACATGAGAGAGAGCAATAGTAAAGCAGAAAGCATTTAGTGCCATCCATACGGGAAAGCAAACAGTGCTCTCACCATCTCTGGTTTAACATTAAAACCATGACGATTCAGTCAGCAATATTTAATCCATAACTCGTCTGAAGGCGCTCCTCCATAGGCAGCTCAAATTTTTCCTGAGGCACTAAACTCTTCATGAGATGTTTTATGCCCCACATCACCTCCATCACAGCCTCATTAAACAGGCAGGATATTTTCTGCAAAACACCGCAGCAAAATTGCTTCTCAAAATTGTTCACGGATATAAGCAAAGAAGGGAGACTATACTAACCAACTTCTGTTCAATGATTGTTTTGTGCTCCTGCTTTCCAACAGCTAATATTGACCCGGGAGGTGCCATTTCTTGATCATCTGGGCAAGCTCACTGTTAATACCAGTGTGGTTAAATGCATTGGACTTGTTCTTGAAAGTGTTGAATTCTTTCAGCCAGATAACCTGATATAACAGATAAGCATGGTAAGGGTAAAATACAGCTATCAGGTGTCATGCCAGTATCTCTAAATCATGACAGTGGGCATAAATTCTGTACGTACGTCAAGGTATATTCTTGTTTTTAAGTCTTTGTTTACCCGATTCTTGCAGTGTAATTAAGAAAGTATTCGTTCCTAAAGTAATGCAATGTTTTTTTTTAAAATGGACCATAGTGGCACTTTCTGATAGCAGTAGTATCATGTCTGGGCTAAGCCATACCTAGCTAGCAGTTACTAGTTAAAAACTGTTGCATTAGGTTTCACACTGTGCCTATCAATTGCCTGCATCGTGAACTTTCAGGAAAAATAGTTTTCGGGCATGAGTGCAACAGCATCACACTAGACACTACATGCTTTACAAACAGAGTTATGGAAAAGAGATTGAATAAACAAGATCTAATGAACAGTTAAAAACTTGCTAGCAGTTACTAGTTAAAAACTGGTGTATTAGGTTTCACTCTGTGGCGATCAAATTGCCCGCATAGTGAACTTTCAGAGTTTTCAGGCATGACTGCAACAGCATCACACTAGGTACTACATGCTCTGCAAACAGAATTATGGGAAAGAGTTTGAATAAATAAGAGCTAATGAAAAAGTGAGCTTTGTATCCATATGCCTCCCATCAAGCAATAGAATACAAAATAGAAAATGGTCATTGTGATTATGCAAGATCACAGCTCGGTTATATTGGCAACAAGCAATCAGAAGGAAAGAAAGGGGCACTGACGCGGTGTGTCATATATCTTTGACAAAGTTTGCTCAAATGTTCTGCAGGAGACAAAGCAAATCCAGAAAAATTAGGCCAATGACAATGCTTCAACATTCAAGTTACACTCGGAAGGAAGAATAAAACAAGTACCTCCACCGCTTTTGGTAGAAACAAATGGACGCCATCAATGTTGAATATGGCAAAGCCAGAGGGCGTCTCAAACAGCAGTAAGACCAACCCCCTGCTCCCCAACTTATCAACTGCAATTAACACAGAAGTCAATCAAACTTGGGTTAGTCTGATTACCAAGGAAAAGCTTCTACAGCAATCGGCGATTCAGATATCAAACGTGAAGTCGGTTCCATCAGCTAGCGCGGAAGATCACGGCACATCCCTCTCTTGGTCCCGTGGTAAAGGTGTAAGGCTCTGCTCTAGGGTTCCCTTCGTCGTTCTAGGTACTCCAATGGTGTGGTTGGGATTGAGAGGAGGATGGCGACGGCGGGGAGAGGGGAGGCTCACCAATAGTGGAAATCTGCGACTTCGGAAAGGCTGGGGTAGAAGGAGAACGCCCTTGTCGCTTCCTGCCTTTTCGCGGCATCGGTGGCCGCAGTAGGCAGACCCTCGCTGATCGATCGAGCAACACGTCCCCTCTGTTGTGAAGGAACTCGTCGCCAAGATTTTGGAGGCCAATTCAAGGAAGCGGCGCCGAGGCCCGATGGACAGCGCAGACGCCGTTCGTTCGACTCTTTTGACTTCCCAAACTGCCCTCACCCTCATCGGATCTCGTATGTAATATGTAACCCAGATTCGTGGTTGGTACTCAAACGAATTAGAACACTCCGTGTGATAATGGTAAAGAGTCCAACTCCTATAAATATTGGTTCTCCGTTTGCTAATTCTTTATAAAACTTATTATTATAGATAGATGCACTTGACATTTCTAGGAAGCTTGCCTATGTACAACAATTTTTTCTAACTCCGTTCTTTTTTTTAAAAAAATACGATTATTCTAACATCGTAAAGACAACCATTCAGAATTTGACCAAATTTATATATTATAAAAAACATACTTAAGTGCTAAAAAGGGATGGACATAAGCTTGCTAAATCTCCAATCATGTGAAGCACGAAGATCTCCAAATTTTCATGCTAGAGCTAAACACGTAGAGATCCATTTTCATTTTGTCAGAGAAAGAGTAGCAAATAAGTTGCTCAACATTCGGCCTATCTCCTCTAATGATCAAATTGTAGATGGATTCACAAGGACACTGTCAGCACAGAAGCTCAAGGACTTTCGACACAATCTCAACTTAGTAGAGTTGTGATCGAGGGAGGCTGTTAATCAGGATAATCATGATTGGTCGTTGCCTTGTACACATAGATTAGATAGGGAACTAGTAATTGATTGCCATTCTTGGTATGACCAAATCATGATTATCACCTTCTCTGTAATTGTCACAAAGGCGGCTGTTGCCAAGCCTATAAACAAAAGTGCGGCCAGAGCCTCTATCCAAGGGTTCAACGCTTCCAGAATTCCTTCACGAGCAACACCTCCGCCGCTCTAGAGAAAGCCACCAATCCCGACGTTCTGCCATGCCAGCGTCTACAGCGAAGGCTGCGGCCCCGACGGCGACGAAGCCACCAATCCAGAGGGCAGCGCCGCCGCGACAAAGCAGAAGCAGGTCGCCTCCACCGTCACCGCCGGCCGTAAGGGCACTGCCGCAGGCGCTGCGGTCCATGTCCGGCCTGCCCGCGGGCATTGCCCGCCTCCTGGAGACGAAGGACGACGGCGCGGACGTGGAGTTCGAGGTGGGCGGCAAGGTGTTCGCCGCGCACAAGCTGGTGCTCGCCGCCCGGTCGCCGGTCTTCCGGGATGAGTTATTCGGCGCGGTCAAGGAGAAGGCCACGGGCTACGTGCGCATCTGCGACATACACCCGGACACGTTCGAGGCCCTGCTGCACCACGTGTACACCGACTCGCTGCCGCCAGCCGTGCTGGCGGTGACCGGAGGCGGCGCACGGCGGGAGGAAGAGGCGGCGGCCGCGGCCGTGCTGGCCCAGGACCTGCTCAGGGCCGCGGACCGGTACGCCCTCCGTGGCCTCAAGTCGCTCACGGAGAGCGAGCTGTGCAGGCACAACGTCACCGTCGACACGGTGCTGCCGATGCTGGCGCTGGCGGAGCACCAGAAGTGCTGGAAGCTCAAGCACAAGTGCCTCGAGTTCATCGCGTCCGGGACGAACGCGAGGGCGGTCATGGCGGCGACCGACGACGTCGAGCATCTGGCGAGGAGCTGCCCCTCTGTCGTGAAGGAACTCGTCAAGATTTTGGAGGCCAAGGAGGCGACGCCGAGCCGTCGTCCTCTGATGGACAGCGCAGATGCATTATCTTTCTTCTTCCTAGCTTTGGCCTTCATCTTGGCCTGCGTCTTGCCCTTGGGAATGTGGGGGTTTTTTGAACAAAAATAAAGATAGATGATGCGGTGATCAAAGTCTTATTCTTATAAAGCTTATAGATGCACGACATTTTTAGGAAGCATGCGAAAGCATTTTTTTCTAACTCTTTTTATAAAAAAAATAGGATTCCAACATCATACCAAGACAAACCAATCAGAATTTTACCATACTTATATATTTATATATATTATTAAAAAACGTAATAAATGCTAAAATGGGATAGACATAAACTTGCTAAACCTCCAATCATGTGAAGCGCGAAGATATCCAAAGTTTTTTTTTCAACAATGCACGGCAACTCTAATGCCAAAGACCTCATTCTTCCTCCCTCTTGCAAAAGTACCTAAAACCTCATCCCATATGTTGCCCCATATAATACATGCATGTATGAATGATCGGTAGTGCTCCAATTAAGACGCCTGGACGGACGCCTCACTCTGCTCACTCCCGCACCCGATCCCTCGCTTCCTCCTCCCTTCCATGCTCGCGCCCCACCCCACCCCGACGTGCGGCCATGGCTGAATCCCTGGCCGGCGGCGGCACCCTCACCCACCCCGGCGTGCGCCCTCCCCCACCCTGGCGTCCTCCACTCCCACCCCGGAGGCTCATCCCCCCACCCCGGCGGCGCCCCTCCACCCACCGCGAGCGCCCAACGCCTACGGATCCGGTGGACCTCTCCCCCACCCCGGCAAGATCTATGGAGCACGAGCGAGATCCATGGAGGTGGCACGGCGGTGTTACAGGAGAGTGGGCGGCTCTCCCCCACCCCGGCGCAGCGTCCTCCCCACCCCCAGTGGCGCCCTCTCTCACCCAGGCGACCGAGTTCCCCCTGACCCGGTGGCGCTGAGCCAAGCCCGGTATTGATGGCGCTGGTGACGGTGGTGCTCGCGCGCAACCGCTCGCCGCCGTCTCCGACCCTAACAACCGGAATCGACCGGCCTAGCCTTCTCCTCCTGTATGTTGCATATGTATGTCTCAAGTGTTTCAGATGTATGTTGCAATTGTTTCATATGGATGTTGTAAAAGTAGATCAGAGGATGTTGCAATTGTTTCATAGGCTTGTTGCAAACGTATGTTTCGAGTGTTTCGTATGTTTTAAATATGTTTCATCTGAGTTTTCTGAAAGCACGTTGCAAGTGTGTTTATCTGAATGTTGCATATGTTTCACACATACGTTCAACAACAATAAGAAAGTCTATCAGTCCCAAGCAGGTTGGGGGTTTCACACATACATTTCATGTGTTTTTATTTGGATGCTGTGAATAGTTGCAATGGTTTTTTTAAGTGTTTTTAGGTGTTTTTTTTAAGTGTTTCAGAAGCATGTTTAGGTGTTTCAACTGCCTTTAAACGTATGTTGCAACTGTTATATTTAGATGTTTCAAAAGTAGATCGAGTGTTGTATCTCTCCTCCCCACCTGTTGTATCGTCTTGGTGTGCCATCCTTCCGGCGCCAGCAGGGCATCCATATAACACCACAACCAGGTCCTTCCAAATCGGAGAGGTCGTGTCCCTCCCCGACTAAGTTATATTGTTGAACACGTAAGATTTGAACGTTCAATTTTGAGTTTCTTTCATGTGCTATTTCTGTTCCATAAAGAATAATGTAACCTAGGTTTCGACTGAATCAAAAATTATTTAGATTTAATTAGATTTACAAAAAATAGTATTGATATTTGTCCTATAGGTTTATTATCAAAATATTGCATGATTAATCTAATAGACCAAAGTAAAGTGTTTAATTTTTATTATTATATGTAAATGAATAATCAAACCTTTGTTAAATCCAATAGCAGTTCAACTTGTCATGGAAGACGAGACCCGATTGTTTTGGATGGATAAATGTTTAGATTTCTGTGATTATTTTTTACAAGGAGTTGTTGAATATCAACAACTTATTACACATAATCCTATTTTTTTAGAACAAGTTGAAGGAGTCGGTTTTATTAGCGGAGAAGAAGCTGTAAATTGAGACTTATTGGGACGAAATGGATTTTGGAATTTATTGACATTCTCTAGAAAGGGTATTATCAATAAGCCCGTTGGCACAGAAACCATTAAGAATGATGGGCTGTCAACTTGTCATCGAAGACGAGACCCGATTGTTTTGGGCCGTAATCTCTAAACAGTCAAAAAGAAGGTTTTATAAATATTTCTTCGATAATTTCTACAAGTTGGAACACCGGACCATACACTTCATATATATAGGATAATATAAAATTAACAAAAGAGGTTCAATGTGACATCAAGTGAGAGAAAAATGATCGGGATCACACATCACAGGCATATATGCCCTCTTACAATGTCTTCGAGAACGTAAAACGATGCCAGCTTTCCAAGTTACTACAGGAACCAGAGATCGACTAACAAAATGGAACTTAAGACCCCAGATCAATAGATCAAGTTCACAGGCCTAGTAAAGATGAGGAGCTCCATTTCGTTGCCCTATTTTGCAATGGTTTTGTCGACATAAACGGGCATTCCATGTTACTACAGCAGGTACCACAGAAATAAGCAAAACGATGCTTATTAGAGCCTAGATTATTGTGTTCATATATAGTGCTAGATGTAGTTATCAAACATGAGCTCCATACATCGCTATGAAAAACAGTCACGTAATCTCATTCAGTCTACAAAACAGAAGGATGCTGCATTGCACTCCTTGAGTATGAACCACCAAAACTCCAATATCATTTTGACAGCATCAACAGCCTTCAGCCACTGCCAGACAGTCAACTGAAGGTTCAGTTCAAGCAGGGCAGCAAGTACAATATCTGGGAGATTAAGCAGAAACAAAGATCAGCAGTGTTACCTTACTTAGTCTCTCCCTCATCAATAAGCGTGAAGCCACTCCACAGTAGTGAGGTCTCATCCTTTGTATCAGCTGAAGTAACGATAGTCACATTGAAACCTCGGATGTGCTCAAAGATCTCGAAATGGTCTTCCAATTCTGGAGAGAACTCGCAGAACTCTGTTTCCATGAAGAACTTTATAGTGTTTTCCCGAATTTCAGCCCGAGAGTCTAACATGGACATCACTGTCAGCATTCTCACCAAAAAGTTGTACATTGCATGTCCTCGGAGAACAGTTGGTTGCGCAAAGACGGTGCTACTGTCCTTGTCAGCCCCGATAAATGGATTGGTTCGAGAAGACTTTCTTGCTTTAGCAAAAGGGTCACTTTTTGCCTCTTTGAATCTCTGACCACTCAAAACTTCCATAGCCATTTTTCCAATTGGGATCTTGAGATCGGAGCCTGCTTTTGGTGCTAGTTTGATCTCAAACAACCCTGGAACTTGCATGATATTGGCATGATTCTGTTTGAGCAACAGATCCTGACGTAGTACATCTTCGTAATGGAAATGAAGTGGAAGCATCATGGCTGTTCCATTTTTCTTTGGGATATTTGACCGACGGTTTGCCTTGGGTGCATGCAATTCCAAGTTTCCCACTGCTTCCTCCACACTGGATGGGGCTGCGTAATGACGAAGGCCCTGCGTGTAAACTCTGTAATTAGTTCAGAGAAAGCATTTCCACCTTATATGTGCATCAAGGAAAATAATGAATTATACGTAGGGTGCTACAACTAAAAGGAAATAGGAAATTGCAGATTTGTCCAATCTGAGCTGTTTGGAGAAAGAATACATCTCAATCTTAATGTGTTTTTTCCAATCTGATATGATTGGAAAATGCCAGCTAGATCATTGGACACTCCTCCTCATGGGGTTCATACAGTTAATAACAGCGTGCAGTAAAAGAGGTTGTTTTACCATTGTTCAATTAATGATATTTGCGATGCAAGAAGACTATTCTAAATGGGTGTATTTGTGAGGTCATTTGGTGTTCCTCATTCAACCAGCGACGCAAACTAAGTTTGGGCTACCTGAGAGATATAGGCTGTCTGATCTGATTCATCTAAGGCTTTAAGAAATATGTAATCATGTGTACAGTAAACTTGTTTTAAAGAGATGCACGAAAGGATCAAGCATTAATTCTCTAGCACCCCGCTCTCTGTCTCACCTATACATATGGTGATACTGCATTTTCCATAAATAAGGATGCACCAATGCGGCAAGCATATATATGGTAGATAATGAGACGGCTAAATAAAACCATGCGCTTAAACTGGCAGCGAATCTTAAAATCCCAACTTCACCCTTCAACCTTCAGGAAGTGCTTAACTAAGAGCAGATGACCCATGCCTCTCTGCTACTAGTTGCAACAGCGAGAATGCAATGCAACCTGGTGGTCAAGCGCAGATCAAGATAAAATCAAATTACTCAGATTGAGATAACTACATTTAATTTCCCCTTAACACACATTCAATTAGCATACTACATTAAAATCACGCCGACAAACAAATGAGGAACCTAATAAAACAGTACTAAAAATTACTTGTACATGGGCTCCCGTTCATGTCCAGTTGTTAACAATGTTCATCTCATCATCTGAGCTTCTGATTTGTCGGGGGAAAAAAACAATGAATTCCAATTGTTGCATCAGAGTAGCTTAGGTGGGCACATCCCATGAACAAACAAAATCAATCGCCACATTCTCGTAACTAAACCATCCCACCGCATCACTACAAACCAAATTACTTCAAATCATCCCATTGCATCACTACAGAGTACAAACCAAATTACTCCAAAATTTGGTAGGTTTCGGATCCCAGAATCCGAGTGAACAACGGCAAACACGGATTCCAGGATCGACGAACGAAGAAAAAGGTCAGAAATTTTCGGGAAATGGAAAAGTGGATCGATCGAACGGAGTGAGGCGGATCGGGAGTACCGATGCCGCGGCAGCGCTCGCGTAAGGGGTTCTGGGGCGGTGCGGGGAGGAGATGGGAGAGGATGGGGACCCGGAGGAGATGAGAGCGACGGTGGAGAACGGCGGCGGGGAGGCTGGCAGGGCTTGCTTGATTCGCGTTAGCACAGGAAGCCGAGAGGTAGGGGTTTGGAGGGGAATGGACAGACCTGAGCGGCGGCGCCGATGCTCCGGCTTCCAGGACCAGCAAGGGCGCCAGAGGGAACGGGGACGGGGAAGCGGTGGCCGCACGCCGCCGCGTACGCCGCACCGCGCAAGAGGTTTCGCGCCGCCATGTCGCCGCCGCCGCTACTCCGCGCCTCTCCCCCGTGGACCTCGTGTCACTGTCAGGGCGGAAGCATGGAGGCAACTTTGGGCTATACTGGGCCGCCATCTGTGTTACGAGGCCCAGCTGCATAGTGTTACAGTTTACGATGGCCCAGCTGCATTTATTTTTTTTCCGGGAAGGGCTACCATCTGTGCGCGTTCGGCGGCCCAACTGTATTTGTCTTTCCGGTTTAAAATCTTGGAAGACATACAGAAAACGAAGTTCAAAAATCACTTCAAAATATTCAAAACATGCTCTTTATGCACAATTTTCTTTTTGTCATGTTGGAACAGAGATGAACGCATCAGGAACAAATTATACACACACAAGCGACGACGTGATATCACGCGTGGGGAAAGAATCAAGAATGCCGCCCTTCTCGTAAGATCAGCTAAAGAACCGGGGAATGTCCTCCTACACTACACAACAACGGCGTCCTCGTCGAGGACCGCCGCCACCGGCTCCGACGCGGTGTCCGTCGGCATGGCTCTCTTGAACGAGAACGACGCCTCGCCTCCGCTACCGTGCGACCGCAGCGAATGCCGCCGGTCCAGCGCCGTCGCCGACGCTGACGCCGCGGCGGCGTCCAGGCTCTGCACCCGGCCGTTGTTCCCCTGGAACATGGACTGCCACGAGCTCCGGGACGACGAGCTCCGCAGCTGCTGTCGCGCGGAGTTGGACCGGGACGAGCCCTGGCGCACCACGCGCAGCGGGCTCTCCAGGGCGCGCAGCACATAGCGCGCCGTGGGCCGGCGTGACGGCTTGGCGCTCAGGCACGTCTTGGCGATGATGGCCACCGCCCACACCTCCTCCAGGTGGTCCTCGTCCACCAGGAGCAGTGGGTCCATGATGCCCGCGATGCTCGCCCTGTCGCCGTTGTTGATGTGGTTCAGCGTGTTCGACAGCCATTCCTCCGAGGCCGCGTCGTTTGAACCACTGATGCTGATGTTGCCGGTCACCAGCTCCAGCAGCACCTTACCGAAGCAGAGCACGTCGTAGGAACAAGTGGCCGGTGGACCTGTCATTTAGCAAAGGTCATAAAGGAGAAAAAAAATTAGAACTTTTGTCCGTGGACAAAATTTTCCCCAATATTATTATTATTATAACAGAAATGTTGATTCAGTTGAACACGGATTCTTAAAGGTACTGCAGCAGCATGTGTGGAAGATTTACGCACCTGATGTGTGCTTGTCGAGAGACCTGCCACAAGAAAGCGTCAGATACCAACGTCAGTCACCAACTTCAGAGGAAAACAAAAAAAATGGTTTCAGACATACAAAAAGTTGGAGTTTGCTCAACTATAGAGTATAGACACAATAAAATCAGAAGGCAGTGAACTAATAAGTACCAACCACCACAAAGAAACCAATACGTGCCAGAAAATTAGGTTGCTACCTATAATCAGCAAACCACAGCTAAAGAAACTAAAATTCACCGCAATATCACTAAATCTATATAGGTGTGTCCTTAACTGGGGATAGAAATGCATGCTCAGATGCCTCCAGAATTCAATCTGAAGTATAAATATGCTGACGTAAAATTTAACTACTGAACTTAAAACAAAAACAGCAAGTATAGGGCAAACAGATCACAATCATAAATTCGTACTACATGTAGCAGAACCTACAAAAACATATTATACTGATAGGTTAAGAGAACTATTTCTAGATTATATGTAGAATTTTCCATGATTTGTTGACAAAGGTGTCATTTGTCTTGCCTTGCATTTTTAGGAGTATAATTATTTAGTGCCTGACTTAACACCACCTAGGTCCTAACATAAAGCATCAAAATCACATATTTACTAAATATAGTTGTTCTTGATGCAGTATGTGGAAAAAAGACAGATGGAACAAGTAGCAATCTTACTTTGACGATCTCAATATCCGAGTGAAGACATTCTGGCTTCCCCCACTTTGCTGGATGCATATGTCACTCATACTCCCAAGTCGCACTTCATATTTATCATCGAGAAGGACACTACTTGATTGGATATCTCTACAAAACAATAAAGACATGAGAACATAATAAATCAAATGTCCACATTGACATAAAGGAAAATCCAGGCAATGAGCACCATGTGTCAAATTGGAGGCAATTGTAAACTAAGAAAATTTCAACTCGATTACTGACAGAAAAGCCGAGTCAAATCAAAGTGACAAAGGTAGAAACAATTAATCAAACGAACAGTTAGGAGGAACAAAAAGTGACTACCTCCACTTATGTCAAAGTACATTAAATAAAGATTCATTGAATGATTGATGACATCCGCATAACACAAAGTTAAACTGTCAAATGCAAATGCAGTTCTGTGATAGAGACTGAATGCCATGGTATACTTGCTGTGGACTTCCCTGTTCATCCGGCTTATAATCCGTCTTTTTTGGCTTGTTTTTTCAACCAGAAACAAATCAGTCAACAGTATTTTTCAGCCGGCTTATCAGCCCAAAGGAAACTTCATGCTGATACAGAAGAATGATGATTTCAAGACATACAAACTAGTACTGAAATACTTTTCCCAACAAAACCAATTACACCGAAATGGCTAATCATACCAAAATGCATATTTTACATTTGTGTTGCCTGTAGCCAATATACAGAGAGAGATCATATTCAATCTATAGGCCTGATATTTTATCCGTCCTTGCAAATGAACCAAAAAAGACTGCGTGGAGATCATACTAAAGATCATTAATGATCTCATCATATTAGATACTTCTCACATAATTATTACCTCGTTTGTGGTCTTTAACATAACTATCGCCATAATTCGCCAACAAGTTGCTGAAAAGGAAGGCATGTGGTCCTTCCATGGTTTTCTGAACTATGATCTAAGTGATGAGACTGAATAAAACTAGGACATCAAGGACTAACATTTTGAATGATAGGTGCAGCAAGCATCAACACTATATCGTCACAGTAGCAAATGGAACAAGTAGAAGCCTGGATCACATTCGCATAGAAGTGCATACCTGTGAACTAATGGCGGGCTACATTCATCATGAAGGAAGCACATAGCCTCAGCCACGCCAGTTGCAATCTTCAGTCTAGTTATCCAATCCAGGGAGGGCAAGCCATCTGTAGTGTCCACAGGTTTCTTGTGCAATGCATTGGTCAATTCCCCCTTTGGCATGTACTTGTAAGCCAGGAATTCCTCATCATCATTGCTCAAATGCGCGAGTAACGGAACAATCCTTTCGTGGGAGTACTTTGTATAGAAATCCAATTCACTCGCATGTTTGTTGGCACCCTTTGCACCAACCTTCTTAACAATGACATGGGAGCCATTCTCCAACACACCATGGTAGATGTCCCCCGAATGCCCATGTTTGATGAGCTTGTCATCGCCAAAACCGCCAGTGGCAAGGACCAGCTGCTCATAGGTGAACTCACCGGAAATGGCAGGTGCAGGTGCATTCTTGGGTCCATCATCAGCACCTGGAGGCACTGCCGGTGGCAATGACATCACCGGATTGACACTGCTATCTCTCCTCCGTGAAGAGCGCGTCCCTTCCTCGTTTGGCTCCACTCCCCTCCCTCCTCTTGTTCCTCTGCTTGTCCTCTTCACCAAACAGAGCAGCAGTGCAATGAAAAACAGAGCCATCAGTGTCCCGGCAGCTACAAGGACTCCAATGAGTACATTTTTGGAGATCCTCTGCTTCTTATTCGTCTCTGATGAAGGTGCAGGCGAGGGCGCTGGAGCATCAACAAGCTTGACGCCTTGCTTCCTGTAAAAATCCTCACAATCCACGCGGCTGCGCTGACCCGGCACGCCGTAGAAGCAATTCGTCGTGGCAAGCACTGCTGTGTCGGACCCGTTCCAAGCTCCATCCAGGTAGTTGCTGGACACGTCGACGACCTGAAACCTCCTCCTGAGCGCCCCAATGGCATCGGCGGCGACGCCATACAGAGAATTCCCGGAGACGTTAAACACGGAGGCGTTGGCTGCGTCGCCGGCGCCGCGGGAGACGGAGATGGAGACGTTGGGCAGCGCTCCGGTGAGGTTGTTGCGGGAGAGGTCGAGCACGCGGAGTCCCGCGACGGAGAGCAGCGGCGCCGGGATGTTGCCCGTGAGGCTGTTCCCGGACAGGAGCAGCGCCGTGAGGTTCCCGGAGGCGCCGAGATCGGGCGGCAGCGTGCCATTGACGGCGGCGGAGGTGAGGTCGAGCACGGCGAGCGGCGCGGGCAGGCCGGCGCCGAACCACGGCGGGATCTCCCCCGGGAGCGCGAACCCGGACGCGTTGAAGCGGGCGAGCGCGGTGAGGTTGCGCAGCCCCTCGAGCGCGAGCCCCCGGGGCCAGCGCGGTGCCCAGGCGCGTGCGGCGGAGACCCGCGACCGTGACGCCCACGACGCGGCCGGCGAGGCAGTCCACGCCCGCCCACCGCGCGCAGGGGTCGGCCTTCAGCGGCCAGTCCCGCGCGCGCAGCCCCAGCGAGGCGCGTAGGCTGTACAGCGCCGCTAGGTCCGTCCGCGACGCCAGCGGCTGCGTCTGCGCCTGCGCCACGGCCGCCGCTGTTGCCGCTAGGAGCAGCCACCGTAGCAGCAGCAGCAGCAACGCCCATGGCGAGCGGCCGACGCGCGGCGGCAGGCGGGACCGCAAGGTCGTTGGTACTGTTGGTGTTAGCAGGCCGCGGGCGACGGCGACGGCCGCGGCGCTGCCATGTGGATGTAGGCGGGCGGGCGGTGACGCGCGCGAGGTGCTCGCGGAAATGCGTGGGCTCGCGCGGGGGTTGACCAACC